>MU224369.1:821675-850432 GCA_018584345.1 Thuja plicata
AAATGAAGCTAAAGACATTAATGAAGATTTGTTCATATCAAGGAACACAGGTGACTTTTTGGATTGTATGGTAACTATGCTTGTTAAAATCATTGTTTTAATATTTTGTGTTGCCATCAATGCCAAATAGGGAGATTGTTGGAAAGAGAAAATGTAAGCAATTGTTATTTTTTCATTGATGTCAAACCTTAACTGGTGAGACTATTGTTATATGTTTGAGTACCATATCTATTGATTGATGAAGAAGATTTAACAAGAAGACCAAGTGAATGGTTGAGTGAAGGCAAATAAAAGGGTACTTGATCAATTGGCACTTTGGCAAAGTAATTAGTTGTTTATCTTTCAAAGACAGTTTTTATGGTTGTTTTGTGTCGAGAAAGTTTGGCTTGTGCCAAGCAAAGTTGCTTGTGCTGAGAAAAGTTGTTTGTGCTAAGTGAAGTTGTTTGTGATGAGCAATTTTGTTCAGTGATGAGCACCAGTGAAATTGCTAAGTGAAAACAATGATGTTGGCCGACTTACATTAATTGGATTAATGATGAGATTTGAGATCTCTAGCTGACTTAGTTAATTTTATTGGGATATGTAAAGTTAATTAAAGATTGATCCACATCATTGAATGTATGGGTAGCCATAATTAATGCATGGTTTCAAGATTTAATTAGAGACTAATTTGGAGAAGTAAATGTAATGTAATGATGGAACGATCCACTGGATCTGACCTAACCTAAGATCTATGATCTTGATTAAGCAGAAAATATTTATCTGACCTAGATAGAGATGTATATGATAACCTCAAGGGGTTATTCATTTAGTGTGAAAGTGGATGTGTGTATGCAAGAAGGTTGCATAGTTGATTTATTATTTGGCATGACCTAGCAGAGAAGGCTGAATACAGAAGCAGAGAGTTGCATGTGTGATTGCTTGACGGATTTCCAAGCAGATCAGAAGATTGAAATGACAATGCATGCCATCTAGTAAGTTAGCATTAGAGCTATAATTGGATCTGAATTTGCAAAGTAAGTTGTATGTATCAGATCACAATTGTTGATTACTTTCTAATCATTGTATCAGTTAAAATCCTTTAACAAGGTTGACCTAACAGTCATTTGTATAAATCCTCTAACAAGGTGACATTCAGGTGGAATGTTCTAAGTCCTCTAACAAGGCCACTCCTAATAGGGTGATTAAATCCTTTAACCAGGTCACACCTAATAGTGTGTTATTGTAACCTTTAACAAGGTTGGCTCCTCATAGAGCTCACTTCATAAGAGTGAAACTTGGTAGCATGTTATTGGTGGTTTTTTCCATATTGGGTTTCCATGTTAAATACTTGTGTCAATGTGTGTGAATGCTTATTTTTTGTTTTACTGTTATGTTTCTACAAGCTAATTACATTATACAATAAATTGCATGCTTAAGTTGTTGACATATGTTACTGCTGTTGAGTAGATCTGAAATACATAAAATTTTATTTGCTACATCTAGACCTGAGGATAACTGATTCACCCCTCCCATCTCAGTTATTCTAAATTCATTCTAACATGAAGATGATAAGCTGATGATCACTGAGATGCAAAAGTGAACGCAAGACATTAAAATAGTTAATGTATTGTATTGTCATTGATATCAACTTAATATAGTTATATTGTTCATACACATATTGGTCATAACCTTGAAGAGCTAAAGAGACAATTTTTTTGTGGTCAGTAAAACATAAAAGGTCTGTATACACCAAGTGATAGTAAACACTAATGGATAGTGAACATCGATGGACAGTGGTCACCGAGTAGTTCACGGTGTATACTGAGCACCACAGTAACTGAGAAAGTGTTACCGAGCAAGAGATAATTACCGAGCATAACTGAAGTCAATGATCGAGCTAACTAAAATTGAAGACCAATTAGAACTAAATTTAAAGAATGACAAAATTACTTAGTTGGTAGAGCTATATTTAGGGATTGACTGATTGATTTCTTTACTTTCAATGATCAGTTAAGCTAAAGCAAAGAAGAAGATTTAAAGCACATTTTATTCACAGTTATGAAGGAGATATTTATGAAATAAAACTAAAGTAGACCTTTATGAGATAAAGCAAGCATGGAAAGTCTTACAAATCAAGAAGTGATCTACGACAAAAACAAGGAGATTGAGCGGATAATCATGTCTATATAACAAGATAAGGAATTCATTCTGAAAAAAGATGAATGTTGAATATATTTAGTGTGAAGATAGAATTATTCATGTAGATCAGATGATACAGGCTGAAGAACAGAGCCAAGGAATCCTACAGACACCAAGCAACAGAGGACAGAGCATTTACCAAGCAGACCAAAAAAAGAGAGAAAATAAACTAAAGTGCATATTCATCAGAGAGGTATTATTGGACTAATAATAGATCTAAACATTTGCAAGTTAAAGTTGTATTTTGAATAGATCATTTACTGTATCAGTTTAACCATTGATGATGATCATATTTTGTGATTAGTATACAAAGGAAACAGTTTTGAATCGTTGGTAACATGATCATCGAAAGACAAGTTTAAAGTGCAACCTAACACAACAGTTCATAGAGGTCAGCGAAAATGTTAAGTGCAAGAGAACAATGAAACTAGTCTACACTGACAAGACATTTTACAGAGTAAATCAAAAACACATTTTACAGAGTAAACCAATAGACAGTCTACAGAGCAAACCGAGAAGAAAAATTTCTACAGAGATATCATTGAGCAAAGACTATAGAGAAACCTGATCACCATTCTACCGAGAGACAATTTTATTCTTGAGAAATGTGGATCTGAGTTACATGTCATATAAAACACTTGAGTTTTATATTTAGCTTAATGCTTTACTTTAAAGTCATTTCTTGAGGGACAAGTAAAGCATATGTAATTATTTTAATCAGTCTAACTAATTGTAAACATGCAAAATAGGAGATCAAGGTCAAGTTGTAAACCTTTGATCATAGAGTTATCATTGTATAGCGTGAAACCTAAATAGGTCAATTCATTATATAAATAAATGTGTAATCAATCAGAAAAAGATGATGTGATGATGATTGGAGCTGAAGAGCACATCTAAGGATCAGACAAAGAATTTCATACAGAAGGAAAGCAAAAGATGAAATCAATTATGAAGAACAAGACTCAAGGCTACTGACCAAAACATAGGTATTAATCAATCACTATAGGTTAAACATCATATTGTGAACTTAAAGGATCTGTACTTAGAAATTAAGGATTGCATATAATCAAGTCAATAAGTATTTTTTACTACATTCTAACAAGTGTAGAAAATAGAAGAAATCCTTTAAGAAGGTGGATTTAACAATCCTTACGTAAATCTCTTAAACGAGTGCACACTTAATAGTGTTTCTAAATCTCTTAACAAAGTATACCTAAACAGTCTAAAATGTTACTCCTATCAGGGTATGATCATCAGAAGTGATAAAACTTCTAGCCTAACTGACACCTTCCATTCTGTAGATAGTGAAGCTTTGTGGGTTTCATTCCCACCGTAGTTTTTACCTTCTAACAAGGGTTTTCTGCATTACCAATTATTTTTTCATGTGTACTTACATTTCATGAATGTTTCTATGAATGTTTACATGCAGTTAAGTTTATGTTTTGATATTACATGCATAAGATAGAAAAGCATCTATGGTCGGTAATGAAAGGAATATATTACTAAAGGATTAAAGGTTAATTGATAAAAATGTTTTAAGGGTACTGATTCACCCCTTCCCTCTTAGTACACACCATTCCATTATTCCAACAATTGGTATGAGAGCTAGATCTCTTATTTTGAAAAGTTTAAATACTTCAGAGAAAAGATCATACAATAGAAAGGTATTAGCTAAGAATATTGAGAATCAAAAATTGTAGATACAAATATTCTATGAGAAATATAAAGAAGCAAGAATCAAGATGAGAGATCTACTGGATGAAAGGAAGGTTATGGCTTCTCTCTATAATGAAAAAGAATATCATGTAGAAGAAATACCTAATTTATTTGAGTCATTAGGATCTCCATCTAGCAATACATCAAACACATCTGAAGGAAACATTACAAGTCTGAATGAAATCAATCAACATCTAACTGAACAAGTGAAATCACTGCAGATCAGTCAAGAGACACAGATGGTAAGAATGATTGATGTTAGGAATGATGCTAGACAAGATGAACAAGAAAGAACACTAGCTATTGATGACAGGAGGAAGATCGCTAAAAATCTACAAGAGAGAGAATCAGAAATACAAAGACTTACTGAACATCATCATGAGATCACCAATCAAATTGTTCTAATGAGTCATGAGGAAAACCAAGTGAACATATAACTCAATGGGAAATAGGAAGATATTGTTGATCTAAGAGAAGAAAATGAAAAACTAAACAATGAAGTAAGGATTCAAGAACAACATAATGATATGATCAAGAAAGCTAAAGAGAGCACAAAAAGAATGGATGATTTTCTGAATGGCCAAAGGAGACTCAACAAAAATACCTACTAAGCATGGAGAATAATCATACCAAGCTGATAAAAAATATGTCTACACAAATCCAAGACCAAGGAAGAATTCATGCAATCACTCTGGAATGGCATACTTACACTGTCATAGGGTCGGTCATCTAAGCAAGGACTACAGAGACCGAGTGATAGAGACAAGCACTTTTGCTAATGGAAATACCATTGAAGACATCAGGAAGATGAGAAACAAAATGTGGAGGAAAGATACAAACACTAATGATTCTGGACCAAGAAATACAATTGGTGACACCTTATCTAATGGTTCTAGTGATATCACCACCCCCACCTAAGCAGAACAAGTAAGTATGGAATTGCACTATACCAAGTTATATTTTACATTAGTTCCAATATACATTGATAATAGACCAAATTAGCATGAATAAATATGCACTATGGTATTACTTATGATTTTGTGAATACAATCTCATCGGTCAATACACATTGATAATTTTTTATGTACATTTAAAAGCTAAGTTGTCAATGTAAACCGAGCATCGTCGGTAATCATGTAAAAGAAAATGAAGTCTTCACCACATACTGAGCACTATCGATGAACACATGAAAAGTGCAACCAAGTTAACAGTTACCTCAAGCATCTCATTCTCACTGAGGATGAATTTGGTATGTTCCCCGAGAAACTCCATCTTCGACCACTGAGAAGTAGGTAAAGCATTTATTCCACTACTTAGTGAATCATTTATAAAAGGGTGATAGAAAGCTCATTCATTTACCATACCTTTGAGAGAAAAGAGAAAAGAAAAGAAGAGTGACCAAAAATGATCAGATTGTAGAGAGATTCACATGCATATTTACGGCTACTCTGAAAAATTCATAGAAGCTACAGTAGATCAAATGAGTAACTAAGAATCATTGAGAAAATAGATCATTTACAGAGAAAGCCCTATTTTCACAGAAACATGGAAACCACTTCATGTGTTTCCAAGATCAAGAATGTGAAATATAAAAAGGTTAATCTAATCAAGAAATTTACATGTGAAGAACCTAAGTATAGGTTCTATCCCAAGGTTGCATCACAACCTGACAACGCTGGAGATTTCTCAGGCATACCACCTAGGATTTTACTATTCGAGGATGCCTGAGCCTATATCCACTGCAAAGTTGCAAAAATTAGAGACCTTAAAGTTGAAGAAGCTTACAAGAAGCTTTGCACAAATGGAAACAGTAAGGATGAACATAAACACATTGAGGTAAAAGGGTTGAAAAATACCCTAATGTTCTCAAAGGATTTCAAGACCGAGTGAATCCAGATAGCTCTTAGCAAGGTACATGACCAAAATATATGGCTACACAAACCAAAATTGATCGCCAAGGATGTAATACACACAATAAATGATTATCTAGTAACCGACAAGGCCAAAGCACTCAAACCTACTCCTCGCCCTGACATAGAAAAGATGATAGGTGTAGTATGGGATGGAAGAGGTTTAAAGGTTAAGTCCATCACTAATCAAGAACTAAAATTTGGTGCATGTGTATTGGGATACAAGGTATTCCAAGCTAGTAGAATGAATAGCATTGCATGCAGAGCAGTTGACGCTGCCCATAATATTGTGAAGAAGGGTCTATAACTAGATCTATCTGAGCTTCTACTGAAGCAACTAGAGGAGAACATGAGGACATTTAGATCAGAAAAATCTAATTCATGTAAGTTCGGTTCACTCCTCATGTGTATATTCTTCTACTTTCAATACTTTTTCCCCTTTATCAGTAATGTCAATTGGGACACTACTTGACCAGTAACAATTCAAATTAGTGAATTTATCAAGTCATTAGGGGATAATTTAAGTTCAGTTATGGATGCATATTTCATCAGATTCAAAGATAGAATGCAAAAAAGGATGAGGATACCTGAACAACTGGTGGAACAGTATAAAGATGATATATGTTTCTTAGTGGATATCGTCACCACTTTAATAAAACCATTTGTACCAAGGACAACATGGTTGGAGCCTCTAGATTATGAGATCAACATAGATCAGGCAAAAAATGCCATTGAAGCATTATTGAATGAACCACTGGACAAAACATTTCCAAGATTTGGAACCTATGAGGAAGCTAAGGCCAGAATCCAAACAGGCTTAGTTCAAAAGAAGATAGAACGAAAGAAGAACAAAATCATCAAAACACTTGAGAAGAAACTTTCGGTAGATGATAAGGATTCAGAACAAGAGGTCAGTGAGGGACACACCCATCGGTGAAGGTGAACAATTGAGTGAATTTGAGTCTACACAATCTAATGTACCACCACCAAAGAAACCAAGGACTACTATTGCATCAAGAAAAAGGAGTCAAACTACCAAAGATGCAGATTCCTCACTGGTGAAGAAAGGTATAGTCAGAACTTATAAGAGAAAGCCTCAAACCAAGAAACAGGCACTGAGACAAAGAAGAAAATACATCTGAGGAAAAGAAGATAAGGATTACACTGAGAAGGATGAGAAAGAACAAGGAGCTCAAACAGAAAAGCTCAAAGTTCCTAAGACAATTGATGAGATCGTTGCATCAATCGTCAAGACAAGTAGCATATCCAATGCTAAGATTAGGCAATGGATAACTTTACCTCCCAAGGATCAGGTTAAGATAGAAGGAGCCATAATCTAGACAATGATTGCATTCAAATATGTACCTATATAGTTTAATAAAATGATGCCACAAGAACTTAATGATAGCCTATTAGAAAGGTGGAAATATGCACTGAAAACTAAAAAAAGATAAGGGAAAGATCCCTAGTAACAATTATGCCACCCGAGTCAAAGATGGAAGAAATTAATGAAATGATGAAGAAGCATTCAAAGAAGTTCTCAGTAAAATTGAGATCCTACAAAGTACTACAGGGAAGCTTAATAGAGCTTGACAAAGAAAGCGATGAAGCTTGGAGAGAAATAATCAATCTAACTAAAGAGGATACTAGCCCTAAGAAGGTATTATCTCTCACTGAGAAGCCTCATTATGAAGAGAAAGAGGCTACACTGAGCCCTAAACACATCTCCATAAATGACATTGAGCATGTCAATCTAGTTGAATTGAAAATAGAAGTAGGTAAGGCAATGGATGACATACCTAAAGTTTACAATCATTAGGAGATATTGTAGATAATGAAATCACAGATATAACTATAATAGATATCTCTAGAGGTGATCCTACATATGAAGTAAAGAATGATGAAGATGTAAATGTGATCACCGATCAATAAGAAGAAAAGGAAAAGGAAACACAGGATGTTGCACAGTTCAATATACCAAGAAAAATGCCTTTATTGATACAAGCTATCAATATCATCTCAGAAGAAAAGGAGAAGACACCTGACCATGATGCAAGCATACCTGAGGAAAAGGGTAATGGGGAGCATAAAAAAAAAATGATGAATAGAAAGATACGGTTGGAGAGCAAAAATGTACCATTGGAGAAGAAAAAAAAAGTGATGCCAAGGATACTGAGGAAGAGAAAGTTGCAAAAAAAGCTAAGGTTGATGTAGAGACATCTACAACCAATCGAAAGGTGAATACCGAGTAGCATAATAAAGGCACAAAACTTCCAAATCCTTCAACAAGTACATCAAATCAAGTGAAGGAACTTGCATTGGTACTGCATACAAGTGCTTCCACTACAATTGCAAAGAAAAATAAGAAAAGCAAAGTACCAGTCACATTGGATGAAATCATTGACATACCAGACTGTGATCCTAGGACATTGGATCAAGAGTCAATTACAAAGTATGGTGAACTTTGTAAAAGAAAGGAAATACATGAAAAGCTCAGGAAGGAGAACAAGAACTCCCAAGTCCTAAAGACAACCAAGGAAATACTATTGCAGATAGTACCATACATACAAATTGATCAAAGTACACCTATACTTGATCAATTATCTTCTCTTACTAATTTCATTACATCACAGAATGTAGATGTAGACAAGACAATAGAGGAATGTGCTGAGAAGAAGTGTCTATACAAGATTACAGAGAAAATCAGCTAGGAAGTGGAAAAATAAAAGGTAAAACTTTTTGAATTAGTTACTACTATAGAACCGATAATATAAGAAGTAGTAAACATAATTCAAAATTTGTGCACATTAGAAACTTTCACTACCGAGCATAGTGACAAGTTGGCCAAAATTGATTATGATCTTAAGGAAAGTGAACAAGGTCTCAAAACTGATGAAAATGCATTCAAGTTGCATTGTGATAAGCTTGTAAAATCTAAATAGTTGAGACTAGGGATTCAAGAGGCAGAATCCAAAATCTGAGATAAGGTAACCAAGCTCCAAGCTCTACTACTACCGAATCTCCAATTACTGCAACAACATATGACTTCGACAATAAAATTGATTGCCACCCTGGAGATGTCTATTACAGAGAGAATATATAATATGCATGCCAGATTCACCTTGGAAATCATGGCCCTGGAATACCTAAAATAAAAATGGGAGAAGATGATGGAATACATTGAGAAATCTCATTCCCACATTTTTGACAAATTGTAAGTATTACGCCTTTGTCATTATTTTCAAAAAAAGGGGGAAATGATATGATGAAAAGGGGAATGATAAGGTGAAAGGGGGAAATGATAAAAGGGGAAATATATGTATATAAATTACAAATACACAAAGGAAGAAACATGTACATATACTATACTGAGGCATGCACATAGGGGGAGTCATATTGACAAGGTAAATACTTGGTGTATATACTAAATAGTTTAGTTTTGCACAGATCTATTTTTGATGCCAAAGGGGGAGATTGAAGATCATATTTTGTCATTAGTATACAAAGGAAATAGTTTTTGAATCATCAGTAACATGATCACCGAAAGACAATTTTAAAGTGCAACCCGACACAGTAGTTCACAAAGGTCACCAAAAATTTTAAGTGCAAGAGAAAATTGAAAGCAGTCTTCACTAACAAGACAATTTACACAGTAAACCAACAACATAGTTTACTAAGTAAACTAATAGAGAGTGTAAAGAGAAAACCAAGAAGTAGAATGTCTACAAAGAAATCACTAAGCAAAGACTACAGGGCAACCTGAGCATCAGTCTACCGAGAGACTATTTTATTCCTGAGAAATGTGGATCTGAGTTACACGTCAGATAAAACACTTGAGTTTTATATTTAGCTTAATGCTTAGCTTTAAAACCATTTCTTGAGGGATAAGTAAAGCATATGCAATTGTTTTAATCATTCTAACTGATTGTAAACATGAAAAGTAGGAGATCAAGGTCTAGTTGTAAACCTTTGATCATAGAGTTATCATTGTATAGCATGAAACCTAAATAGGTAAATTCATTATATAAATAGATGTGTAATCAATAAGAAAAAGATGATGTGATAATGATTGTAGTTGAAGATCACATCTAAGGATTAGACAGATAATTTCATATAGAAGGACAACAAAAGATGAAATTAGTTATGAAGAACAAATTTCAAGGCTACCGAGGAGAACATAGGTATTAATCAATCACTATAGGTGATACATCATATTGTGAACTTAAAGGATCTATACCCAGCAATTCAGGATTGCATATAATCCTTATGTAAATCTCTTAACTGAGTGCACACTTATTAGTGTTGCTAAATCTCTTAACAGAGTAGACCTAACCAGTCTAAAATGTTACTCCTATTAGGGTAAGATCATCAGAAGTGATCAAAATTGTAGCCTTAACTGGCACCTTCCACTCTAGAGATAGTGAATCTTTGTGGGTTTCATCCCCACCACAATTTTTACCTTCTAACAGGGGTTTTATGCATTACCAATTCTTGTGTCATGTGTACTTACATTTCATGAATGTTTCTATGAATGTTTACATGCAATTAAGTTTATGTTTTGAATTACATGCATAATATAGAAAATCTTCTATGGTCAGTAATGCATGGAATAGATTACTAAAGGATTAAAAGTTAATTGATAAAAAATTTTAAGGGTATTGATTCACCCCTCCACTCTCAGTACACACCATTCCATTATTCCAACAATTGATTTAGAAAATATCTTAACCGAGTGGGATTTAACAGTCCTTATTGTATTGAGATACTCAAGATTATCAAAAGGTTTTCTTGTTGACAACATAGTGAGTGCTAGGTCAATAGAAAAATTGTTGGTTTTAAATACTGTAACAAGGTCACACTTAAAAATGTGTATTGTAACCTTTAACAGGGTTGGCTCTTCACCAAGCTCACTTTAGAAGAGTGAAAATATTTTGGGTTACCGATCCCAGGTGATTTTTCCCATATTGGGTTTCCACGTTAAAATCTATGTGTCAAATCTCTATTTCTTTTCATTGCATTAATATTTTGTTTTACACATTATTAAAACTGGATTGGTCAGTTAATACTAAGTTTATTTGCTGCTACTCAGTAAAGTCTAGAAAAGATAAACAATATATCTTACCGAGCAGTTTATATTTGATAAGATTGCTTATGACATACATCTTGATGAAACTAAGACAGTAAAATAAATGAGGGTACTATATTTGAGTTATAAGTTTTTTGTTGGATCTTTTGGAATTATTTTTAAGGCCATTGATTCACCCCCCTCTCAATTATTCTAACAGTTTAACTATTGTAGAAGACTCAAGAGAAAGAAACAAGAGGGTATGTATAGGATCATGGTATGTCAAAGATGAGTCACAACTTGTTTTTTGGGATAAATAGTCTTAGGTATTGTGTATTTGATAACTAACAGATACAAGATACCTTTTAGAGATCTGATACGTAGACGTTGGAACCAAACAATATATATCAAGTCCTAAATAAATTTCATAATATATTATAATATAAGAGAAGAAGAGAGAGAATATTAAATAATATATGATATTTTATTATATTATATTGTATTATAATATAATGAGTAATGAATATTAAACAATATAGTTTTACAATATTAAACAATATAATATTATAATATTTTATTGTTATATATTATAATCTAATATTCATAATATTTAATTTCTTCTCAAGATATTTCTTCTCAACCTTCTCTTCGACGATCTTCACTAATGACTCATAGTGACTGTCAAAGTCATCTAGTGTCATGTTCAAGTTCTCTAAATCATCTTTTCCTTGAAAAACAATAGGTGCTAGAAGTAGTTTGTTCAGATTATCAACTGCTCTTGTCATTACCTTATCCTTATTATCTCCTTTCTACTCAGATATTTCTTTATCTTTAGCAAATGCGATGTAGGATAACTTCATCAGCTCGTATACATCCATGTTCTCAACATCAGTGCTCAAAGCCTTATCTACACTTGCCAACAACAAAGGTGAAGAATCAGATGTCATAGTTTCCTACTTCACTTCAACCTTATTAATTGTATCTTCCATTATTTCATCAATGTTTTCCTTCTATTTTTTTTTCCCTGTCATATCCTTGTCACTGCTTTCCTCAAAGGTTGTATCTTGCACAAAGGGGTTGTTCACATCCTATGAAATGTCTAATGAAACATGCACACCAGAAATATAGAAATCCAGTTGCTTCACAATACTTAAATACTAACTAGCATCCTCGCACAATGATTTATCAAGATCTATTTCAGCTTTCTTTGATGATTCGCCTATCTCAATTGGTTTGGGCTTAGGAGCCTTAGGTGGTAAGATTTCCTTAGTTTCAGTTCCCATAAAAACTTTCTCCACTGCTATCTGTGTCTCCTCAATTACTTCATCATATTTTCTTCCCATTATCTTTACTAATCTTGTATTTGTTCTCAATAAAGGTTTTAGTTCCTACAATATCCTTTCAATTTCTTTCACAAATACAACAAGAAACATTCCTTCAATTTCTTTCTCTCTAATTACTTCATCTACCTTCTATGCTAATTGTTTCCTTATCTCTAGTTTCTCATATAACTCCTCAAGTACACTGCCTCCAATCTCTAAGAAATTCTTCTTAAAAACAAGTAAATGATTAATCACTATGTTTTTAATCAGAAGTTTGTCAGATGCCTCATACCTATCATAGTATTTAGCCAATGAAAAAAGCTTCCCTTTCTCAATAACCCTTTTCTCTATTATTTTCATATCTGATTTCCATATTTGTCTTACATTTGTGGTTTCTTTTTCAACTTTCTTCTCTTCTCCTTCCTTTGTTTCTTAGGAGGTGAGCCTAATTTAGTGGACCTTATGTTTCTTCGAGGCACTAGATTTTTTGTCTCTTCCTATGATGCCTTCTTTGGTGGTGAGGGTGTAGTTACATCTATCACAGTAGAAAGTGAACTAACTACCTGCACAACTTCTAGAGGTGGAAGGGTTGTATTAGTAGTGATTTCCAATCTAGAAGATCTCTCTATCATCTTCTTCCTCACTTCTTTCATTTCCTCTTTGGTTATTACGGCCTTAGCTTCCAATTCATCTACTACATTTTCTATTTTTCTCTTCCTTGAGGATCTAGTCTGCTCTTCTCTAATCTTTTCTGATTTCTCCTCATAGGTTCCCCATTTGTCCTCTAATGAATCAACTTCTGAAGCTAAAACATGCTCTACTTGCATGATTAAAACTTTATAACTTACCTCATAGCCTAGTGGATAACACCATTTCATTCTAGGTAAAACTGCCCCAAAGCATACACAATCAGTTTCAACCATGAAACAAATTGAGTCCTTGTATTTCTCTACCACTTCCTTAGGGATTCTTTCCCTTGCCTTCATATCTCTCTTTAGCATTTTGATCATAGGAAATAATTCTCCATCTACCCACATGTTGCTTTGTCTCCTATAAATGTGAGATATCTAAATGCCAGTAGTATACTATCTTTCCATGCTCTAGGGTGCATGCCTGGAAATTTGTGAACAATGTGAATGTACATATGAATAAACAAAGATCCAAATATGAATCCTATAGACTGATCCTTCTTAATCTACCTTATATTCTCCAAAAAAATTTGTGTTAGGACTTTGCAAAGGTTATATTTTATGTCTTCTTTTACCATCTTATAAGCCATCAAGATTACTCCTACTGATACTGAACTGAGTTGGCTACTATAATGAAGTTTATAGCTTAAAATCATAGTAACCAATATTACATCTTGTTGAAATATGTCATTTACCATCATCACTCTCTTGTTCCACTACAAATGTGATAGGGTTTCTACCATCTTCTTAGTGTTCTTCTCTGCAATAGGTACTACACTAGTATTGTCCAATCCTAGCATGTCATGAATTAGATCATTATAGATCTTCATAGGATAATCTCCAAGTCATATGAATTGATCATGAACTCTGCTCAAGATAATATTTATTCATTCTTCTTTGTCAAAGTCATGAAGTTCGGTTATCTTCATAATTCCTAGGTTATTAAGGTGTGAAAACTCATCCTTCATCTTTCCATCATCATCTATCATGTCTTCCATCTTTGTAGCAATATCATAATCTCCCAGAGATTCGTACTTGCAATTTATGTATGTCCTAATATCATCAATATGTAAAACTTTGTAGGGTGTTTGAGAAAATGCACCTTCAAGGTCATCCTGAGTAGATTTTAAAGGGTGTTTCTTGAATTTGTATCTAGGTCTTTCTACAAACATCAAAAATCCTAGGAGTATCCATTTTCAAATCTTCACAATTGATCTAAATACCTTTTTAGCACTAAAAATGTGAAACTTTGCTTCAATCAAATTCTTCAACACACTTGCTCTAATTTTGTTTCTACTCTAGACTTCATTATCCTTAGGTTCTTCTCTGCAAATGATTTTCAATTATGTTCTTTCAATTGACCTTATACTTTGCTGAATGAAGAAATGACACAACTCCCAATGAACTTATTTCTACACATAAACCAATCAAATATTAATCTAGTGATCATTAGATATAGGATTTTCAAACCATGTGATCATAGATATGTAATCCAAAACATTTCTACATGCTCTCCTTAAGTTTGCAAGAGCTTACTCCGCAAATTCAAGGGCTAGATAGTTTTCAGATGTATTCTTCCAATGCTCCCCCTAAGGCCATGATTGTCCACCTAGGTTGATGTAGCAATTTTAGCTTCAGGTGAAGACTTAGTAGCATCTACTAATTCTCCTTGAACCTTTTCCTCACTTGAATCCTTTACCTTCCATACCTTATTACTAGTTTTATCTTCTTCTTTCTTGAAACAACTGTTAAATTCACTTATGTACTTTGCAAGACTCTTACCAGTATCACTGTCATTCTTCTTTGTATCCATAGGAGGTGGTAGTCTTTTATTTTCCATTCTATTGTACCTACAAAACTTCACTATATGCCCTAGATTGTTACATTTTTATCATATAGGAGGAAATCTATTTTGATTTAACTGCAACTTACAATACCTTGCAATGCGCCCAAGGTTATTACATTTGTAACATGTAGTTTTAGCTGTTGACTCTTTCCTAATGTTATCTTGTTTGTATCTAGATTGATTAGGTTTCCTACATTCTAATTTCTTGTACCCATATTCATGACAATTAAAGCAATAAAAAGAAAAAGGTTTGAAAGGGGCTTTACCTCTGCAATCTCTCTTCATGTGTCCAACCATGTTACATCCAAAACATCTACCTCTGAAAGTTTTGATATGTTCTTTGGGTTCTTCAAGAGTAGGTTTTTCTCCATCAATCTTCGCATTAGATTTTTATTCTTGATTCTTAGAACATTCAGATTCATTGAAGCCAACACGAGTCATGTCTCCTTTAGGTTTTTGTCTTTCTCTTTGTTCATCAATCAAGTCGATGCTCATGTGAAGTCTCTCAATATGTTTATTTTCCTCAACAAGTTTACCTTTTATGATCTAATTATATTTCTCTAATTCCAAATACTTGTTCTTGTAGTGATCAAGTTTAGTCTTCATTTGTCCCATCTTAATATTAGCATCCTTCAAAGCTTCTTTAGTTTTGTTTTTAGCATCCTTTTCTTATCAAATATATTTAGCGATTGTTTCATGATTAAGTTTTAAAGTATCATTCTCTTGTTCAAGCTGTTTTATCTATTTTGAAGTATTATTGTTTGAATCCTCTTTTATCTAAACCATAAGATCCTGTCTCTGACTTCTTACATGAACTTAATAAATTCCAACTTAACCATATAATTACTAAAGTGAAAAGAACATAAGAACATAACACACAACACATAACTCATAACTCATAACACCATGAATTGTTGTCGAGGAAACCCTAGTCAAGGGAAAACCCCAGTCAGGATGGTACCCAAAAATATGTACTCAAAGTATAGTGTCCCTATTATGAGACCTATCCCTATTAGGAGCTGATTATTACATTAGCACATTTCCTTGTCAGGGGAATACAAAACCCTGTTAAAGGTACACTGAGCATACAACTTTTACAATCAGAAATAGTTCTGTTACAATCTTGAAATTGAACATTACAAGCATCATCTATGCTTAAATAGTTCATATTATAGCTCACAACTATCTGATATGCCTTCCATATGCTTTATATCATCTCATCACTGCCTCCCCTCATTCACATCCTTGTCATAATTTAGTTAACAAAAATATCTTCATGTGAGTGTGTGTGTGTGAGTGTGAGTGTGAGTGTGTGTGTGTGTGTGTGTGTGTGTGTGTGTGTGTGTGTGTGTGTGTGTGTTACATTATTCATTTGGCTCTCTAATACATTACAAAATAGAATCAATACTTATGCAAAGAGTAAATACAAAGTCGGTGACCTTATACTACCAAAGCATAGGTAATCTGCATTCTCAATCCAACTTAGCACATTTGGATTCCATCTCATACTCCCTTAATCATCACAACTGTTCATCTTCCCTGTCTCTCTGCTACTCTATCTTTACATGACTTCAAAACACTATAACTCACTGCGATCAATACGAAAACTCAAGCGACCTTAACTGAAGGTCATACATATTCCAAAATTTCTTCCTCTAAGATTGCATGCCATCAAACATCTTATACTATCTTCATTGTCCAAAAATGTACTACTTATACTCTATCTTACTGATTTCTATACTAAGTCATTTTGCTATCTACATCTCCAAAATTGTAAACAACTCCAAGCGGTCATCATCCTAGATGTTTTGCCATAAATGAAAACCCTCAAGTGTCCCATAACAATCCAAAATGCATCACTTTCCAAAATCCATATCATTTATCCGATCTGCATCGTGTGTCAGATACCTCCCAGTGATTGTTCTTTGCTAATTTATCAAAGGTAAGTGGTTTTTTGGTTTTTTATTCTTTTTTGTAATTTTTTTAGTTGAATTTGTTGTTTTTTAATTAAATTTAGGGATTTTTAAATTAAATTGTTTTTCTTATTTGAAATTAAGTTTAATTATATATATTTGTATTTCAAATTTGGCATGGTAGATAGAAATCAACTTGAAAACCCTCCTTGCCAAATAATGATCCTGAAAACCAACCCCCTCAAGACAATTAGCCTAAAGACCCGCTAGTTGTGAACCGCCAGCCTATAGAGGACCTCATAGGAAATAATTTGAATAAGTTGAGGGGAAATTCAAAATCTCTATGGTAATATACCTACTTTACACTCCATGTTGAACACATTGAACTCCATATTTGAAAATATGGAGACACTTAAAGTGCAGCATAATGTTGCACTTCATTGGCGAGAGGCCACACATGTCCAATTTGATGATGGTCTTGATTATGATGGGGTGAATTCCCTTGATATTTGAAAATAGACAATAGATTACCTATTTGTAAACCCAAAAATTGGAATAAAATGTGATCCCAAAAAGTCAAAATTGTTTATCAAATGATGTATGAATGATGCTATGTGGGAAAATTTATGGGATCGTTGGTGGATATTTTTTTATATACCACCCCACAACAATATCGAGGCCCCTTTTTATTTTATTATAAAACTATATGCTGAATTTGTGTTTGGAAAGATGGTTAATTATTGGAGTATGAGAGAAAATATGGGCATAGGCAAAGGTGTTCCTCAAGATAGAGAAGGGGTGCGTCGAGTAGTAGCAAGCCCTTATGTCTCCCTTCCTAAAATTACACCCCCTCCTCGAGTGCAGCATCCATGTGTTATTACAGAGGCTAGATCATAGACCTTTAGGGTCATTCGTAGCTTGAGCGAGAATTTTATTAGGTAGACTACGTCATTGTTCTAGCCCCGTGTCGATGATGTGGGCACTTAAAAATCCTCTTCGGGTGCACATGTTTGTGTGCTGCATACTTTCAATATGTGCAAGAATTTATGTTTGTGTCCCTTTGATAATTCTTTGGATGCATTCACATTTGAGATGGGTGATGAACTAGATGTCACCACAGGGACTGGAACATCTCATGGAGAGACCTCTCATGGGAGAGATGAGGAGCCGTAGGCGACATTGAATCCTCATGTTAGAATAAGACTAAATGTTAAATATCACAACACATATTTATTTTTAAATGAATATTGTTAGTAGATAACTTATAATGACTACACACTTATGTTTATATATATGTTCTGGATTTATGTTCATTTGATGAGAGAGGAGGAAATGAGAGAGGTGGAGGGTGCCACACTCTCAGCCATTTTATTTGGCCTTGAAAACTCTACAGTATATGATTTTACACTCATTCTTTACTTTTGTTTTATCAGTATACATGTTTTCTCATAAAAGTTAATAAAAATTATATACTAATTAGTATTTTCATCTTTTTTTACTCCTGTAGGTTCTACCTACTGCCAATAGGGGGAAATGTGAGGGGGTTGTAGTGACACCTGTTGACAAGGGGAAGGTAATTAAGTGTTTTAGAATGACTATGCATATATAATTGTCACTTGTGCATACTAATATTTATTTTACATGGTTTATTGTATAAAGGGTGATGTATGACAATGTCCCTACACAGTTTCAAGAGCCTACACTCTCAAGCATTTAATTTGGCAACAATATCCCCATAGTACGTATATTTCTATATTTAGTTGTTTACATTTTGGTATCAATTATACATGATTGTTATCTACATTGTCAAATTATTGTAAGTACATACTAACTAAGAATTTATCTTATTTGACTCTTGTAGGTTACTCCTAGTGCGAGGGAGGTATAGTGCCAATGATTTGTATCCTTGTTGATGCAATTGACATTTCCAGAAGAAGGTTTACTAGAGGTAAGTTTTTATTTTAATTAGAAAGTGTTTTGTAAATTTATTTTTCTATCAATGATAGTTTTATAGGATAACTCGTACCAATTTCATGGTTGCAAACATATATAGGGTAGAATTGTCACTGGTAGTGGTGTCCATATTAGGACATATGTTAGGACTCCTAACTGCATATGGAGACGTAGATTTGAGGTACTTGAGAATTCAATTTTAAAATTAAATTAAATTATTCTTCAATTTGAATTTTAATGTTAATTTTGTATATGTACAAATCATCTAAATTAAGAAATCTAAGTTGTGGTTTCAATTTTTTGCTTGTGCAGGATCCATCAAAGTCGAAGACTACTTTGAAGAGGTTGAACTTTGATGATCCACTAGTAGCATAGAATGTTATATAGACATTTGTAGTTGTAGATATTTTGAGATTCCATATGGCATGTTTTGAGATGGCATATGCCACATTACATATAGACATATATATTTTGTAGATATTTTGAGATGACATGTACCACATTTTGTAAAAATTTGATTGAGCTGGCATTTACACCATATTTGTATATGGAGATACATACTTTTATAAAACAATTTCATATATATAGAACATGTTTTATTTTCATATTATCTCTTGTTATGTGTGGTACATGTACTATTCATGTTTATGGAATCATTGCATATTTTTTGTTATGGAAGTGTCATTGTTACTATGTTTTAATAAATTTTTCTCTAGTTGGAAATATTTTTTGTGTTTCCATAATATAAATGATGTTTTCTGATAAAGCTAGGACCAACTTCATGTTTACAATTATGGTTACAAAGATTGAATAAAAGAATGAAATGATTTCAAAGACACAATACTCTTGATCAGTAAGACAATAGGGAACAATGGAATAATGGTTGAAATCAGCAACCTAAAACATTCATATGACAGTGACAACACATGGACTTGACAAGCATTAGACATCTCAGTTTGGAATACCTTATTCATCATAGAGACACCAACTTTGTGCAAATAGACATAACCTCCCAATAAAATATCACAATCATATTTTAGAGAATCCAATGGCCTATCAAACCCAAAGCTATAGAATTTTTGCATGGTGGATCATATGGGAAATTATCCAATTTGTTGCCAAACCCTTAACAGTGAGGGTTTTAAGATTATTTTGAAAGATTTTGTTCAAAATACCTTAATCCTCCATGTAGAGGCTTAATAAACTTCTAGAATGAAGTAAACTCATCATTCTTAAGATCTCTACAGGTTTGGGTTTGAGATGAATCAATACCAATCCAATACAAACTTCTGATCAACAAAAAAATTAGAATTTTATTAACTTTTCATCCTTCCAAACACAACCATTCACCATGCCGATTCATCCTCAACCCAAAGATAATTTATAGACCTTGGATACACCTTTCCCAACTAATTTTAATAAATTGGTCATTGGGGAACAAATTTGTAACTTTTTGCACAAAATTGCAAAAGTTGTCATAGCAACTTTTGAGCAATGTTGACAATTTTTTTTCATTTTTCAACCAAATGAATTTCTATAAAACTATGACTTATAAAACATGCCAAATATGGCCTAAAAACATAAATTAAATTATTCTCTTCACATTTGGGTTCCTTTTAGATGTAGACCATAGTTGGCCCACTCAGAACCTAATTGGTGAAAAGGTGAAAAAATGACACAACGACCTTACAAATTTGTACATTCTTCGTGGGCACAAACCACCACAACCAATGCATCTGGTAGGCAAGTTTTACCCAATTCATGGTATATTTTTCTCCCCACTCACCAGAGTGCTTGGTGTCATACCATCCCGATAGTGTCCCTTAGGTGTCCTAAGTGCACAAAAGTGATGAACTTTGTCAGGGTATTTATCTCAATCCATGGCACCTGTGTATGAGTTGTATGAAGTTGTAGGAATAAGAGAGGGCCCTATAAAGTATACTATCTCATATTTTCAAGAGTCCAAGTAGTTTTTTTAGGGAATTAATTTTTCTATTGATGTAAAAACTGTCAAAGGTATTCAATGGAAAGGTGCAAGGTAGCCCAAATCTCTATCCATTCTTCATGGGAAAAAACCACCACCACCAACACATCTTGTAGGGAAGGTTACCAAATTCATGGTCTATTTTTGACTTTTCACTCACCCGAATGCTCGGCGCCATACCCTACCAACAGTGTCCCTTAGGTTCCCTAAGTGCACAAAAGTGACAAATTTTTTTGGGCTATTTCTCTCAATCTAGGTCACTTGTGCGTGAACCATTTGAGGTTTTAGGACCAATAGAGGTGCCTCTACAATATCCAATCTTATATTTTCAAGATTCCAAGTAGTATTTTTAGGGCATCAATTTTTTTGTTGATGCAAAAATCATTAGAGGTATTAAAAAAAAAGGTGCAAGGTAGCCCAAATCTATGTCCATTATTTTTGGGAATGAACCTCCACCACCAATGTGTTCATTAGGGTCAGTTTACACAATGCATGGTCTATTTTTGGCTCCCCACTTTCCAAAATGCTTGGTGACATACCCTACCAACAGTTTCCCTTAGGTTCCCTATGTGCACAAAAGTGACAAACTTTTCCTCGGTCCTTCTCTCAATTTGAGGCACCTGCGTATGAACCATCTAAAGTTATAGGACCAAAATGGGCCCCTCTACAATATCCTATCTCATATTTTCAAGAGTCCAAGTACTTTTCTTGGGGCATAATTTTTTTTTTGATGCAAAAATTAATAAAGGTATTCAATAGAAACGTGCAAGGTTGCCCAAATCTCTGTCCATTCTTTGTAGCCACAAACCACCACTACCAACATGTCTAGTGGGATTGGTTTACCCAAGGCATGGTCTATTTTTTTCTCCACACTCACTAGAATGCTTGATGCCATACCCTACTGACAATTTCCCTTAGGTACCCTAAATGCACAAAAGTGACAAACTTTGTCAGGGTATTTATCTCAATCCGAGGCACCTGCATATAAATCATGTGAAGGTGTAGGAACACAAGAGATCCCTCTACATATCCTATCTCAAATTTTCAAAAGTCCAAGTAGTTTTTTTAGGGCATCAATTTTTCTGTTGATGCAAAAAATCATCAGAGGTAATCAATTGAAAGGTGGAAGGTAGCCCAAAATTTTGTCCATTCTTTGTGGGCATGAAATTCCACCACCAACGCATCTAGATGTGATTTTTTACTCATAGTATGGTCCATTTTTTTTCTTTCTACTTGCTGGAACATTGGATGCCATACCCTATTGACAGTGTCCCTTTTTTTCCCTAAGTGCACAAAAGTGACAAAATTTGATGGGGTATTTATCTCAATATAGGGCAGCTGCATATGAACCATATAAATTTTTAGGACTATAAGAGGCCACTCTATAATATCCTATCTCATATTTTTAAGATTTCAATTATTTTTTCTAGGGCAATGATTTTTCTATTGACGTAAAAATCATCAGAGGTATTCAATAGAAAGGCGCAAGGTAGCCCAAATATATCTAAATTATTTGTGGGAATGAACCACCACCACCATCACATTTGGTTGAGCTATTTTACCTACAACGTGGACCATTTTTTCCTTTCCACTCGCTAGGATGCTCAGTGCCATACCCTACTAGTAGTGTCCCTTAGGTACCCTAAGTGCACAAAAGTGAAGAACTAGGCTAGAGTATTTCTCTCAATCTGTGGCACATGTGTATGAACCATGTGAAGTTGTAGGACCATGAGAGGCCCCTCTACAATAGTTTATCTTAATTATTGAAAAATCCAAGTAGTTTTTCTAGGACAACAATTTTCCAGTCAATGCAAAAACTGTTAGATGCATTCAACACATCCAGTTTTATTTTCTCTTTATAGACACAACCAATCAACCTTGAACACAAACCATTGGAATGAGCATTAAAATTACTATTGTGAAAGTTTGAAAATTTAAATCAAAAAATTATAAGACCTCTAAAATAAACAAATTAGGATACAAAATGAAGACATTATATGAGCTTCATCAACATGTTAGCAGTAAATACTATTGGAGGTTGTTAGTCTCTCAATTGACTTCAAAAAATTAAATGTAATACACCATCAACAAAGTCATCAATTCTATCAAAAAATACTAGATACTCATGTGTCTTTATGTTTTCTCATGTCCTCATGTACAAATATAGGATATATCATCAATACAACTCATCCTTATGCTTACACACATGTCTGACTTACAAATACATCATATATCATTGATTTGTAACCATATTATGTGTAGACACCTATATCTGATTATATAATTAGGTAATCTTGTTTAGTTCTCTCCTAAGGCATCGATAATTAAATATATTATATTTAAATAATCCATGTCATCCCCCTAGATAATTAATTTAAATTAACTATAGCCCAAACAATCTAATGACAACCCATAACCATTTAATTAATTAAAACCTCATTCCTCTATCCATTTAAATTTATCCATTAACCCCTTTTTCCTCCATTTATGAATTAAATAATACATTTAATTCAATTTGAGCACATGGCTCTTAACTTTAACCCCTAGCCTAACCTTACTCAAACCACCTAACCTAGGGTTCCAACTCAACCCAACCCCTTTACACATACTAATCCTTTCTTAAGTTGGTTACCCATACTTAACTATTTAATTCACCCTCCACTCATTCTCTCTCCTCCCATCACATTCTCCTAATCCTCCTACTTTCCCTCTAATCATCCCTAAGCCAAGCCTAATCACTCCCTAAATATTTGCACAATCCTAATCCAAGGATTAGGAAACCCTAATCCATACCCAAAGTCAACCCATGTCACATCCTTTCCAATCCCCAACCATATGCATTTAAGTCTTTCTTAAATGCTCTTATATTCCTCTTACACACTCCATCCATCTCTTACATCCTTGTCCCCTCTCACATCTCCCAAAATGGTCACATTCCCCCATTCTTCAAAACCTCTCTTCTTGTGACACTTGTCACAATGAGAGACATTTGAGAAAGAACAATCTATGTACTCTCTCTTAAATGCATCTCCACCCTTCCTCAAGTTTTCTTCTTAACCCTTCATTTCCCCTCTCTTTGGCCAATAAATTGAACCCTTCACTCCTTCATTTTCATTCACCTTTCATGCATTGTTACCATGCCCATTTGAAGAACAAAGTCATTAACCATAACCTTATTATGCCAAAATCCTTCCAAATCCAATCTTTTTAAACTTGAGCAATTTCATATTTGAGCACACATCCAACATATTTGGAAAAATCCACTCAACAAGAAGGACTCGCTTAGTTTAAGAAAGGTTTGCACATTGTTAGGCATGTATGGTTTTGTTTAGTTCTTCTTTTGCCTTGTCATATATGTTGTAATAAATTATTTTTTTGAGTGTTTTAACTTTCTATTGCATTCCCTAACACAATGATTTTTATTAGATACATTTTGGCACACCCCATGGGACCCACTTCATGGGTCATTTTTCTTCATTTCCATCTTATTTTTCTTTGCAAAAAAAAAACCAAAAAACTAACATTTTCATCATTTGAGTGTTTTTCGCAAGGATATTGGTGTTTTCAGGTTGGAACAAGGAAGAGAAGGTGGTTGCATTCCTGGTGCAATCTTTACTTTTTATACAACAACAAATTTTGAAAATCAACGGGATCGTGGGGATCTAAGGAGAGAACTTGGTTAGAGTCTATGGGATAGCGATCCCATAGACTGGTCTTCTGTGTTTGACATAGACCTATTTATTCCATTTCCTTTCTTTTACCCCTTCTTTCATCTTATCAATGGGAACGCGGTTTAACTACGTAGGAACCTTGTCTAACAATTTGTATGCCATAAGGCTTTTATTCTATACAAATCAGTAAACCCTTTAAAGTTAAGACCGGCGGGATTGTTGTTTGACTTGGCGGGATCATTGTTTGACCCTAGGGGATTATATTTTTCTAATTATAAATTTTTTGTTCTTTGCAGGTCAGCGAGATCACAAGTATGGATGGTGGCATTGCTTTCTAAATTCCCTAAAATAGAAAAAAAAAATAGAATTAACTTGTTGTGATGAACCCACACTTGGTTTTTTGTGCTAAAATAAACAAAAGGCTAAAAAGAACTCTCAAATCTAAACACTTCAATTTGGGTTTTAAAAATCAAATCACCATTCTTGAATGCCTAAAAGTCAAATGAACATTGCAATGACAAAAACACTTTGTAATATATGGAATGGATGACGTTACTAAAATGTAATAGATAAAATGGATAAGGTATAAAAATGATTGATTTGATTTATAGATTGTTTGTGAATTGATTATCTTGAAATGTAAGGTGTTGATGTGTAGATTGTTCTTTGAATTACCTAGATTGTATTGGATTCTTTTGACCTTGATTGAATTGAATTGATTATGTATTGAAATTGTGATTAAGGAGAAGATAAGATGTTCCCTTTTATCCTCAAATGCACAAATGGGAGATCCAAGTTGATCAACCCAAGAGAAGGGTTAATGCACAAATGAATCAACTATTTGGAAAGGAAAATAATAAATAAAATACCTTAAATTATATTAATTGTATGTATAGGAATGATATATGATTGTAATTTAAAAGATCTAAGAAATGCACTAACCTTGAAATATTGCAGATCAAAGAATGTTGTTTTCAGAGGTTTGTAGACTGTTTTTGGAAAAACTGATAGTTGATACTGAACTAAAATGCAGAGACGAACAAAACCCAGAAATCATTTTCCATTCTGATGTAATCTTATGAAAAAGGTCAACCTTGACCCATAAATGTCAACCCTAACCCAATAATGTTTACCCTAACCTGCACAGATCTGAAAGTGACTTTGTTTGCAGATCCTGAAAGTTTTCTGAAAAGGGTATCTAGATCTGGGTTCAAATCCATTGTTTTGTACCTGTACCTACAAGAAAAAGGAGATTGTTTTGTTTTGGGGGAGGGGTTTGCCTTAGTCAAACCCCGATTTAGGAATTAACCTTGAAATCAATAAAGTACAAAATGCTAACATGTAGTAGAATTGAATCTAACAATGAAGCTATGATATTCAATGGATATGTAATTGAAATTCGAATGTATGAAAGTATGTAAGTATGAAAGCATGAACTCAATAGAAACCATAAACCTCCATGATTGTATGCTTGAAATCCACTTTGAAGAGATGATGAAAGAGTCTTGAAGAGGCACTAAGGATCTTGAAGGAAGATCACACCACCATGATGGCTAGATCTAGGGTTTGGATGATGAATCTTGAATGTTTGCACCTAATCCCTTCAAAGGCTTGAGAGCTTGAATCCTTGATCTTCAATGGAGAACTTGAATTCTTGGGGAGAAGACTTGAACACCTTGAAAGCTTGGCAATGGATGCTTGAACTTTTTGCTTCTTGATAAAATCTTGATTAGAGATTTTTTGCACTTAGAAGACTTAGAGAAAATGAGAGAGAAACGCTTCCTTTTATATGAAATTAGGGCACAATCTTCTAAGGAGGACTACATAGGATAATTAAATTCTAATTAGACCAATGCCCCTAGAAAAGGACCTATATTAAATATAATTTAGGAATCAATGCTTCGAAACCTGAAACAGTCGACCCGGAAGCGGGAAAACTAAATTTTTGATGAGCCCCGGTAGCCGACAAGTTTCCTGATTTGAAAGAGGGACCCAGGTTAGGGTTGAGGTTGACCCTGACCCAGGGGGTCAGAACCCCTGGAAAATATGCCAAGTGGGGTAGGAGGTGCCCAGAGAGGCCCAATCAGGGTCCTGAACCATCACAGAAGCATAAGATGATGCAAAAACAGGATGATGATATGGTAGAGGTCAAAAACATCCCCTAAGGAGGGCTAAATGCTCTTAACATGGAATTTCTTCCATTTTAAGATGATACATTAAGCCCCCACTTTAGCAGGAGTATGGAAATTGAATGTGCTCACAGTAAGGTTTGGAAGAAAAGAATCCTAGTGGATTACAATGAGGTAGAATATCACTAAGTCAGGGATATGAGCCCCCAAACCAAGGATTCTAACTCAACATACATACATAAAGATATAAAAATAAAGAGCAATCAATCATAGAAAACATACATGACTACATAAGTAAGACAAGAACAACACTATAGATAACATAGCTTCATGATCTAATCCTACTAGCATGAAAGTGAAAGAAAGAAAAGAGACAGTGATTACCTTGCCTAGTAAGATTCCCACCTTACTATGAATCACCAAGGAGGGAGAGCCCCCAACAGGTTCACCCATAAACTGTGCTTGTAATTGTAAATGCGTGTTTTGACAGCTTTTGAAAATATCCATAGATCAACATTCTTGTATCATTATGGAATGTAAAATGTGTGTCCATTCAAGATTTAGCAACTTGTGTGCATTACCTTTCAAGGATTTAGCAACTTATGTGCGTTACCTTCCAAGGATTTAGCAAACATAAAAGTAAAAATGCGTGTCTCTTTAGGATTTAGCAACTTATGTGTGTTACCTTCCAAGGATTTAGCAAACATAAAAGTAAAAATGCATTTCTCTTCCGGATTTAGCAACTTATGTGCATTACCTTCCAAGGATTTAGCAAACATAAAAGTAAAAATGTGTGTCTCTTCAGGATTTATCAACTTATGTGCGTTACCTTTCGAGGATTTAGCATGCTACAAAATGTAAATAAATGTAAATTATAATACAAGGGAGACCCTATATATGCCCCCCTCCTTATCATGGCTACCCACTAGGCAGGATAAGGAAGAAGAAGGAAGGATACTTACTTCACAAGGTAAGGAGATATCCAACTTAACAACAATGTATACTATAATCTTAGCAAAGAGTATTGATCCTTACATCTAAGAGCATAGATAATCATGAAATGGATATGTCACTTATGGAAAAAGGATCCTCAAAGAGGAAGAGATCTTATCAACAAGAGCCCTACCCGAGAGGAGTGCTTAGGATAAAATGTCATCTTCGAAAAAGCAAGAGGGACCCAAGATTCAACCATCAAGCTCTTTGCAAATAAAGAGGATGAGGAATCTTGAAATGAAGGATAACAAACTCTAACCAAAAAGCAAGGGCAAGAGTTTATAAAGACCATAATTTTCACAATAAAGAAGAGGTAATGACCTAAGACATTCACCTCTCAAATAAGAAGGTGTTCATGGTCAAAACATAGATATTTATAAGAAAAATAATGTTTTCAATATAAACAAATGCCACTAAGCTAAGGAAAGTAGATCCTTAGGTAGAGGTAGAAGGAGATAATACCTTGCCCCTCAGAGGTGACAGCAAAGGATATATCAAAGTTATAAGAATAAGAGATATCCTTACAAAAGAAATGTCCTAGAAGGAATATCATGAGTGTAGGAAGTTATGAGGATAGAATGCAGAGAGAATAACCAACTATACTCAAAGCCATATTAATGCTAAGAATATAATGGATCCTCTAAGAATGTAATAGAATACCTCTTTCCCCCCATCTTAAGAGACAAGAGGAGAAACATAGTCTAACTTGTAGAAGAAGAAGGGGAAGACCCTATGTCGAAATTATGGAGAAATTGTAGTACCACTCGGGAATAAGATATAATTCCACTAGAAGATCTATCTCTAACATATAATTTTAAATGCACACAATCAGCAAGTAAATGTTTATTACTATTGTATAAAGTACATTTGTACCTATGTAAAGCATTTCTTGGAATAGGTTTAAAACTTTCTTTCTTGGAATTCATTAACTGGATATATAGTTTCTTAGCCACATCTTGAGGAGTGTCAGGATGATCTAAGATAGGTGTTGGAAGAAGAATATCAAGAGGAGGACAATAGTTAATATCAGCCACATGAAATTGAGAAGATGAATATCATATACCATGCATATCATGTTTAGGAGATACATTGATCGGGTTTTTAATGCCATGTTCATTAACACCAAGCCCTAAACCTTGTTTATCTACCATAGTGTATCCAATAGTATACCTATCTGGCATAGTATATATGGGAGATGATTGATTATGATGCTTGTGAGAGAATTTTGTGTAAGGTGGAACAATGATTTGAGGAGAATTTTCTTTGGATTTCCCTTTATTATCATCATGGATAGGATAAGAAGGAAAAGGTAAATCTAGAAATTCTTGCACATCCTCATCTTGTACCATAGTTTGAGCCTTAACAAAAGTATGAGAAGAACTAGG
>MU224369.1:858340-878885 GCA_018584345.1 Thuja plicata
AATTAGAGAATTATTATTATTACCATTCCATCTTAGTATGATTAAATAAAGATTAAATATATAAATGATTTAATAAATTATATTTTATTAAATTGAGATTTAAACTTCATAGCAAATTTAATCTTTGTCGAATTTACATTGTAATTAAGGATTAACTTACAGGGTTGTTTTAGTAAAATTATTAATATTATATTATAACGAAATAAATGTAATACACCCTAAATTTTAACGATTTGGACAAACCAAAAGATTATATTTATCAGGAAATTTTATTAATTTTCAGGGTGACCTAGTTTTCGAATGAAATTATCAACTGTTGAGATTAATGTCATCTT
Source organism: Thuja plicata (assembly GCA_018584345.1). Classification (NCBI taxonomy): domain Eukaryota; kingdom Viridiplantae; phylum Streptophyta; class Pinopsida; order Cupressales; family Cupressaceae; genus Thuja; species Thuja plicata. The sequence goes on from MU224369.1 coordinate 858,676, forward strand.
TATATTAAATAAATTAAGTTTTTATTTTTACCCTAGTTACTAAGATTATTATAAATACAAATGTGATCACGCAATTAAAGTTATGATTTCTCTTTCTTTGGAAGTTGTATTAATTATAATATTTAATTTAGATATAAAACAAAAATTTGTTAGTTGTGTTTTTGCCTAGTTTATTTTGGGCACTACACTGTGCCTTTATCAACTTTGAAAGATACGACTAGTCTACAGATTGCAAACATGTCCATTCACTCTTCTTAATCCCAAAGCTTTCATCCCCATCATTTCATTTTAGGATCATCATAGGGCATCCCCTTTAGGTAAGTATTATCCTATCAATTGAACCCTATCCAACATCCAAATCAATATCCTAAGAAAATAAAAAACATTCCGTACTTGGTGTCATATCCTTATGATTTTCTTAGAATCTACATCTTATCAAACCCGTCCCTTTTCTTTACACCTTTACTAAGAATTTTCTAGGATAGCTCAATTTTTCCTTGTAACATCATCACCTTGATCTAAATGTTGGTTTGTATTGATAAATAATCTCCTCTTTCGAAAGACCACAAGTCTGTCCTAGGTTTACTAATCACATCCAATTGAGCCTACATTAGGAAAAGAAACTCACTATATTTTTTGACACAAATTCATCCCTTAAGTCCTTAGGACATCCTCATGATTTTAATTCATCATCATTATCTATGGGTATCACTTGCATATCTAATCCTAAGTCTTTCATCATCATCCTTAGACATCCTAGGAACATTTTTCACTCCATCTTTAGGAAGCCTTTTTCCTAAGTCTTATCTTGCATCATTCATCCTATAACACATTTCATGTCACCTGAAACTCACTCCAAGAAGAGGAAGGATATGGAATCCAATCTTTTCGCTAGCTCATCCAGCATGACAATGGATCCTAACAATTTCATGGTCTCCTTTGACCCTCAACACCAATTGCAAGTCAAACACATATGGGCTGAGCCCATTGAGGTCCCTACCACCAGCTCCATGGAAGATTTTATGAGTCATCATGTACACTCACACATGTTCAGTTCCATCATAGGCCACAATGGTGCTGCCATCCTTGCTAACTATCAATGTGAGGGTATACCATCCATATGGATATCAACCACCCCATATAGCACATCTCATACATATCCCAGCCAACATGTTTCAACCTGTAGTGGAAAAAATCATCGACCCTAGCCTAAGAAAATTTGAAATTGCTTCACTTATACCTCATTTACTCCAACCAGCCACCACCCAACCCATAGTACACACTACAGCACAACCAACTCCCTTTTCTGTTATGGAAGATTCATCTTCTAATCCTCCTCCACCTCCGACATCTCAACCTGCCATCAACTAGTCAGCCACTACCCAAGCTGCACAACCTACCATTAACCAATCAGTTGTAGTCCAACCTATTATTACCCATCCCATTTATACCTAACCAATCATCTCACAACCACCAATTACGCAAGACTCAACTGCTTCCATGGAAACATCATTTCCTCCTCCTGTTCCTCTACCAAAACAATAGTAGCCATAATTTACCATAGGAATGGCACCCATGAGAGCCTTAAATCAACCATTGTTCTCGCAAGGTCCTACATTCCATGCTCAACCAATAGTTTCATTCCAAAATGTTCTAGCACCTCAACCCAACATCCAAGTGCAACCAAATGTATCCAATTCACAATAGGCTTCCCAAGCCTCCCAAACCTCACAAGCTGTCGCATCCTCCACTTGGCATTATTCCCAGGCAGCTTTGCAAGCCCTTGGAATTCCTACACATTAACACATCACAAACCCTTCTCCCTCCCAAGTGCAACAAAAATTATTCAATCCCTTCGCCTAGCCAACACAACCCCAACAATCCACATTAACCAATTTCCTAGTCATGCCACCATCTATAGTAACACAAACCGTTCCACCTCCCTAATAACCAAGTGCTTCTGTACACATCAACTACCTTACTCCCCCCTCTAGAAAAATAAACCCTCAACTCACCTCTCCATACTATGGTGGGACTAGCACCCAACCAACCTATATAGGCCAAACCTTCAGTTGCCTAGACTATCAAGTGCCACAACCATTACAACCCACCTACCAACAACCTTTGCAACCAAAACCAACCTTATCTCCATTTCCTTAGCATCACTATGCCCAAAAAAAACAACCAATACTCCCCTCACAACCCACTTATGTATCTGGACAATCTCGCTACCACATGCCACAATACCCCCTACCAAATCCTCCATACTCCCTTGCACCATTTGATCCATATCAAGCACCTAGATCTAATATACTAGGGGCACCCACTCCACCACCTGTCAATTTAGAGTGGGAAGAAATGAATAATTCTCTCAAGGAGCTCCACGTAGGGATGGAAATAAATACCTTCAAGTTTGAGGAGGTATGTCCTTATTCATTCGAATTCTCCATCACAACGGTCCCCTTCCCCAAACACTTTGAAACCCCAAAATATGAGAAATATAGGGTGAAGGGAGATCCTATCAGTCATGTTAAGGAATTCAACATGGATTTCCAAGATTTTTCTTACAACAAAAACTATCATATGCACCTCATCCCAAAGAGCCTAGGATGAATTGCTCTTGAATTGTTCTATTAAAACCCTTACAAAATAGTCTCGATATTTGCAGAACTATCTAAAAATTTTATAGCCCAATATACACACAACATTGAGAGTAAAATATCTCTCCTAGACCTATGCAAATCCAAATAGAAGGGTGGAGAAAGCTTGGCAGATTGTGTTCAAAGATGGAAAGGGCTCACTATGAGACTATCATATCAACCCCCTGAAAAAATCTGACAAACATATTCATCGACAATTTTCATCCCAAGCTAGCCTATCATATGCACATGAACTACCTACAAACCTATCAAGCAATCTAAGAATAGGGAATGGACCTCAAAAGAGGCCTCCAAGATGATGGCACTATCAAGCATTATAAAGAACACCAACAGGACAGTACCAATAGTGATAGATCACGCTATTGGAACAAGAAAAAAAGTGGAGTGACTGATGGTGCCACTAACACCAAACATGTCCAAATTGTTGTGGTCAGTCCTAAAATGCCTGCACTAGTATACCAATAACCTGCACTATCATACTAGCAAACCACACCAACCTACTCACCACCTGGGATAGTTTATCTGCCATTCATGAAATATTACCAACCTCTGACAAATCAAATGAATGCTATATCAGTCCCAAAAGGACAATCTAAACCTTGAACCCATAATATGTAGAAGTGCATGTTCATGATGTCATCTTCCATAGAATGGCTAAGGTTCATCTGATTGTGTACTTACAGACTTAACCATTTGATGAGTCTACTCCCAAGCCTGCATGGCATAAAAATAAAGAGTACTGACTATCACAGCGTTAAAGGAAATTCCACCCTAAAGTATAGGAAGACAAAGCACTACATCCAAGATCTCATAGATCAAAGGAAATCATGGTGGATCCTCCAACACATACCTCGGCTAACACAAACCTTTAAATATTCTAAAATATGTTTCCACACCACAATAGTGGCAAAGGACCTACCAAGCCCAATCCACCCCCAAACCAAGGGAAAGGTAAACAAGGGGATCATGTTTATGGAAAATATTACACCACTACCTACATTATCTATGACAAGTTCATCCATTGAATCTCCCAAGTTGAACCTATGGTCAATGTGGCCCATGTTAAAGGTGTAGATAGTTAGTGCACACTTACTACACTTAGAGGAAGGATCTATGTCATAGTTACCATTACTACTTCATCCTCTGGTGGACAATATAATTTCATGGAACACAATGGGAATACACATGTACAAATCTCCATCCTAGATCTCCTTTGCACTTCACCTGTCCATCAGGAGATCCTCAATAAAGCCCTGCAAGAATCATGTGTCCCAAATTACATTGACACTACCAAATTCCAAGTCCTTTTAGGAAATTTATTTGCATCCACAAACATCTCATTCAAACCTTCTGACATGCCATCCATTTATCCAAGTTATAATCTCCCACTCCACATCGTTGTCATGGTCAATTATTTTTTTGTCAAATAAGCCATGATAGATATTGGTTCGTCCCTAAATTTGCACACTTTAAAATTCATAACTCAAGTGGGGTACACTAAAGCATACATAAAAAATGATTTCATAACTATCAAGGTGTATGAAAAATTGTAATGTACCTCTGAAGGTACCATTTCTCTACCCATCTAGTTGGGTCTAGCAATATAGAACACATTATGTCATGTTGTCGATCTTGACCTCCCATTCAACATCCTCCTCGGACACCTGTGGATCCATTCCATGAATTTTTTTCCCTCCACATTCCATAAATGCATCAAATTCCCACATGACGGAGCTAAATTCACCATCCAAACTAATCCCCAAACCTTCACATATTGTCATGCATTGGAATCCTCTTTTCTACACTCAAATCATTACCAAGGATTGATATTGGCACTTCCATCGCCAACTCCTTGAGAACCTACGCTGACCCTGAAACCATCCTTGCCTCCACACTTTCAGCTGTCAAGATCAATAAAAAGGGTTGTAGGGAATACAAATTGTCAGATGCATTTGCAATTACAGCCCTACCTATGGACCCAAATACTTGAGGGCATCCATCCCACCAAGGACCACCTAAACAAAAGGAACCACAACCAAAACAAATCAACACTTCTATGTTCTTATCCCATGGTATTTTGAATAGTCAACAAATGGAACCATATATTAACAGATAGTTGTATCAGGATGCTCCAGCCCATGATAAATATTTCCTTAGTTATTTTAAGGACAAATACCCGCACTCCCACAAGCTCGCAATAGAATGATGGAACTACCAAGGAGGCAGTTTAAGCTACAAAGAGGTGGTATGAAGGCTCACATTGAGCCTCCACACTTACCAAGAAGCCAAGAATTGGACTTTGGCTTAGACATGACTGGGGGCACCAATTCAAACAGCTATACTTATTGTAGTCCCTTTGGAAAAATCATTGAAATTGAATACATCTCTGAAGAAGAAGTTAAGAGATCCTACGATGATATCATTGACAATGAAACCTTCCTAGAAAATTTTGTCCTTCGCCAACTCTCCATAAAATTCATTGACCTCCCACTCTTTCACCCTAAACTCATAGACTGGGACCAACCAAGCATTTCACATATCAATGAGTTCCAAAGCGAGGATGTGCTCCTAAGATTTGTGGGGAAATAGAATAGTAGCAAGACTGGGGTAATACTTGAGCACATGTCTAAAAAATGGACCCAAAGGCATATTTTGGGGAAGAGGAAGTCTTTAGCCACAAAAACAACAAGAAAAATGAAAAATAAAAACATGGGTCTCGTAGTGAAACCCCCTCTTGGATACTATCTGAATCTAAAAAGGTTAAAAAAAAGGGTGTATCCATTGGTGAAAACCTCTTTGAGGTGCTAGAGGATAAATACTGTCCTCTTCCCCTCATTCATCATTATAGGCTAGAGCAATCATCTATTTTGATCAAAGAAACTAAGCTCGTTAACCTGGGAACCAAAGAATGCCCACACATCACCCATATAGCAGCATCTCTATTAGAGGCCAAAGAACTATCTCTCACCACACTCCTCCAAGAAGAAACAATTAAATTTTCATGGTATTATGCTCACATGCCTGGGTTAGATCCAAACCTTGTTGTACATCATCTTTCTATAGATCCAAATGTCAAACCAGTCAAAGTAAAGCTCTATAAGATGCATTCTAAAGTGGCCCTATTAGTCAATGCAGAATTGGAGAAACTCCAACAGGATAAGATCATACAATCTATTGACTACTAAGGCTATCTTTCTAACATGATTCCTATTTTCAAGCCAATTAGAGAGATCAAAATATGCACAGACTTTTGAGACCTCAACAAGGCATCTCCTAAGGATGATTTTCCCTTACCTAAAATTGATATGATTTTTGACCTCACAGCTAGACATGAGATTCTATCACTCATCACTAATACATTTGGACCTATTTTTTATGGTAATTTTTGACGGAGGGGCAAATTTTATGAAATTGGTATTTTTAAAAAAATTTGCTCCCGATAATGTCGCAATTCTGATGGTTTCGAATACATATTAAAAAAAAGACAGATGATCAAATTCATTTTTATTTTATCACACAAAAGCAATGCCCCAAAGGATGTAGCTCTACGCTTGAAAGCTGAACCCATTCCTTGGACACCGAATATCATGAAGCCTTGAATAGTAGTACATATAATACATACCAAGAATTCATAGGTACATCCTTTTGTATGTAGAAAAAATATTCGTTCTGTCATGAAATGAAATCTTTACATAGTTTCTGTTCGACTGTGATTTCATCGTGACCTTAATATTTGAACCCACATATATTTTTTTACAAATTTGTTTCCTTTTTTACAATGTGCATCATCATACAAGAAGAAAAAAGGGTATCTTCTATGCATATTTTATCTCTATCTGCGAACCATAGCCTTTGTATTTTTAAAAATATGTATAATTTTTGGGCTTCGAGGCTATGGTTTGGTATAAGAAACCCTTAGTGATTTTTTTTGGAATTGTCACATGTCGTGACTTGTGCGCAGATTAGTAAAAACTTCAACCTATTTTTTATTATAGATATTCTGTATAATTTGACATGAGTCATGGTTTTTCTTTCACTATCTTCGCATACTTGGGGTTTTAATGTTTCTAAACTTACTGTGGTTTTAATACTTCTAAAATTACCGTGGTTCTTCATGCCTTATTATCAATTTTATTTATGTTGGTCACTATCCAAATTTTTTTTTCAGCAGTATGGTCTCCTCTTGTTGTTACTGCATCAAGTGATCAGTCCTAGATGTCCTCTCCCAAATGAACTACTTGGAAAGGACCAATATTATGCCAACACAACCCTAATTAAAGTTTTCCCTAACTACCACTTGCAAGAATTAAATTTCAACCAAATACAGTAAGGCACCTATCCATGGACCAATGAAATAATTACATTTTTTCAATACATATCCTTTTAAGGATTGACCAATGAGAAAACTCAGTAGGTGTAATACATTAAACGTATTTCTCTTTCCACTTGGAATAAATAGAATGGTGATAATGAAGGTGTGCCAACATAGCATGTTTATCTTGTTTGAACTCCATCTTTCCATCCTCTTTGTTTTGGAAATATTCACATTTAAGTGTTCTTGAAATTCCTTGTACTTTAAATAAATTTTAACTTGATGTCTTGGCCTTCATCCTTCTTCATGAATTTTCACTTGCAGATTTTCATCTTCTCTTAAAATCACCTTGTCTTTTCATTTGACTTGCATCTTGAATTTCCAACCTTAATGTCCTTCCTATACTTTGCATGGCATTTGAAATTTCATGTTGGTTTTTGAACTTAAAATCATCCTTTCACATGATGGGGCTTGACCTTCAATATCTTCTTTCTTGTAAAAACATCATTACCTTCATGTGACATGGGTTCTACCTTATGATTAGAATTTTTGTTGCAAAAATAAGAATATATGTCATACCTTTTTGTCATGTTTTCAACATTTCTAAGAACCTCTTCTAGATCTATATCCACTAGGTGTATGCTCAATTGACTCTCCCTCAAATGTGACTCATGATATCCATGATGCAAGTTGCGTGTATACTCAATAATTAACAACAACCTTTCAAGATAAACATGTTAAGATGGAAGAAAATGCATGTACAGTGATTGTTTATGGAAGAAAATCAGAGAAAGTGCACTAAAAAAAACATTTTATTGATTCAAAACTTCTATCTCCTTATCACTTCAAAAAAAATTATATTCCTCTCTATAATTACAATGAACATAGGTCTCTTTTAGACCCAAACATCAACTAATCACCTTTTAAAACTGTCCTCAAACTGACTGAGATAGTTAAACCCAATTTTCCATCCTAATGATTGAATTCAAATTGTCATAAAATAGATTCTTATTAAATGTACATATTTCTAGACTCCAAGTGAATGGTTAAGATCCTAGATGAGTATTATGAAAATGAATTCATGTAGTAATCGGGTACTAAGAAACCTATGTTTGATGTTTTATGTGTGCATTACTTTAGTTTTATGAAACTAACAATAATACTAGATGGTTGACTATAATGGTATATAGATGAGATTACTGTAGAATTTAAAAGGAATAGTTGGGTAATATGAATGTAAGTTTATAAGATTAGTTTTAATTTTTAGATTTAAACGCAAAGGAAAGGTTAAAAGAATACTAATATGTATAGTGCTTAATGTAAATCTAATAATATTCTATGGGGTAGGATATGCCGTTAGATTAGAATGGAGTATATCATAATCTCAATTGAATCACTTAAAAGGATTACTATGTATAAGATTAATGATATGAATGGGTACTCTTGAATGTACTTGTATAAAGGAATTAAGGATATCAAGTAAAGTTTATGTCCATTAGATTAATTTCATTAATTAAAATGATTGAATGTGTTAGTGTAAGAATTGGTTAAAATGGGACTAGTAGTAGGAAACATGTGTTTCTTCTCCTCTAAATAGATCTGTGATTATTTTTTAAAACAAGAAATTAGATCATCATGTGGCCTAGGGTGGATCTTTTAAACTTGGATTATTTGGTTGATTGTGTAGAGAATTTCATAATTATGGAATATATATGTAGCTTTATTGATCAAAATTTTTTCATATTGCATCAACACCCATGCCTTGAGTCCCTAAGGCCTATATAACATGTTTTCAATACTATCAATGGATTCCAACAAAAAATTTCATTATGGTACCATTGGAAATAACTTGTTAATAAATGACCCTTGTTAAACAACTTTTTAAACTTGAAAAGTTGCTCAAGAGTTGTTGTGCAACTTTTGCAATTCTTGAATTTTGTGAAAAAATAAATAGAAAAACACTTTATAACAACATAAAATAACCTACATATTCCTAAAATAGGCTAATTTAACCTTATTACATCATAAAGTTTGATGGAAGCCTCATTGGAAACTTTTGTTTTCACATAGAAATATTGATAATTTAGGTATAGTTTTATATTTTGGACCAAATATGACCTTTCATGACATGGATTAATTATAAATACCTTTAAATGGTCCTTGGGACCTTATTTTACACAAACCAAAACATAAAAAGATGATCATTACATTAGGAGGTATAAAAATGGCTACGTGCTCCTGCACCATACACCTGGCCTAGAAAGAAAGTGAAGTCCCTTTGAGGACCATGCTGCACTAAAAAAATTTTGAACCTCTTTTTCCTAGCCTCCAAATGGTGTATATTTCTAGTATACCCTTCCATTGGATATACCAAAGCCTCCTTCCTAGGTGCACCAGCCTAGGGATTTGTCAACAAGACACTTCCAAACACTTCCAGCTCCTACCAATGGGTCCTATATCATCCAAGTAACCTATCATCACATACCAATTCACAAAAAGTGGCCCTCCTTTGGGTGGAACTCTCATACCTTGACTAGTCCAACCACCATGTACCCTCAATCAACAATATCTCTTCAATCATAGATCTTCATATTCAATCCCTACATACCCCTGCAACCAAACACATATGGCACATATCATACATGTTTTAGACTCTCCCCACAAGTCACATCAACCATAGTAAGTGGGGGAGTCTTATACATTCATGGTGTCTTCAAAGCAATTGTTGATTGCACACCAAGACCCTATCTAGGAACAGTCAATACAAACTTGACTTTCTTTGTTCAAAACTTCACAAAATAATGTAACTTTTGCATGAAAATGAATAAAAATTTAAACCAATACTATTTAAATCCATTCCTAATCGATATTTCATAGAATGAAGAGTTTATGAACATGAACATAGTGATTGTGTCCTTATGGTAGAGAATAGACAGTTTGCAAGGAATTAAAAGTTTGTTGATTTAAAATTCATTACTCTACCAAAATCCCTAAAAATCCTCTCCTACTCTCATTCATGCTCACACCACCCAAATACCCTTCTACTAATCAGTTGATAGTTACAACTCCCTACCAAACCACTTGTAGTCAGTTTAATGGCTGATACATTTAGTATATAGATATCAAGTTGACAACAACTTGACAACTCTTCATTCCTTTATCATTGCATTTAACTCTTTGAAGGCATTTTAGGATTCTATCCTAACACTAAAGACATAAGAAACTATTTTAGCATGGGGGCACACACTTTTCTATGTTAACATTTGTGCACATGACACAAGTTGGTTTTGTACATTTTGACCACACACCACAATGTGCTTGGTGCCACTACAACACTAATTTTGCTGTCTCATATCAATTTTTTGTTTGGTTCACGTTGTAGTTGCATTTTTCAAATATTTAGAAAATAGAAGCCTTTTATAATATTTGTATTTGGTGCATGTTTTTTTATGTTATATGGCTCCTAGTAAAAAATCCTTACTAGACCTACATGTCATATTTCTTCTTTGTTCTTGCATGCTCCATGTTTGTGAAACCTATGCCAATCATCTTTCTCCTGTTATCTTGATAATTCAAACCAATAAGATTCTATATCCTGGGGGATTGGTGTGATCTTATCTCTTTTATGTCTTGGTGAAATTATTTTGATACTATCTTATGCTTTACCAAGAGTATGATTGCAAGGTCACACTCCTGCTATAATGGGGCCTATATATAGTGTTAACAATTGTATCCTCACACAATTTCACACTCATTTGGGGATCACTTTGGTGGTTTTCTCTTGTGATCTTGCTAAATGATTGATTATTCTTATTCCATGGCCAAATTTGGAAACCTAACACACTCACGAGCATACAAACTAAATTCATGCTAATAGGTGACAATGTCCTAATGGAATATGGAGCTAGAAACCATTGTCCAACCATTTTGGGATCAAATATAAACCACTAATGGTCATAAGTTTGTTGAGTAGAAAAATATTTCTCATGTGCAGATTCTAGATCTGTCAAAAAGGGATTGCAAATTCATGAAGAGAAGACTATGACAAAAAAAATCCATACTTTGAAGAGAAAAACAACTTGGTCACCATCGATCTACTCCAGTGATTGAAATTTTTTTCCATAATTTTGGAAGAATGATTTGTATGAAATCTTAATTTGGAACCTGCTCATGAAATCTGTGTCAAACACCGTCAGGTGAGTGGTTCCTATTGACATAGACAAACATTTTTGGGCTCAAATTGCAAACATGGGTTCCTTTTTGAATATTTCCATGCCTATCTTCAAGATTTACATATGTAGCCAGTAGCTTATTGCTTATGTTAATTTGGTTGAATTTATAGCATTGTCCCTAGTTCTTGCATTATTTATGGTCATGATCATAATCAATCATATCAAGCCTTCAAAAAGAGGCCATTTAAGAAGGCCCTAGTTGACTGTAATTATGAATTTCCCATGCATAATAGTCCAAAGTTGCATATAAACCCAAGTTCCTTATTATTTCTTGTAAAATGCTCATAGGCCTGTACAGGGGACTTGGTGAAGGTTCTAAAACATGTATAATCCATTTCAAACCTTTGTTAAGTTTATGTAAGGCATAGGGTGTAATCTCCATGTTTGAGTCCTTGAGGGATAGAAACCAAGATTTATTGAAGGTTGGATCATTAAGTTGGATCAAGAAAGACATGTTAAAAGTAGTAAAAAGATGAAATCTAAGACTCATGTCTTACTCTCATTCATGCTAACACTACCCAAATACCCTTCTACCAATTGGTTGACCTTATACCCTTCTTAAACCCCATATGAGCCTTCATAGGCCTCATTTTGCCAATTTGGGAAAATTTACATATTTAGCACTTTTAGTGCGTTTGACACTTTTAAATGGCTCTAATGGCCAACATGCATATTTTCATAAGCACTACTGGGAGCTTACCCAAAAATAGTTGTACTATTGTGAAAATCATCATAAGTACATTTTTTGCTGGGTCTAGCTCCCAGTAGTGCTTGGTCAAACTTGCATGTTTGTCACCTATGCATATACCTTATCTGATCAAACCTTATAGGTGAAAGTTGTATATGCACAGGTGAAGGCTGATCAACTCCAATCTCCTATTTGTATCTATATGTTATCAAAGCAGCTCCATTGAGAATCTTTTCTAGTTGTCTACTTGACCCAATTTTTTTTCCTGTGAAGAAGGATCATGTCAGATAATCTAAGTGAAGAAAAAAATGGGGAGATAATCACTGTATTGTGGTCTAACTTCAAAAGAAAAGGTGATGGAAATTTTTATTGTCCCTGTAAAATTTGTAAGGGCTTAAACATTAAAAGATAGCTAATAAAAATAGCTAAGAGACATTACAGAGAGAATGGTCACATTGAAGGGGGTTTGATTATCATCCATTGGTAAGTTCTTCATTATATTTTTTTAACAATTAATATATATATGAAATACATGATATGGACCATGGAGGTGCGAATATGGAGAATATGGTTTTGGAGGTGGAGGATCATGGAGGTGAGAATATTTAAGCTGATGATTATGATCCCATGGAAGATGATGATCATGCACCAAATAAAACATTTGAAGATGATGGTACTGATACATTGATCCATGACAAATTTGGTATATGATCTAATTAATTTGTGATGTACCTTTTAATTTTTTTTAATTCATATGAGATTCTTATGGTTTTTAATGTACTTACTATGTAATTTTGAGTATATGTATCAAGAAATTTTAAGCTAACATAAGATAATTGAATTACATATGTAGGAAGCCGAACCCCTTTCAGGAGAATTCCACACAGTCTCATGGATCAACATGTATAAGTCAATACACCCTATAGAGATTATTGTCTTTTGTAATTTTCAAAATATCTCCCATTATTACTTGTTAGCTCTCTCATTTCATGGAGTGTAGGTAGCATCAAATAGGTAATTATCAGATGTGTCTTCCTCGAGTGAAGGAAATATAGAAATGGAAGAAGAAAGTGAGACATGTAGTATGTCTGAATTAGGGAGATCAGCTAGAGGTCAAAAAAATAGAAGGAAATTCAATAAACACATGAAATTTTTCCTTTCTCAAGGGGGATCATGTTCTTATGATGATGAGAGTAAAGACGACATCGATGTTCCCTTTAGGTAACAACATCTACAAAAACAATGGTTCCCCAAGGAACTTCCTCCAATAAACATTATTTTTAGTGTTAAAGGCAAGATATATCACATAGCACAATCGTGATTACATGGTTTGGGCCTAATTTCCATGGATGGCATAAAGGTCTCTTACAAAACAATTATCGAATTGATGGAGTATGTTGGACCTTGTTGCGATTACAAAAGTTGGATGCGGATTGTTCAATATAAAAAAAGTATGTGTAGGTATGCAATCTTGGCAAATTATATTCAACAAAAAGACAATGAACAAAGTAAAAGAGTGGCTATATACATTGACAAGAGGCCAAAAACATCAGGGAATATTGTAGGTTTTATAAATAGTACATGATCTATGTCAACTATCAAGCAACCCAATTGCATATTTGAGGTGCGCAAGAGAAATCATGTATTTATATGTGCGATAAATCAATACGTGTAGGGGAAGAGCTTCTTATTGATTATAATTTGAATCACATAGATATAGATGATTTCACTATCATGGGGGTATAGGCACATACTATGTACCATTAAATAATTGAGTTTTTTCGCTAATATTTTTATATTTGAGTTATTTTTGTAATGTTGAATCTAATCCTTCTAGGAAAGGAAATTCATCCAAACAAACTACTAAAAACAAGCCCTCCAAAACCAGCCACGTTTAGAGAGTCTCCTCACCATCCACCTCATCTCCATCATCATCTTCTAATGAAATTAATTAATCTAATCCTTTCTAATTATTGGTTAACTTTAAATACTAACACGGGGCCACGATATGGAGCAGCCACATAGAGGTGACAATGATGATCCTCCATGAACTTTTTATTCCCAGTAGGTAAACCCTTTTTTATTGTACTACAAATTAGATAGAAGCAAAATTTTAAATAGTGTTTTTTATTATGTTCTTATCATCATATTTTGGAGTAATTTTGATAGTTCTAGTAATATTGTTGTCACAGACAGTTGGTCATCAGAGAAAGGGAAAGGAACCCACAGTCCCTTAGGAGGAGTCCTTTGACAAGAGCCTAGATGTTTATTTTGCAACTTGTGATGACCCAACCACTACAATTGAAAAGTACCTCCAAATAATTGAAAAAAGATTGTCTCAATTGTCATCTATATACCCTCCGACTCTTGAGTCACAAAAGAGGGCGACTGAATTGATGCACCAAGCTTGAAATTTAAAAGTAATTATTAATGTAATTTTTAATTATAACAGAATTTTAATAATAGTTTTTATGTTATACTAGTCTTTTATGTCATTAAAAAATAAGCGAATGTGTTGTTTTTATATTTTTTGCATAATTGTGAACCTCGTGGCCATGATGAGGGTACTACAGGTGGTCCAGGTAGATCCCATTTTTGACTATCTATTTTCTACGCTCTAACATTATTGTCCATGATAGTCCATACTTTATCATGCTCTAACAATCTTATTCTTCAGCACATGTCAATGATCATATGTTATCGCCACCTCAGACAAGGACATACCCAAATGTACTGCTGCCTGTAATGTCAGCAACATGAAGCATGGCTATAGACACCATGGCACCACCTACTGGTACACAAATTTCATTTTCTCTCTCATTATTTATATTTTTATTTCCCTTGAATTATTGTTTCTTGGGGGCACTCTGTAATGGTTTCAATTTATACAACAGGAGATGCATCATATGATGAGGAATTTCCTGGATGTACTTGTATTCCTAGTATGGGAACGGTAAAGGATTGCATGTTTCTTGTGAGCGATGAAGAAGGAGTTCCCTTGAAAATAGCCAAACTTCCAGGTACTTTAAATATTGGATCTTTCTTCTAATATACAATCGTATGTTAATTACACATTGCATTCAATATCATAAGCTTACATCTATTGTCTTCTTATTTTATACTAATCTATCCTTCGACTAATGATCCCATTATTATTTTGTAGGGAATGGTGTTTTTTATGATAAACTTAATGACGAGTGTTTGTGGATATTCTAGCCCACCCTCCGTAGATGGTGGAACATATCCAAACTAAACCCCCAATCCACTATTTTGATTTCATATCATTGCTAGGATAGTTTTCCTTTCATCCATTTCTTGAACTATATTAAAGGCAAGTTCACTTGATTTATGAATCTAACAGTGATTTTTTCTTAAAAGATGGAATGTCCAAGATACAAAATTAAAGGATGATCTCATTGAGAGTATGGAAAAGTTATTTGGACCTCATACATTTGAGAAAAATAGGCTCCTTGAGAAAGTCATGTTATGTTTGAAGTATATTAGGGACTAGTATAGGAGTACATTAACAAACAACCTGAAGTATGAGCATCCCCCCTGTATTCTTGATTTAGAGTGGCAAAATCTTATTTTGGATGCAAAGGAGAGAAGCGAAAGAAAAAAAGGAAATAGACCACCAGACAACAAGAGAAGGTATGTGATACTATTAATAAAGTAATTATGTACTAAATACTCTTTATATTTATATGAACTAACATATTTCAAACTTTTCATAGATTTCCTAACACATCAAAGGCAACAAAGGAAACTCTAGAAAAGCACGGGCAACACAAGCTCGGCTTTGGTGGTTATTCAAAACTTGTTGCACGAGTTGTAAGTATTAGTAAATGAAAAACCATATGTAAATATTTATAATTTGTAATCAATTTTGTTTTGATGTAACAATGAAATAAAAAATCATGATACCAAGAAAAATGCAGACTATGGAGTTCAATACAAGTCTCTCAGAATAGTACAAGAGATTTGGCTACCAACAAGGCTATAGAGACATGGTTGAACGAATACAAGAAATGAGTGCACAAGGTTCTACTGATGGATGTGTTGTGGTAGGTAAGCTAAATGATAATTTTTGCAAAATGAATAATTTACCAATTAGTTTATTTGATTTTAAGTTCCAACATAAAGTGAGTATATTTTTTTAAGTAAGAAAAGAATGATAACAATGCATATGAAATTGGAATGCAGCCTACCAATTCTGGTACACCACCTACGCATGATGAAGCTAGTTCAGATGCGCATCACACTGATGGAGGTATTCATTTTCTATTCAAATTTTTATATGTAATTATTAATACAAGTAAACATCTTTAATTTATTGGTGTAGTAATACAAATTTAATTGCAATAGGTGTTTGGATTAATGTAACATTTTTGTATTGTAGCTACATAGGATGTAGAGGCCAGTGTTCATGAGTACGTTGAGGTTGAGGCCAGACAAAATGAGATGGAAGTTGATGATGTGACTAGATCAGGTAAAGAGCGCCATGGTTATGTTCTTTAAAGTACTAAAATACTTGTAACAAATTATAAAAAATGTTTATTTTTAATGTTTGTAGCTTCAGTTGTATGATCATTAGAATATATATATAATACATGTTGATTAATAATAATACATTATATATGTTATATTATTATTAATCATATGAAATTTAATATGCAATATTAAATTATTATATTATTCTTAATTAATAATTGATGATAAAACATTATAAGATTGATTAAATTATGATTAATGGGAAGAAGCATGTCCTTTCTTATAAATAATAATGAATAGACATGTCCCATGAAGGGACATGTCTCTCCTAGCCTCATTCCTAATATAAATAAAAGAGATTGTTGCATTTGGAAAAAAACATACAAAATAGAGTGCTATTACATTTATATCTATCCTAAAACTTAACATGGTATCAGAGCCAGACTGCAAATGTAAGAGAGTAGTTTGTTGATGGTGAATGTGTGTCTGTCTCAGAAAATAGAGTCTCATTAAAAGGACCATATATCACAAATGCACGATTGCATATTGCTAAATTTTGGATATGTTGGTGGAAACCTAATTTAAAATAATTTCACCAAAGCGATTAGAGAGAAAGTCTTGGATGCAAAAGTTATGACGGACTATGTACAGGTCTATGTGAAATTTTTGAAAACAACTTTCATTAAAAAGATATATTAATTTGTTATGATTGTGGTCAAGCAATAAAAAAGAAGCATGCATTCAAGGAAGGGTGTCTATTTCTTTAAAGAAAGCATCAATTATATAGTGTCACCTCTCTTGGAGCATTCAAGTCATTTAACAAGAAGACATGAGTATTGTTCAACAATATAAGAGTGAGAATTATACATTATGGGGGGGAATAATAACCAACGTTACATTTCCATTTGAACCATCCTTAGTGGAGAGTGAGAAAATGGTGATCATCCACTCTAGGTTGTCATTCTATATGAAGGTTGTCAACATGGCTAGTATGATTAACATTATGATCTCCTGCAGCGTGTCCTCCACAAACAACTTCAAAGTTTGATGAGAGTTGATATTTCCTATATGGGATCACCTTACAAAAGGAAATATTTAAAAATTATGATAAGTATTCCATGTTTTATTAATGCACATGAACTATTGAGTTTTAAATTTTTGCTATAATATTGGCTAGTAAAATATTGTATGCTTCTATCTTTGGTATTTCCATATGAGATAGTTTAGTTTATAAGCTATTTGTAATCTCTCTCTGACATACCTTCAGGACAGAAGCACAATAATTTTTTTTAGAGGGAGTCTGAATCTTCAGAAGTATCTTTGGATGAGGAGATAAGAAGATCGATATCAGACTTAGAGGGAGTCTGATAGTTCATCTTAAGCAATTTTGGATGATCAATAGAATAATGTCTTCTTAATGAGTTCTTCTCTATGAGGGAAGTTCGAGGTGAAATCCCTTGTTTTCACCCTCTGCGTTGAGGCATGATGGATGTCATGTGTGTGAATCCATATTTTTAATGGGCCTACCCCCTATGTACATCATGAGGAAGTGAGGACTTCCAAATAATTATCACTTGTATTTGTAAGAGTTATTGAAAGGTGACGATCTTACAATAACTTGACCTTCTATTATGATAGACATCTTGTGATGGCTACAACAGATCATAATAGATAGAACTTGTGGATAGAATCATCAATTGAGGCAATCCACATTAAAGCTTGTGAATTTGTGGATATAATCGCCAATGGATGCAATCCACACAAGAGCTTGTGGATAGAATCACTGATTGAGGCAATCCACCCGAGAACTTGTGGATAGAATCACCAATTGAGGCAATCCACATTAAAGCTTGTGAGTTTGTGGATAGAATCACCGAAGGAGGCAATCCACACGAGAGCTTGTGGATAGAATCACTAATTGAGGCAATCCACCTGGGAACTTGTGGATAGAATCGCCAATTGAGGCAATCCACATTAAAGCTCATGAGTTTGTGGTAGAATCGCCAATGGAGGCAATCCACACGAGAGCTTGTGGATAGAATCTTTGATTGAGGCAATCCACCAAGGAACTTGTGGATAGAATTGTTTATTGAGGCAATCCACATTAAAGCTCGTGAATTTGTGGATAGAATCGCCAATTGAGGCAATCCACTCTAAAGCTCATGTGTTTGTGGATAGAATCTCCGATGGAGGAAATCCACACAAGAGCTTGTGGATAGAATCACCGATGGAGGCAATCCCCCTAAGAGCTTGTGGATAGAATCGTCTATGGAGGCAATCCACATCTTGAGACTATGTTTCTATTGATTACATCATGAGGATGACTCTTTTATAGCTTACATCATATGATTGATGTTATCAAGTGTCATATAAGTGTTAACATTGGATTGATTTATCCTCCCTAGCTAAGAGGGAGTGTTGATGTTTTGTATAGCTATGGTGAGGGTCATAAGTGTTGACACAGGAGACCACTACACATTCTGTTTGATCATCCACCCTAGCTAAGAGGGAGTGTTAATGTTTGTAGCTTCATTCGTATGATCATTAGAATATATATAATACATGTTGATTAATAATAATATATTATATATGTTATATTATTATTAATCATATGAAATTTAATATTCAATATTAAATTATTATATTATTCTAAATTAATAATTGATGATGAAATATTATAAGATTGATTGAATTATGATTAATGGGAAGAGACATGTCCTTTCTTATAAATAATAATGAATAGACATGTCCCATGAAGGGACATGTCTCTCCTAGCCCCATTCCTAATATAAATGAAAGAGAGATTGTTGCATTTGGAAAACACATACAAAATAGAGTGCTATTACATTTGCAGCTATCCTAAAACTTAACATTTATAATTTAATCCTTTTATTTGTTATTGGAGAGGACCCCCCTTTGCATCAATAGAGAACTAGGCATGCATTAAGATATGATGAGAGGGGAGATAATCATGATGATACCGATGTTCCTATTCAAGATTTCTTTAAATCAAGAAATTTAAAGAAAAAAATAAATGATTGTCATCTATGCATCTTAATTGATAATGACTTATTTTTATGTAAAAACATATTTGATTATGTGCTATTGAACGTTCATAAATTATATAATGTGTTAAGATTCTATTTCTTTTACTTCTAGAATAGATGCTTGAATATTGTTCTAATTGGGATAATTTGTTGCTTTGTGACCAAACTTGTCACATCTATAGCATTGTACCTTAGAGAAATATTTCTTTTGGAATTAATTTTTTTGATAGTCTCTCCTTCTCCATCCATTATTGTGAGAGTTTCCTTCTTGATTGTTTTGATAATCTCTTCCTCTCAATGTTGAACTACGATGTCTCTATGATTTACGTAGGCAAGGCCATCAGTAATGAGCCCACGAGACATTAGGTCAGACACTTAGGTCTTGTACTTTTGTGTCACCCATGAAATTTCCACTTATTCCTAATTTTGTATGTACTTTTCCCCTCTTTTATATTCCATTTGCATCTACATTCTGAATTATCTAGCTAAGTTATTAATATGGATAATCTTTATCCTCATGAATCTCAATTTTGAGGGATCTTATATTTTGCATCGAGTTGTGTATAGATCTATGTAGGTGTAAGGATTGATGGGGAAAGATGAATACAATATAGAAATGAGGAAGAGAAGCTCAAGTATGCGACAAAATGTTATGATTGTTATTTGAATATCATGTCAAGATATTGTTTAAAGTTATTTCATTTCTTTCTTGTATTATAGACAAACATTATAACAAGTAGGATCTAAAATTGTTGGTTTAGTTAAAATGGTACGTTATAT
>MU224369.1:879002-891721 GCA_018584345.1 Thuja plicata
TAAGTTTGGTGTACGATAAGTATGTTGTGTAATGTCCAATCTAGTATATTAAATGTGGGCATTGCAATTACAAAACTCACTGACTTTTACAATTTTTGATGATCCTCTTTGTATTGACAGTGACCATTTTGATGATTTTATGCTATCCATATCAATGCAATGGTCTTCTCTCTTAATAATGTTATGAATGCTCCTAGTTGCATCATTGAGCTTAACACTGCTTGAACCTCATTGCTACTTTACATCCTAAAGATCTCCATGTTTTCATGAAAAAACATGGTGAAATGTTCAAACACCATGGTGACTGTTATGCATATTAGATCATGGAATATTAATTGTTCTTGCATTGTCATTTAGCTCTATTTGATTAGTCTTTAATTTCATGGTGGAACACTGTTATAATATCATTTGAATAATTTTTTTGCGTTTACAATGCTATGACCTACAAATGTCCATTTATTTTGATGACTTTCGAGAGGTTTCTTAGCTTTGTGAAATTGTGATTTATATTCTATGCATTGAGATGTTTTCCCTTATTGTATTGACTACATTTTTCTATAACAACAACATTGCTATTGACTGTTCCATCTCTATGATTTGACAACATCTCTGTCATTTGACAACATGCTTAACATTTCCCTTCATCTCATTTCATTGTGATTGTCCTTTATTTGTCATTTGTATGATAATGTTGATCATTTGAGAACCTTGTTAACCATGATATGGTGACTGCATCACCCATGTCATCATAGTCCCATTGAGAAAATACATGTTTGTAACAGTGAATCATGTTGATTCACTATTATGAATGACATGTGTCTCCCTGATAGGACTATAATGACATGTTTGATGTAGTGATTGTAGAGCTTGTCATGATCAACAATGTTGCAATAACAACATACTAGGATCAACCATTGTTTGTGCCCATTCTATCCCACATGTTGCAATACTTATTATATCGACTTAAGATATTCAATAATGAATAATGATACCTAAACATACACATTGAACAAAATCATTACATAAAAAAGATAAAGTACTGATTTCACATATATATTGATGAGGATCCTTGAGCTCTAACAAAATTCTCTTTATCACTATGGTTGTTTTATCGCTATGTTATATAAGACTAAAACATTGGAACATGTTGAACTCCAAACACATAAGATGGAAAGAACACTAGCTCTAATACCATTTTAATGTATCAAAGTCCATGTTATCTTTCATTTCAAAAATTATATCTTTTGTTGGAAAAAAATGCATCATGACCTCCATGTTTTCCTTTAACTATTTTGAGTTCATCACACACATTGTCTCAAGAAAACCTCTTGACATCTAAACTACCTCTTCTTTTAATAAATAAATTTTTCCCTACTACCTTTGAAATATCACTTTGATATCTTTTAGCAACACTATCACTACCATGCTCTCTATGGGGTGTCATTGAATGTTACTCTCATGACATACACTCTTGATTGCTACTCATATTTTGGATATAATTCATGATCTTTGGCTTTAAATATGACTGGAAGATGTTTCCTATTTTTCTCTTAATTCATAGAATTGGCATAGAATTGAACTTATTATTCATGTAAATAATGGACCCGCATATTTAAAATTGAGATATACTTCAGTCTTGCTCACCATTTCCATAATTTAATATGATAAATTCACTTATTTTTCCTCTTTTGAAATCACTATATTTGTATTATTTTCCATGAAATCATGGGAGTTTCCATGAAATAATTTGGAAATACATGACAATACTGAAAATCATTACCTTCCTCATCTTAATAGTTTTGCTCACTGTCTTTCTTTACCACTGTATAGTTTACACCTCATTTTCCTTACCATTGTAAAAAAACATTGGATAGTGACCAACATAAATGAAATTGATAATAAGGCATGAAGAACCATGGTAAGTTTAGAAGAATTAAAATGCCAAGTATGCCAAGATAGTGAAAGAAAAACCATGACTCATGTCAAATATACAAAATATCTATATTAAAAAATAGGTTGAAGTTTTTGCCAATCTGTGCACAAGTCACGACATGTGACAATTCCAAACTCATTCACTAAGGGTTTCTTATACCAAACCATATCCTCAAAGCCCAAAAATGATACATATCTTTGAAAATACAAAGGCTATGATTCACGGATAGAGATAAAATATGCATAGAAGAAACCCTTTTTTTCTTTCTGTATGATGATGCACATTATAAAAAAAGAAGCAAATTTGTAAAAAAATATATGTGGGTTCGAACATTAATGTCATGGAAAATCACAGTCGACAAGAAACTATGCAAAGATTTCATTTAATGATAGAAAGAAGATGTTTTCTGCATACAAAAGGATGTACCTATGAGTTCCCAGTATGTGTTGTATGTACCACTTTTCATGGCTTCATGGAATTAATCTTCCAAGAAATGGGGTTGGCTTTTGCACGCAAAGCTATGCCCTTTGGGGCACTACTTTAATGTGATAAAATAAAAATGAATTTGATCATCTGTCTTTTTTGCTCACCAAGAACTGGTTTGCATTAAAGATACAGAATGTTTCAGCAAGGAATAAGTACTTGGGACCTTATGTATCTTTAATGGAACCATTTCTTCATCAATACCAAGCAAAAATATAGGGCTCTGAGTTCAATAGATGATGATTATGATGATGAAGATTTGAAAATGTTCATTTGATGATGATTATGAAGAAGAAGATTTGAAAATTTTCATTTGATGATGATTATGAAGAAGATTTGAAAATGCTGCACTAACTTGAATTGGATCAATCATCATTTTCAAATCTTCTTCATCAATCACCATCAACCATTTTCCAAGAGAAACACCTTTCACTATATGAACCTTGGTTTACATTTCCCTGTAATCATGATGCAAAATGTTTCCATGAAGTAAGTCAGTGGTATAATGAATTCAAGCAAAAGGCCCTGGAGGCTGCTAAGTCTTTTGTAACAGAAAACACCTTTTGCTTGGTGATGATCCTACATAGTTCCACATAGACATGACATGTTCCTTAGAAGACTTTTTGTAACACCCCAAAATTGACACCTCACAATTCTAATCAATTTTGGTGCATTTTCTCATCATCAAAAGTCCTATTGTACTAGGCAAATTCTCTTCCTAATTGACTTTAATTGACTTAGTCTCAAATGCATAAAACCTAAATTTGCATAAGTCTCACATTATATTTAATTCCTAAATTATCAAGGTTTATTAGCTAAAAATCCCTATGATTAATTAATTTAATTCTAAAGTCCTAAGTGATTTTAAATTAAATTAATTCCACCCCCTTTAGCTAAAAACACATCAAAAGGAATTAAAAGAATTATTTTCTTATTTGAGTGAATTATCCTCAAAAGGAATTCCATAATTCCATATGAAAAGCCACTCATGTGGCAATAATTCATTCTTTTAATTGAATAATTCCTTCAAAATTGTCTCACCTTCCTCCATGGAGATGAAGAGTCAACCATTTCTTTTCAAGAAACTCTTCATCCCCTTCTCGGGTTGTTCTATATTATGGACCTCATTTTCTTCATTTGGAAGGATAAAAGAGAGAGCATCAAAATTATAGAGAAATCTTGTCTCATTTTCTTTCATGTTTTTAAGCTTTATTGCATAATTAGCTTTAGTTTCATTTGGATTAGTAACATGTTACATCCTAATGTAGTTTTTTTTATACATCTAATAGCTTAATTCTATCATCTCTTCAAAGCTTTCTAGAATAAATATGCACTTTCAATTCTTTAATTGCAAAAGCATTTCTCATATAGAGTAGTTCAATTTCAGTTTTTATCATGCTTTGAAATCCTCTGTTTAGCAATGGTCTTGGTTGTTGGCTCTCATTCTAAGAGTGAATTTGACACCCCAACTAAATAGGAGGCAACAGGTCGATTCAATCAAGTTTGTGAAATGGACAATTCATGTTCATCTTTGCAAATTTGATGATTGATAAATGACCATATTG
Source organism: Thuja plicata (assembly GCA_018584345.1). Taxonomy (NCBI): domain Eukaryota; kingdom Viridiplantae; phylum Streptophyta; class Pinopsida; order Cupressales; family Cupressaceae; genus Thuja; species Thuja plicata. The sequence goes on from MU224369.1 coordinate 882,984, forward strand.
TGTTTTTGCCTAATTTAGAGGTCACATTCAAGCACACACATTTTGGTGCCCACCGTGGGGTAGGAGTATTCAATTCCTGGCCTCATATTATATATTTACTGTCAATTCTATTTTATGTATTTTTTTACATTCACTTTGAGTCAAATCTGACTCCACCATTGCGTCTAGAACATCATTTCAGTTTAAAATGACTACAAATACGCCTATATTCACCCAAAAATTGAATCTATGGCATCAAACTTTTGCCCGAGCAAGTCGTACTGCTTTGCAGTGAACTTTCATGCAAAATTTCCCACATACCCGGGTGAATTTTTGCACTTCGTCACGCGAAGCCTTGTAATTCCTCACATGGATCCTTGCACTTCCTTGCATGGAGATTTTGTACTTCCTCATGTGAAGCCTTACACTTCCTCGCATGAAGCCTTGCACTTCCTCGCACGAAGCCTTGTACTTCCTCGCGCGATACTTGGTAACAGTTTTTGAAATTTCATATTTTTTGCAAGTACTATTTCTATTTTTTTATTATTATTCTAACGTGCTACTATGTTTATCTTTTTGATTTCTCTGCCAGTATAACAGTGGGCTGCAAGACGCTAAAATGAAGAAATAAATTACAAACTACTAATGTATTTACTACAGGACATTTGTTGAAGACCTTGCGTGTTTTCACAAAACTCTCATGTCTGTTTTTAGTAGTTAGAACACACTTCGGTTGGTGCTTAAAATGAATCATTGTCTCAGGTGATTGAAGTGTTTTCTAGATTGTAATTCCAAGAACTATATGAACATATCCTCCCCCCTCACCTTTATGGATCTTGGGTGTAAGAGAAATTCATATGATTCTTCTAGTGTGGCTACCTCCCAAGAGCTTTAGCAGAGCCAGTGAGAGTGGATTCCAACGGGTAACAGGCTAAATCCAAGCCCTTCCAAACTGGTATATAAAAAATACCATTGTGATTAGTCTCATGATGGACAGGTGTGAATTCATTGTGGCAACCAAAATCTCCTCTAATACCCTAGTGGTGCATTAAAGTCCCGACATCGTTAAGGTGAAATCCTTGCTTTGAAAGGATCGGGAGAGCCCCCTTAATTGGGAAAATGACTTGATCACAACCACCTGAACGGATTTCCTTACTACAAACTATTGTTCTAGTTTCCAAAAAACCCTCTATCTATTGGCGCAGAAGGTCAGAGACCGACTAAGATGCCCCACACTTTTACGACTCTTAGTAGAGACAACAACCCTTTGGGAAGAAATTCCTTTGGGGTTTGAAGCTTGGTGTGCCTGAGAAGTGAGTGCACATGTAAGGAGGAGCTCGTGCCTCCAAGCTTCTAAGTTGTCCACTATTAGTAAGCGTAGCTGAACTTTGGTTCAAGTGGGGATTCAACAGATACTGCCCTGGCTATCCTAGGATTGTGATGTGTTTGTTCTGGTACTACAAACATTCTTCTTAATGTGTCTTGCGCGAGTGTTCACTAAAACATCGAAAACAGAAACCAAACATCAAAATGATCAAACGATTCACAAATTTTCACTCTTAGGTGTTAAAACTATCAAACTCTTCTCTGAGTTTTTGCATCTGCAATCAATATCTAAAATCAGTCGCATTGCTGCCCAAATTTCTATTCTATTGTGAAGGTTTTGTCCAAATTTTCACAAAATCTATGTTCTCATCAAATATCGGTACTAGTCTGTCTTTGACTACAATTGCTTTATAGCCTGACTCATTGTTGTCTTGAAATTTGACTTTGTTGTGCTAGTCTAAGTGACCCATTATATATTTTGATCTTATCAGTCTTTGTCTACATTGTCCTTATTCTAGGTTGTGAGAATGGGTTAGTTAACCTTGACTCAAGATCAGAGTCATTGCTATCTCCCTCTCAGTTGAACATTATCTCCTTTTTCCTTTGGTCTTGGACTTAATCAGCACTTTAGATATCACTTCAACACCTGTCAGTCAATTGGTTGATTCATCATACCTTCTTTTCAATCTTATAATAAAGCACATCAAGACAAATCTTACAATGTCTAAAAGCGAAGAAGAGATTCTTAGGGTAGCTTTATTAAAACAAATTTGAACTGTGGAATTTGAACTTCAAAGATTAAAGGGGAACAAGGATACTCCATCTGATTAATCCTCATTAAGATCAACTTGTCCCTTTTTATTTGATCAAGAAGAGTCTCATTATCCTTTAAAGAGAATCTTTACTCCTTTGGGACAATCTTATCAATCAGCATTGGAGAAACTTCTTGAGCATAATCTCATCACATTGCCTCCAGCCACATCATGTGGATCCAGCTTCTTTAGTAACTATTGTGCATATCATTGACATAACAAGCATAAAAATTCATATTGCATGGATTTGAAACATAAAATCCAAGATCTCATAGATGATGGCATAATCAAAGTGGAAAATGCTAACGAATCATCTAGTGAAGATACTAATCTCAAGTAGGATCAATATCAGGAATCCATGTCTAGCAATGGTTCCCATACCACATCTACTTCTTCCACTATTCCTCCATCTCCTAAAGCTTCCCCATCTCTGTCAAGAACTAAGCCTAATGACATTTACTCTCAAGGACTACCTCTAAAAGAGATCCAAGTTAATCCACGTATGACTACAAGTCCTTCTCAGGCTTTAAAGATCATAGACCCCAAGCTTCCATGTGCTTCAATGCTTTTCATGCCTATTCCAAATGACTATCCATCAGTGTGTTAAGAATCCCATATGCAGATCAAAACTCCTACCTCGTCCTTAGAAGTGGCTCCATGTCAAGAGGAGAATCCACAATGTGAAGAAACATATATCAACAATGATCAAGATCAAGACACCATCCATCCTTATCCAATGGTTAACCAAAGTCACACATCTCAAGAGTCTCATGATGATCCTTCCATCCCATTCCATTTCTCCCTTGAAGAAACTCTTACATCTCCTATATCTTAACCATCTCCCAAGCAAGATCAATATATCCCTTCCACCATCTCTACTGAGCTTATTGAAAAACAAGAGAAAGGTACCCTTTGGACACCATCTAAAGATCATTTTCAAGATTAGAGCATCCCTTCATCTCCTTGTCATGCTCCTCCATATCCACCTCAATAAAACATTGTTCCTCCAAATCCCTTGCAGAAAAATAAATCCCCTAAAGCTTCAGCTGCTCCTATCAAAGCTACTCATGCACCTATTGATATGAAGATGAGTTCAAAAGAGAAGAGCCTTGGTCATGCAACTCACTCTAAAGATGTTGATATCCCCTCCGCACTTTATATCCCTCCATTTAAATGTAAGAATAAGTCTTCTCCATCTTCCAAATCCATCCTTGGTCCCTACATCCCAAAGCTGAGACCGTCAAACCTTCCATCTATATTGGGTCCTTATATCCCTCCATCTACCATGCCTATCACTACTAGCTTTTCATCCACTTACCCTATCCCCTATCAAGATCAACAAAGACATACATCCTTGAACTCTCCCTATCAACCAATCCATATGAACCAGCCATATCGGCCCTATTCATCCACAATTCCTAAGTCTTTTGGAAGCAATCTGGATTTGCAATGAAAAAATCAGAAATACAAGAATCCACTTACATATGAAGATCACTATGTTCCATCTAATCGACATGTGACTACAAATAAAAATGAAATATTCAAGAGACCACATAGGTCAACCAAGCAAAGAATCAAATCAAAGAAAATATGGGTTCCTAAATCCATTATGGAAAAATTGTGTTCTAAATCATATGATACAAATGGTAAATCAAAAGCTATGTGGATTCCCAAGTCTCTTGTAAAGGACTTGGATACAAAAAGAAAAGAAAAATTTATGTGGATTCCTAAGTCTCTCTTAAAAGACTTGCTCAAAAAGGCAAAGTCAGAGTTGACATCCAAGCTTCCAAAGGCTTCCACTTTGTCTCCTTTCAAACATTTTCCATCTCCTAAACCAATTTTGGGCACTCATGTCGCAAAATCCATGACCTTGAATACATCTTCATCCATCTTGGGACCTTGTATACCAAGATCCATGTCCCTTCCTACATCAAAGCCTCAATCTATTTCACCCACTTTTCCTCTATCACTCCACCATCCTTCAAGATGTGTGTCGATGTTGATCTTTCCAATGTTTTCATCTATTCCTACACAAGACTCCCAATATCCTACCCCTACCTACTATCCTTCCATATTTGGTCCTTACATTCCTTCTATTCCTCTGATCCAGTCCATTGCATAAAATCTCGCTTCCATCTTCCTTATCCTTCATTTCATCACCCTATCAACATCTTTGAGCATACTTATGTGGCCTTGGCCTATTATAGCATATCTTTCAGAGGAGCGCTATCTAAAGAGCAACAAGCTTAAGTTCGTCCATAAAATAAAATAAAAAAAGTGCCTTGGTGAAAACCTGGTAAATAGGCACCTTGGTCGCAAAAGTAAAGATAAATCAATCTGTCCTATGGTGAAAACTACTTCTTGTGGCACCTTGGATAAGTACCACGATGAAAACCTGGTAAACAGGTGTCATGCATAATTCCTCCTACTTGCACTCTTCACTTGGGGGAAAGTTCCTTCCATGTCATCTTCTCCCATCATATCTTACATCCAACTAGCTCGTGAACATCCATGTTCCTTCTGCTGATCTTGAAAAGGTTGAGCCTATCCATGAGCATCATGTATCCTGACATTCATGATCCCTTCCATCAGCCTATTTACTTTCTCTCATGCGTGCTATCCTATCATGATCTTACTTATCCCAAGCCTATCCTTCCTATCTCTATGCATTCCTATCATAATCCAAAACATACACTTATACCTCCATCAACCTTTATCCTGATCATAGCTCTATCCTATCTAATTGACCCCTTGGTCTTGATCTAAATGAAGAATGACAAAAATGGAAAATTTATTCTCACAAGTCTCTTGACATGTCCACTCTTTTGGACCACATACTTTTCATGACATCAGGTCATTATGCTATACATCATCACTCCATGAGCCTACATTGCTACATTATTGCTTCCCTAGCTTGGGTAATCTTGTAGAGAGTGTCCTTGAGGGTCACATTCACCTTCATCCATCATTTTACTATTCGTCTCATACATCAGCTTTCTAATCCATCTGCAATGTCCTACACCTTGCTAGACATTAGGGTAATTCAAGAGAAAGGATCTGACACAATTATGCACTAAGTTCAGAATTATTCAGCACTCGTCTTCTATCTATTATCTCCAGGGTAATGGACAGGTAGAAGCTTCAAATAACACTATTCTCAAAATCTTACATTGCACATTACACAAATCTGTACGAGACCGACATCTCTAGATTAATCTGGCTTTATGGGCTTACTGCACCAGTATACAGACACCAACAAGGGACACGCCCTTTGCTCTAGTTTATGGTGCAGATGCAATGCTTCCTATTGAGGTTGAGATTCCTACCTTGTGAGTCTCTCTGAAGGGCCTCATTACTGATGATGATATCAGAATATCTCAGCTACAAGAGCTTGAACTACTGGATGAACATAAGAAGGTGGCTTTTGATCATCTCCGAGCATATCAAAAGAGAATATCTAAAAGCTATAACAAGAAGGTTAGACCAAGGGACTTCCAAATGGGTGATGTCCTCTTGAGAGAGAACCCTAAGAATCAACAACAGCAAATCCAAAAAGAAAAATTTGAGCCAAACTATCTTGGTCCGTATATTATCACTACAATATTTGGGTCTGGCACTTATTATCTCTCCACCATAGAGGGGGAACAACTCAAAGAGCCTATCAATGCTCTTCATCTAAAAAAGTTTTACAGTTGAATGTCTTCTGAATGCTCATGTATATACTTTATTCTGAGAAAATCCTAAAAATTGCAAAATGTCCTAAAAAAATGATCATCTTAGTGAAAACTTGGCAAACATGCACTTTGATGTATCTATTATCTTGGTGAAAACCTGGTAAACAGGCGCCTTGATAATACCAAAAAAATTGAAAAATGAGAAAAAAATACAAAAAAAATTGCAAAAATGAAAAAAACAAAAAAAAAAGGAAAAAGAGAAAAATGTGCCATTGATAAAAACCTGGTAAACAGGCGTTATGGTAGAAAAAATATAATTTCTGCCAAGATGGTGAAAACCTAGTAAACAAGCACCTCTTGTTCCGCAATGCTCTATCTATCACGACATCCCTTGGCTTTCTTGCAGTTTGCTCTCCTGCTTTCCTTTTTCAGTCTGCTTTCCGACTTTAGTTTGCTTTCCTGCTTTAGTTTTCTCATGCATTCACTCTTTGTCATCTTTGAGATTTTTCTCGACTTCACATGGATTGAAAGTGGTCACACTTGGGGGCATCTTCCTAGTCTAGGGGGCATGGTCCTATCTTTTGGAGTCTCTCTCCTCTTCACATTAGTTACTAGTGGTTCTCACTGAGTCTTCCTGCTGATGCCTAGATCTCACGTTGATCTTTATGCTTGAGAATCTATCTTGCATCAGTCACCAGTGGTTCTCATTGTGTCTACCTACTGTCACTTTATTATTGAGATTTCTCACATCAACTTGCTATCTGCATATTCGAATTCAATCCATTCATTACTTGGGGGAATGGTTCCCCACTTTGATCGCATCTTCGGTTTACACTCAGGTCAGTAATCTTGTCAGTTCTAAAGGAAAACTCTCTACTGGCACAAACTAGTGTTTCTAAACACCCCAATCACACAGTGTTTTTCAACACTACCTTTGGACACATCTATGTTTTTCAACACACATTGGACATCACAATGTAAACATCTCTCGATAGAAATAAAACACAATGCGCTCACAAGCACAACGATGTTTTTCAACACCCTAAACACATACACATTCATAAAATTTGGAACATGCTAAGCTATGATTGAATCTTTCTTTGTATGATGTATGTTCTCATGAATTTCATTGATATTTTCTTTGCCTACTGCTTGTGGGTGTGGTTTTGATGATCCGACAACATCAAATAAATAGGGTGTATATGATAAGAGCTTCTGCATTAAGGTGGAAAATCCTCACATCCCTCAATCTTGTTTATTTTTATGCAAAGGGGAGGTTGGAACTATCTCCTTGACTATTATTGCTCTATTTTTTTACTTGTGTACTTTTACTATATCAAACTGGAAACAATGTTCAGGTCATCTTGGCTTTTGTGCCCTAGTGCTTATGTTTGTTTCCTACATTTTATCTAATGAAAGTCATATTCATATTCTTATGGTTGCATTGGCACCAGTAAGGATTGTATCAACTCTAATTTTCCAAAACTCGATGATCATAACTATGCAATGAGTCCAACAACCAAGTCCTAGGGTTGCATTTAGTTTAGTCTTGCATTCACATTTTAAGCTTGCATAGCAACAGTTTTGGTTCTCTCTTTATTGTCTTCTCATTCTTTGAAGGTTCTCATCTTTTGTCCTGGATTCCTCTTGACTGCACAAGTGTCCGGTCCTGAATCCATTTTCGTGATCGAAATTAAAATCTGACACTCCTAAGTAGCTCCAAATCGTGTTTTAAAATTTTGGGACCGACGCGATCGAACGCTTGTGCAGTCAACTTTCTGACATCACTTTCTTATCAAAATCATCTCTTGTCATCATTTCTTGGCTTCTGCAATATTTTCATCAAAGTCAACTCTAGACAATTCTGGTCAAACCTAGTCAACAGGACCTCCCGATCGCTCTAAATCAATTCTGCCTTCTCTTGATCTATCTTGGATTTCTCTAGATCTTTGATCTTATTTCTATCTGCATTTTCTCACTCTCAATCATATTTCTGTTGTGTCATCTTTCAATTTCGCTCCTGAGGGGGAAGGATGATTACATCATTGAATCTTTTCACATCATTCTCGAATCAGTCTGATCTGAATCAAAAGTCCCCATTGCTAGGGGCATCTCATCACTTGGGGCATATTTAGTTTTTCATACCTTATGGTCAAAATTGGATATTCCATGATCTTGAATCTCTAGGGGCATCTTGATGCCTCGCATCTTGTCATCTTTTCATATATCTTTCGAGGTATCTGAGCAATCTAACTCGGATCCTCAAGGATCAAGCTTCGTTCTAGAGATGATTCTTGAAATCTCATTAGGTATTGGGGAAATCTAACCCTAATTCTTGAAAGTTATACTTCGTTCTAAAGATGGCTCTCAAAAACTCTTTAGATCGTTATCTAGGCAACCTAACCTGGATCTTGGAGGGCTAACCTTCATATTGGGGCAATCTAACCCTGATTCTGGAGATAGTACTGAATCTTCATCTGCTATTAGCGAACATTGGGGCAATCTAACCTCGATTTCAATCTTCTCTAAAGTGGTATTTGGACCGTTGTCTTCACAGTCTAACTTAGAATTCAAAGAATTGTGCTTCATTCTGAAGATGGTTCTGATTCTCAATTTGATTGGTGTCTTGGCAACCTAACCTAGACTCCTAAAATATTCATCTGTCACATCAGACTATTCTTTGAATCAACGCATTGCTCGCACATCAATTCAAAGAGGGGAAAAATGTAACACCCCAAAATTGGCACCTCACAATTCTAATCAATTTTGGTGCATTTTCTCATCATCAAAAGTCCTATTGTACTAGGCAAATTCTCTTCCTAATTGACTTAGTCTCAAATGTAGAAAACCTAAATTTGCATAAATCTCACATTATATTTAATTCCTAAATTATCAAGGTTTATTAGCTAAAAATCCCTATGATTAATTAATTTAATTCTAAAGTCCT
>MU224369.1:911764-927809 GCA_018584345.1 Thuja plicata
GAAAGTTATTACTTATGCAAAATGGCCACTCTGAAACTTAACACCTTTCCGCACTACAAACTGAATAAACTGCCTCTGAAGAATGAATTCATAGGGTCATCAAAAAGATCTTTCGGAAACTCAACCTCTAGATCCTGATTGAATGCCACATTTTGAACATGAATCCTTTATTTCCTTCCTCTGAAAAGAAACCACTGAACTGATACCAATCTGCAAAGATAGCACCTTAACACTTTCTGAACTAAAACACAATAAATATGCAGAAATTGGGTTTGGAATCGGCAAAGAAAAGTGATCAACCGGATTGGTCAAGGCTTGGGAATTTTAAAAGGAGTTCACTTCTAGGTCTAAAATGTAAATCCATCTTCAATTATGTTTGACCTCGAATGGGGTGCAAATGGGGAAAGGACAAAGTATGTCATTTAATTCTGGATTTAACATTTTCAGTGAAACTTCAATAAATTGGAAACTGAAAGGCTCTGGCAAAGTGGATAAATGGATTGGTAGGAGTCTATAAATATTTAGGTAGGTACACTCCTATGTTTACAATATAAGGGAAAATCCAATTATCCAAAATGTTCACCCGAGTACATACTTTCAAGATCTCAAAGTAGGTCACTTAGCAATTCTGCACTTGAAAAATGCAGGAAATCAGAATTAATCACTATCAGAATGGTTCTTGAAAACTTGTCATCTGATTTCATAAAGATCTGTAGACTAGAAAATATGAAGTGTGTGACCACTGGAACATAATACAAAATGCATTTTCTCAATTGGATTAATTGGTCGAAAGTTGTAACATGTCAAAATGGGCTATTCAGATTTCTAGGCAGGACAAAAATGCAGACAGTTCATGAACAACCAACGTTGGGAAGTATGAAAACTTATCAAAAGGATTCGGAATGACATGAGATATAAAACATAAGTTATCTGAAATCATCTAAACATTCCCAAAGTGGAAAACTATGAAATTCAACAGGGTGTAAGATACTCAGAAGCAAAGTAGGCTCCAGACAGCAAATTGACAATTTAGCAAAGTGCAGAATTGGGTGACCCCCTCAGAATGACTACTCCCTAAACATGTCAGAACTAGAATTCAGGAGCTGGGACCCACTGCATATGTCAAATGGAAGGCATTAAAGCCTCTCCCCAAGTTGTATCTCATAAAAATCATCTGGGCACCCTTTTCAATCACTCCAACTGAGCCTTCTTACACAAATTTCAAGGGTACTGACTTTCGCTTGTCTAAAAATTTAACATGGTCACTCCAAATTTGTTCTAAATTTAGGAGTACCAACAACCCCCTTTGCGTCCTCCTGCCAGCTCTTCCCTTAATCCCCTAATTTCCTACAACAACCCATCCCTCTCCCTTTGTAGCCTATCCCTCTCCGTCATATATGAATCTCTCTATCGGAGGTATGTGTCCCTCTCCTCTAGCACCACAAAACAATCATTCATCATCTAGGATATCGATCCCTTTGTCTTATCCCTCTCCCCTTGGCCTCACTAAGCTATTGTATCAACTAGGTCACATGTGCCCTCAAATTGGTAGCATCTATCTGGGCCTGATCCTACTCATGGGTCATGGCATCCCTCTCCTATCTGAGAAAATCTCGCTCAACTCATAGCCCATATCTCTCACACGAGTGTTCCTAAGTTTCCGGTTGGTGGCTTCCTGAAGTAGTTGTAGTGATTTAAAATGTTCTGCCCATGAATCCTCTACCCTGCCTAAGAAGGATCCCCCTCTCTTGCTTGACCCTGTATTTGTGCCTCCTGATACTAGTGGGTCCTGTGTACCTATCTATGGCCCAAGATTCTCTCCCATGTCCCCCTCTCCATCCACCTCCATCCAATCTCACCTCCACCCACAGCCTACTCCCCCTGCTCCCCTTATCATCATCTCCCCTCCCTCCTCTCCTAGGGGCTCATGTCTTTTCTACTATAGGTGTTCTCCCCATGTGTGGTTCTCTCCCTCCTCCCTGGCCTCCTTCTGTCCTCCCTCCTCCTCTCCCACTCATTATTTGGGTTGTTTCTTCCCTCACTCTCTCTACCTTTGAAGGTAGGAATGTCCTCCCTATAGCTCGTGGCCTCCAAAACTAGGCCTGGTACTCCTGTGTACTCCCTCCATTAGTTAGCTTGCCTACCAATCCCACTAAACAAGATGAATAGACCTCCATGTTATAATTAGTCCCTATTTATCCAATGGTAGCCCAAAATTATATTATCTCTCTCGTGTCACCCGTTAATACCACCTCTCTACATCTGGCACTCCCTGGGTGTACCCAAACTAACGTTCCACTCTATTTGGTTGATACTACTTGATGATATACTCTCATCTCCTAGTCAAGAATGTCAGAGTCATCACATAGGGTAGCTACAGTTGATACTCTACCCAAGACCCCACTCTCGTATATGGCCTCCAAGTAATGTCATCCCTAATACCCTCTATCAACTCTCTCTAGTAATATGTGTCCTCTACATTGTAGTATATCAACGGATCCTCCAACTGTAAACCACAGGTTGGTTTGTCTGTCTCCCCCTCTCGTCTACTATTCTGAGCACTGCAATGTACTCCCACCCCCATATCTGGGGTAAAGTGGAGAACCCTATGCTCCTACCATGTCCATATCCACCATGATATATGATCTGGTGGAGATCTATGCATAACTCTGTCAGCATCAAGGTGCCCCATGTTGCAAGTACACTCTCATCTATGATACACATAATCACTAAAATCAGTGCTAGTGTCATGCTAGTCCCTCCTGTTTCAGGGGCAATGTACGCTAAAACTAATCTACAAAGATAAAAATAAATGTGCATCACCAACGACATCACATCTAGATGTCTCTCCAAGGCCAGCTATCTGTGTCACAATATAGGTGCAAGACTTAGCCTCACTAGCATTGTCACTTCTTGTTGATGGGTAGTGTCCCCAACAATAACCTCAGTCCCCCATATTGGCAACTGAAAGATCTGGTAAACGTCCTCTAATTTGATCATCATCTCCACTGTCAGGAGATGGAATTAAGTCATCTTTGAGTTCCATCACTCATAGAGCGTTGTCACCATCATCATGTATGTCCTCACGTGGGGCATCCACACAAAATACCCTAGCCCAACTAAATCCACCCGAGCCCAGTCGGCGGGTGTGAAATGCTCTGTTTCCCGTAAAGTCACAGCCTGTCTCTCTTGCGATGTCATTCAATCCATAGACCACTACAATCAACCAAATCGAGTCATGTCTGAAAGGAAACTAAGTGTATGGAAAACAATTCCCTACACTAAACTCCTAAAAAGAGGATCGTGCAAATTTAGATTTAACCCTTATCAATTACAGAATGATAATACAATTAATTTAGATGTTTTTTCAATAACATGCATACATAGAAAAATGAGAATGACATAATTATTTACCTTGGGGAAAACCTTTCAGTAAAAAACCCCAGCACTCCAAAACCTGCACAATGTATTAATCAAAATTGTTGTTGTTTAGAATACACTTGCAATGAAAGTTCTCTCAGGAGATAATCGACACTTGAAGACAAATCCGACAGCATAACAACATTCCAACAATACACTAACTTCTCACCCAATGACTTGCAACCCTAAAATGCTTATATCATGCACTTCCCTTTTTAGGGAAACTTCCAAAGATAACCGTATTAGGGTTTACCATTCTCTAGAAAAATAGGAACCCCAAACCCCACGCATTGTAGAAGAGTGTACAGTACTCAACATGATTAGTTGCCACATGTCTTGCATGTATTCACCTATCATTGAATCTTTCACAATTACCTCTTACAAATATTAATGACCGTCATAGGAATCTGTCATAACTATTTCAGTCATGATTACATTACACATTGTCCAAAGTACCGACATTTGAAAAATAAGCTCTACCACATAAAGGGATGCCTACATCCACCTAGACCAAGTTTGATCATCCTTGTCATCTTCCAAGTGAATTAAAAATACAACATGTCCACTCAACTAAATGACAAAATGAATATCAAACTTAAATACATTATTTGCAAACATTTAATTACAAAACAAATAATATCAAATGTAAGGAAATATAAAAGGTTGAGACACCTTATTCCTAACAATGTCAATATTATTTGTATCACCTCTTTTAGCCTAGAAACTCTATCCCCTTCATCTCATTATCATCTTCCCTTCCTAAACCTCCTTTTGATCCTAGTCCTCGTGTTCCGTAAAAATCTATTTCCTCCCCATGTCCCGCAAACCCAAACCCCTCTCTACTATCCCGCAAGCGCAAGATCACTTAAATTAACCCTACCCAAAATTCTCATGGGAGTGCATTCACACAAAATACCTAACCTACTCGTCGTGATCCCTCACGGGATCACATATTTTTATTTCAATCTAGACTTTTTCTCCATGAATGCGTTCCTGTAGGAAATTGCCTGTGGGATCGTATTCCCGCAACATATCCCTCCGACTACCCACCTTTTGCATTCCCACCAAAAAACCCTAACAACCCCATTTCGATCCCTGACCCCATACACTTTTTTCGGGATTGTGATCCTTCTTGGACCAGAGGGGGATCCCACCAAACCCATGTCTGGGAGATCACTACCTAAAACCCTAAACCTTGCAAAATAAAGTACATACAAAAATCATTATATTTTTCAATCTTACCTGTCTGTCTGGAGCTCGGTGTCATTGTACGCTTCTCATGATGTTTGTCTGATGACTCAGTCATCTCCTGTTTGCCATTTTTATGTGTTATGTCAGAGATTTAAAATAACTTAAATATTTATAAGCTCAATATGCGCAATAAACCCCTTCCTTAGCCATTTGGGCCTTATATAGCCCCTCCCTTGACACCTTTTCTTCCCTCGAGCCCCCCGTCTTATACAAATTTCTTCTCGGCCCCTATATTCCTATCCATAATGCATCCCATTGCCTGAGTACCCCTTCTCCTTGTTTCTCGTCAGCCTTGGTTTCTTTTTGAGACATTTTCAGGGCCCCTATTTCTTTCTTTGTCACCCTCTTCGAGGGGGCATCGCCCAGTCTAACTCTCTTCTTCTTACGTTAGGAAAACCACGTTGCATGTTACTTCTTCGCGTCATCTATTATTTTAAAATGTCTTCAAAATAATGTTATTCTAACATTATGTCAAAGAGGGGCAGAATGTAGACACCTAAATCTTATTATATATTTAGGTAATCTTATTTAGTTCTCTCCTAAGGCATTGATAATTAAATATTTTTAATTCAACTAATCCATGTCATCCCCCTAGGTCATTAATTTAAATTAACTATAGCCTAATTAATCTAATGATAACCCATAACCATTTAATTAATTAAAACTCATTCCTCTATTAATCTAAATAAATACTTTTATCTATTTAAATTAATTCATAAACCCCTTTTTCCTTCCTTTGTGAATTAAATAATACATTTAATTTAATTTGAGCACATGGCTTCTAACTTTAACCCCTAGTCTAACCTTACTCAAACCACCTAACCTAGGGTTCCAAATCAACCCAACCCCTTCACACATACTAATCCCTTCTTAAGTTGGTTAACCATACTTAACTAGCCAATTCACCCTCTACTCATTCTCTCTCCTCCCATAACATCCTCCTAATCCTCCTACTTTACCTCTAATCATCCCTAAGACAAGCCTAACCACTGCCTAAATATTTGCTCAAGCCTAATCAAAGGATTAGGAAACCCTAAGCCATCTCCAAAGTCAACCCATGTCATGTCATCTCCAATCCCCAACCATATGAATTTAAGTCTTTCTTAAATGCTCTTACATTCCTCTTACACACTCCATCACTCTCTTACATCCTTGTCCCCTCTTACATCTCTCAAAATTCTTAGTGTAGTGCCCACCCATATATTTACTTTCAATAATGATGCCAAAATATTTTGGTTATTTTCATGATTATTATGCATATGTTAGGATGATTTTACTCACCCCATACTTGCATGTGCATGGTTGGTATATATCTTTTACATTACTATGTGGCATGTTTATCTTACATTTATGTATGATGTGTCGAATGTAGTAGAGGACGGAGATGTAGTTACTTGCATTGTGAGATCCACATGTTCGATTGATCCCTATCATTATCTCTTATATATACATTTTGTACATGCTCAACTTTGTGATGCAGGTTTGCAGGTACCAGACATCGACTTCCTTGAATTGTCAGGATGAGCGTGTCTTATCGCAATATCTCAATGGTGAGAGAGGGGAGATAACAGACAAGTCCAAATCCTAACTTAAGCCATTATTGTCCTGAAACAGTGGACAAGTATCTTATTTTCCACCTTCCAAATTCATCAAGGTGATATCATTTGTGAACCCTCCCTTTGTGCTTGTTTGTGGTATTTTGGGTTCAATCAGTTTGGTCGTCATGTTGTCTAAGTCATGTGATTCATCTAATTTATGTGTTAGTTGGTTGAGTGATTTATTAGATTAATTATATAATTAGATAATTAAATCTTATTAAATTTGAAAATATTAAATATGATGTTATTTAATTAATGAAAATTAATTAAATACAGGTGTTAATTAAAAAGTCTAAATTTGGGAACAGAGGATTTAATTAATATTAAATCCAAAATTGAAATTTGAAGCATGATTAATGAATTGATATTTTATTATTAATTTTCATATTATTAATATGTTAAAAATATTATTTGTTAATTACATAATATTATGCAATTAAAATTGCACATTCTTTTATTAAAATTAAAACATAAATTTAAAGTAAAAAGATGAGTTAATTGGCTAAATTGGAAAGTGCTTGTAATTTTCAATTATTAAATAAAATTAATTTTTTTTACTCAATTTTGAGTTGAGTTCTATTTTTTATGATTTATTGATTTGAGTTTTTAGTTGAGTTCGCTTTTAGGGTTGCATGAGCTTTGGAAACCCTAGGTTGAGTAGGTTTTCTTTATCAGGTTTCTTTTGGTCAGTTTTGCACACATAGGTTGCACAAATTTTTACAGGTTTTGGCTTTGGATTTGGATTGAAGGAAATTGTTGAAAGCTTAGGATTTTCAAGGTTTTGGATTGCTCTTCATGGCTTATGTCAACTGGTTGTTTGAGGTAGAGTTTGAATCCTTGATTTCAGTACTCAGATCCTTGTTTTCTATGAGTCTAAGATACTAAAATCCCTTGTGTGAAATTCATTGTCTGCTTCGTGTTTGTCAATCTTAGAATATGGTTATTGATATTATTTTGTGGTTATGTTTTCTTGCTTGTATGTCAAATCTATAAACCTCAATGTTCAATTTAGAGGAAACTATGTTTAGGAGAATCTATTAAAACCCTAGGCTCTCTTTGATGAAATTCAGACAAACATTAGAAAACTTGAAATTAATTCAATTTGGGTTTGAATAAAAAACTTTGTTAAAACCCTTGGTATTAAACCACACAAATTTGGTAGAAACCATTTTAGAATATTTGGTTAGAATATATGGTTTAGGAAATAAACGAATTTGTTATTAGAATTAAAATAAAAATAATTTTATTTTTCATCTTGTTGGAATGTTCCTTCTGTGAAAAAAATTAATAATAATAAATCAATATAGTAAATAATTATCGGTTATATATTTGTTTATAGAAATGACCTCTTTATTGAATTAAAAAAGAAAACAAATATTTTTTTTGAATATATGATAATTGGTATCTTTTAAAGATATTAAAATAAAGAAAGGTTGTATTTATATTATTTATTTATTTTTAAATTAACTAATTAATATAAAAATATAATATTTGTTTCTAAAAATTAATTAAAAAATAAATAAAATAATTATTTTTATTTACTTTAGAGAAAGAAAAATAAAAACAAAAAGAAAAAGAAAATCAGAGTGGGGCCACATAACTTCATTACTAAGATTTGCTTTTATTATTAATTTTAAATAAAGGTTGAGTTGAAAATGAGTTTTGTCTATCTTATTTATTATTTATTATTTATTTAAAATTTGATTAGATTAGTTAGTTTAAAATTTTCTTTTATATTAATTTATTTATAAATGTTTATAGTTAATATTTATTGATTGTTGATGTAGATTAATTTATATTAATTTTGTTAAATGTTTTATTTTTAAATCTTATTTGATTAGTATTTTGTTTAATTAAGTATAAATTTTAGGTTATAACATAAATCGTTAAGGACTTATATTTTGGATTATATATTACTTTTAAAATTAAATTTATATTTAAATTTAAGAGTTCAATTATGAGAAAGGGATTTGAAATATATTTATAAGATCGTAAGTTAATAATAATGGATTGAGGATTATAGATAATTTAATTAACTCATAATTAATTTGGGGTACGACTTAATGGTAATTATATTATTTGATCAGAAGATAGTTTATATATGGATATGTTATTTTAATTGAATTTTTATTTTGCCTTTTTTGTGGTTAATTGTCGTTATGGGTAGAGTGATGCCCTAGGAGGGATTTAGTCTTCTAGAACTTAAATTATTTTATGATTTTCTCTTTGCTTCTTTGGGTTCCTATTGTGGAGTATTTATAACTATTTTCATGTCTTGATTGGTTCTTGTATGGTTGTGTTATATTTGTTTCTTATGTTGTGTGTTATCTGAGTCTCCGATCATTATATTATTTAACCACGAAAAGGTGACGACCACTTTTGTGTTGAGTCCTAATTATCTTGGTCACCTTATTTCTATTGTTATGGTGGTTCAATATTCTGAATGATTATCTTGTGGATTATGTTACTCCATGTTTGGAGATGGGTTCTTGTTATGTTTTCATGATCATTTATCTTGTGATGTGATACATGAATTTGCATTAATATGTTAATATGTCCAATATGAGATGGATAGTCTAGATTCTTGTATAGGATGATATGTTATTTGTTATGCTCCATCATTTTCCTTGGTAATTATCTTAATTTATGATTAATGGGAAGTCCTCATAGTTTTTTTTGGTTTTTGCTTTCTTTTGGTTCTTTTGGTTGGAGCATTAGGGTAGGTTATCTAGCTGTATAGTAGGGGATGGCTTGCAATAAGTGTTGTGGCCCACAAGTGGTAGCTAGGATCGCTTATTGTAAGTTTTCCTAATCAAGTGATAACTTAATACATAATTGGGGTTTAAAACAAATTAATAAGATATGGTACCTCACCCATGCTTGAACACCTGTATAGGTTAAGATGGAAGATGTGATGATGCTTGTTGCCCTGCAAGGTATGGTTTTGGTATAGTTAATGGCTTCATCTGGTTGAGGAGTCATTGATACCATATATGGTCACTTCATTGTTGGGGTCTAGAGAGACTACCAGGATGAGACTTAAGGGTTAGACATATATGATGACACCTTCCTATACACAGTCTAGGTTTCCTACATGTGTCGATTTCTCTTGAGTTAGAGAACTATTAGGATCCCCTTGCTTAGTTGTTACTGCCTTCTTTAGTTCTATTATTTGAGTGGGGCCTATTTTTATCTCCTTAGCACGGTGGTAGTGGACCTTTGGTTCTATGAGGTTGGGTGGTAGTGATTCTTATTACCATTGACATTTGACATTTATGACTTTTGCTTGGGCGATCCTTGTTGTAGTTGTGCCTTCTTATTCATCTTTTTTGGAGATGCTCTCTTATCTTTCTTAAATTGTTTACTTGTATCATTATTTCAGTTGTGATATTTTGGGATATTGTATTATACGTTTTATTGAGTTTTATTACATACCCTACGACTTGTACAGTAGATGTTGGTTTGTTATGTGTTTCCTTATGGTATCAGGTGTTTCTAGATTTCATTTATGAGATGATGTTTTTTTATTCATTTGCATTTATGGATATTGTATATTGTTTATTGTGTTTATTAGATTAGTTAACTTACATAATTCTATGTCATGGAACCCTCGGGATTTGTAATATGTAAATGAGTTGCATTTATGAGTATGTATTGTCTTATGTTATATTGCTTCCACATTGTTATTCTTTTTCAATTGTAACTTTAAACTTAGTAACATGTTTTAGGTTAATCTCTCTTGGGTTTCCTAGTGGGGCATTATACTTGGTATTAGAGCCCAAGTTTCTACACTAGGAATTCTAGAATTTTATATGCCCACTAGGTGTTTATTTGTTGACCATTGTAACTCATAATTTATAGATAACAACATGTAAGTTGTTTATTTTATTGTGTTTGATGCATCTTACCTTAGCGACTATCTATTGTGTTTGGGTACATTCTCTAACGCATCTAGGATGTTGTGTTCTTAGGTGTTGTGAAGTGGTTACTCCCTTGAAAGTGGCTAACACTAGTCACTTTTTTATGTGAAATATTTTATGATTCATTATTTATTTTGGGTTTCATGATTTGTTCGTATTGTGTTGGGATAACATTAAATTCTTGAACTTTATTTTGCTTGGACTAGTCATCTTATTCTCTTTTCACTATCAATTTTGTGACACTAGTCACACTTGATTTACTATTGACACTACACGCTTTTATGATTTAATGTTGAACTAATTATTCCCCCACTTAGGAGTTTTCTTTCTATTTTTTTTATGACTATTCCGAATGTTTGATACTGCTAGCTCAGTTTTGTGAAAAGTGTTGTTTCTATCATGTTCATTATGGACCTCTGATAGTATGTGTAAGGGAGGATTTTGCAGAGAATAGTACTAGGATATTTTATCATAGTAGGCCAAATGGGTCAAGGACCTAAGTGCCTAATTTAATTATTCATTTTATTCATAAGAGAACCATTGTAGCACCTTTATGTAAACCTTGTAATCTTTATTTTTTTGTCAGCTTCTAGGAGTAAGCCTAATTTTAGGGGGGATGTATGTAGTGCCCACCCATAAATTTACTTTCAATAATAATGCTAGAATATTTTGGTTATTTTCATGATTATTATGCATATATTAGGATGATTTTACTCACCCCATACTTGCATGTGTATGGTTGGTAGATATCTTTAATATTACTGTGTGGCATTTTAATCTTACATTTCTATATGATGTGTCTGATGTGGTAGAGGAAGGAGACATAGTTACTTTCATTGCAAGATCCACATGTTTGATTGATCCCTATCATTATCTCTTATATGTACATTATGTACATACTTGACTTGTTAGAATAACTGAGAGGGGGCGTGAATCAGTGGCCCCAAGAATTAATCAAAAACTTTATACCACATATGTAAATCTCTAGTTATCTTCAATCCTACAAGATGTATGCCCTTAAATAATATTATCAAATAACTATGGCTTAGAGTTCACTGTTAATCCCTTTTTCTTAAGCTTTACCGAATAACAGTTTATCCTTTTCTAGCTTGTACCGAAATACAGTAAATAACTCAATGTTTATTGATCAGTCTAATTTAGTAATGTGTAAAGAAAAATATCAAAGCAATGAAACATAAACACATTGACACATGGATTTTTAATGTGGAAACCTTGTTAATGGAAAAACCACTTGGGGCCGGTGACCCAAAATTTTCACTCTTTTGAAGTGAGCTCGGTGAAGAACCAACCCTATTAAAGGTTACAAACACATTGCTAAGTGCAACCTTGTTAGAGGATTTATCACTAATAGTTAATAACTTTACCTCTCTGCATTCACTATGCTTGTCAACATGAATTAACCTTTTGATAATCCTTGGGATGTATCTCAATATATAAAGAATTGTTAAGTCCTACTTAGTTAAGAGACAATCTAATTCAATGGTTAAACTGAAATAGTAAATGATTTGTTCATAAATACAACTTAGAATTGCAAATGTTCAGACCTATTGTAAGCTCATAATACATTTCTGATCTTTGTTTCATTTCTATCCCTTTGCTCCACTTCTTTCCCCTCGGTGATGTTGTGTTCCTCTATTTCTTGGTGTCTGCGGAAATATTTTAGCTTTGTCTTATAGCTTGTTGATCAAGACTGTATGAAGTCTTCTTCACCAGTATCTCTTCAGCATCCTTTTTCTATTCACCCACCAATTCATAATTAATTATCTTTTCTCTCTTATAGACATGATTTCACCATTTCTAAGTCCTTGACTTTCTTGTTCTTGGCATGATCCACAATTCTCATCATTCTTTCTTTAAAGCATACTTTAGTTTTATCCCACAAATTTCTCCTTGACAACTTGAATAAAATAGCTTTAAAACTCTAGCTTATTTTTGGTTTTTAACTTGTTGATAAAAACAACGTTATCAACCAGTTAACTCCATATTTATCTCTTTCCAGCTAAATCTTTTGTCATTTCTAAACTTGAGTTCTCGTCAGTCAACACTTCAGTTCTCCTCGGGCATCTTCGTCAGGGTTGTTTGTCCGTCGGGTAACACTGTGAAGTTCTACTCGGGTTACCTTGGTTCTACTCAGTAATGCTTGCTTAGGTTTCTTGCTCGGGTATCACTGTGACTTCTTCTCTTAGGGTTCTCTATCTGTCAGGGTGCACTGACCATCGATGTTTGTTGTCACTTGGTGCATACTAAAATTTTATGCATTACTGATAATATAACCTTTATCTCTTTGATTCTTTGAAGTCTTTGACACTATGTATATAACCAATCAGATTATATCAAGTTGACATCAATAACAATACAATACATTAACTGATTTAATGTCTTGCATTAACTTTCTATAGCTCGGTGATCATCAACTTAACATCTTCAAACATTCAATCAGTTATAGTTCATCAATCTCTCCCTTTGGCATTGATGGCAACATACTACATTACTACTAATACAATATGAAATATATCAATTGTAGTTCCACAATTTACACAACTTATTATTCTATAACCAATACAAATGTATGGCTCTCTGTAAGCTCATATAACTTAGAATTGATTCTTGGAGAGTACTTTCTTTAATCTTTAATACCTTCACTAGATAGATGTAGCAACTTCTGATTGTATCTCTCCCTTTGATGTAGAATCTCTTCTTTGATGTTTTCTCTCCCTTTGACTGTTCATCTCCTTGATCATCTCTTTATCCTTTGACAATAATATAGACTACTTCTCTCCATTAAGTCTTCTCTCCCTTAGGATAACTTATCTCCCTTTGTATGATTATGATGGATATTTCATATGGATATACTCTCTCAAGATACTCTCTCAAGTCATCTCTCCCTTTGACAGCAATGCCAAAGTATATCCTTTCTCCTTTTTATAATATACTCCTTAAATTTCCTTTCCATCAACAAATACAATGACTCTACTGTTTGGTGCAGATAGCTACCTTTATGTGTACTAATGTATCTTTGTAGTCCATCTCTTTTCTTGCATCAACATGAATGATCTTCTGATTATGTGTAGGCTGATGCAGCCTCCTAGTCAGCTTACTAGCCAATAGACAAGGGTCAGACCTGTAGTCTCTTTCTCAGGTACTCAAGTGTATCTTTAGGCAATGAATTTGTGAATATGTCTACTAATTGTTCCTTGGATTGAACATATTCTAGTATCACCTCTTTCTCTTGTACTTGTTCCCTTAAGTAGTGATACTTGATAGCAATATTCTTAGTCTTAGCATGCATGACAGGGTTCTTAGAGATGTTTATTGTACTAGTATTATCACAATAGATAATCACTGGTTCAAGAATTTTCATATTCATACCTTCTAGTAATTGTTTGATCCATGTAATGTTAGAGTAGTTTGCAGAAGCAACCACATATTTTGCTTCTATAGTAGATTGTGAGATGCATCCTTGCTTCTTACTTATCCATGTCACAAGTCTATCACCCATGAAGAATGCTCCTCCTGTTGTGCTCTTTTTTTCATCTAAGTTTCTAGCCCAATCAACATCTATATGTACTTGAAGCTCAAATTTTCCTTCTCTTTTATACCATAAGCCATAGTCTTCGGTATTCTTTAGATATCTCACAATTCTCTTGTCAGTATTCATATGTGATTCCTTGGGATTAGCAGAGAATCTTTCAACTATTCCAACTGCATGTGCTATATCTAGTCTAGTATGAATAAAATGCATTAGTTTTCTAATCATTGATCTGTATAAGGTATGATTTACCTTGTTTGACTTGTCTTCCTTTGTCAGCTTGCATCCAGTTTCCATAGGTGTTCCAACTAGTTTGGAATCTTCCATCTTGAATATATTCAACACTTTCTTGATGTATTTGGATTGAGTGATATATATGCTTGCATCTTGTTGAAGAATCTATAGACCAAGAAAGAATTTGACCTCCCCAAACATTGACATCTCAAAATCTTTGCTCATTTTATTAGCAAATGATTTGCATAACATATCATTAACCTCAAATATGATATCATCAACAAATATTTCAGAAATCAAAATGTTATCATCAATATCTTGTTTTAAATACAAATTATTGTTTTCACTTGTTCTTAAAAATCCAATGCTTATGAGATATGAGTGAAGATTTTTATACCAGGCTCTTGGTGCTTGTTTCAATCCATACAAAACTTTGTGTAGTCTACAAACCATGTTTCTCTTCTTAGGATCAAAAAACTCTTATGGTTGTTCAATGTATACCCCTTCTTCTAGTACTCCATCTTAGGAATGCAGATTTGGCATCCATTTGATATACCTTAAATCCTTTGTATGCATCATAAGCAAGTAGAATTATGACTCCTTATATTCTAAAAATGGGTGCAAATGTTTCTCCATAGTCAATACCTTCTTCTTGTGCATACCCCTTGCATACTAATCTTTCTTTGTTCCTTGTGACTTCTCCATTCTCATTCAGCTTGTTTTTGTATATCCATTTGTTACCAATGAAATTCTTGTCATCTAGTCTAGGTAATAATATCCATGTTTTGTTCTTCTCAATATGTTCTATCTCTTCATTCATAGCACTAACCCATTCTTCATTTTCAAGTGTAGTATTAATAGATTTAGGCTCAAAATCACAAATTAAACATGTAGTGTTTAGTGACTTACTTCTTGTGCTCATTCCAGTTTTCTTGTCTCCTATGATCTGGTTCTATGGATGGTGTCCTCTGACATACTTGGAAAGTACTGGTTCAACTCTTTTTTCATCATTCTGATCATCATCTTGACCTTCATTCTGATCTCCATTGCTTGGTACATCATTTTGAGAGATTTCTTGATTTTTGGTGTGTGCAGCCTAATGCCCGGGTGCAATGTTCTATCGCTCGGGAGTGATACACTTTTTCTCTAGTAGAGTGTCATGTTCTTCACTGTAGACAAAATTGTAGTCTTCTAGTTCTTTTCTTCTCTCCTCATCATTTTTCTCAGCAAATTCATCTATTCTCACATTTTCACTTTCAATGATTCTGTTAGAGGATTTGTTAAGACATTTATAAGCCTTGCTTTTGTTAGAATACCATAGAAAGGTTTCTTCTTCAGCTTTAGAGTCAACCTTTCCATTTCTATTGGGTTTGTATCCATACCATAGTTCATAATGTGTCTTCTTGGTGTCTTTATTCAATTGTACTTTGTTTAATGTGTAGAAATCAGTACTGACAGCTTCCCTCCATAATGTTTGAGTGATTCTTTTCTCAATCATCAGTGTTTTGGCACAATAAATAATGGATATGTTTCTTCTTTCAACATTCCCATTTGTTGTGGTGTTCTTGGTGCAGAAACCTATCTTTTAATTCCATGCTCATTACAAAAGTTAGTGAATTCATCTGAAATAAATTCTCCACCTCTAGTTGATCTTAAGCATTTCAGTTCCTTACCATTTTGTTTTTCCATAATAGCTTTATACCATTTAAACATCTTGAATGTTTGTGATTTCTCTTTAAGAACATAACTATCATCATTCTAGAATAATCATCTACAAATAGAATGAAGTATCTATCACCATAGTAGCTCTTAGTTCTCATGGGTCCACATATATCAGTATGGACAAATTCTAGAATAGCATTAGATGTATGGGTTTTTCTTTTAAAACTAGACTTTGTCATTTTACCTTTTTGACAATTCTTACACATGACATATGTAAGACCCTGACAACTTAAGTACCAATGTAATTTTAAATTTCAAATACATCTAGATTATTTAGGTTTCAATAAGGGGTTGTGTGGTTATTTCATTGGTAAAACTCTCTCTCTCTCTCTCTCTCTCTCTCTCTCTCT
>MU224369.1:955796-982397 GCA_018584345.1 Thuja plicata
AACGACGCCAAAAGCTCGAATTTGACTGACTCAAATGTAAAGGCTTTTGAAAGGGGGGAAACCAACAAGGAAGAAAAATGAACAGAGTGAATTTTTGACCATTGTGGATACATGAACTTGGAAAGTTCGAATAAAGGCGACTCTAACCCACCCAATAGGTTCATATTATTGAGTATTTATTGTTAGAGAAAAAAGGTATTTCTATGTTCACTTATTAATTAAATCATTATTGATTTAATTGTTTGAGTCACCTTTTTATCTCTTGTTCACTTAAGCTAAACTTTAGGCATGCAATAATTAATTATTCATGCAACGTAGGTTTCTCCACCTTCTTGATGTTCGGTCTCCTTTAAGAGAATTGATTTCTTTGTATTTTATTATTCCCTCTCTGAATAAATATTTGCTCTTTCAGAACATTCTTTGCTTTTGTAACAGGTTATTTTGTATGCAGTGGATCTTGGTGGTTGAATTCTATGAATTCTAACATAGTATCAGAGCCTTGTTGTTGCAACCCGTTCTTGAGTTTTTGAAGCTTTGGAGCTCTAAGGGTTTCAAGTTATTTTTTAGTATTTTCTATGTGGATCTAGGGGCAAATTTTTTTTGGAGCACTTTGAGCACAAACCGACCTCACGATTGAGCTCAAAAGGCCCAAAAACCCTACTTTTCATATAAGGCATGACCTTTTTGGCCAAAGTAGCATTCTGCGGCAAAACAATTTTGCCTATTCTGCCCTAACATGGAAATTAAGAAAACAAATTTAATTTTTTTTTTTAAATCAAATTTTTATTGATTTTTCGTGTTAAAAATAATGTAGCCAGTGCAAAAAGAAAGCGACCACCACGCAGCCACCATAGTCCATGGTAGCTACTTTGGAAGCTCCATCGGCACTTAACCTCGGGCCCTCCACCACTATCGGTCACTTTGGAAGCTCCGCCAATAGTGTACCTTGGGCCCTCTGCCACCGCCCAGCATGATCTGCTGGCACCTGTGCCCCGCCACCACCCTGGCAGCTCCACCAACACCTTCAACCCGCTACCACCACCCAGTGGACTCTTAAGCCCCCGCGAGACTTTATAGCCCTTAGCTCTCTAGCGGCGTTCACAACAGTGACTAGAGGCTTCGTCATCAACTCCCTACATGCACCATATGCCCAAGGGCCCATACTATTTAAGCCCTAGGGGAAAAAACTTTTTTTGGAGCCGTTTTCTACCTCCAGTTGGTTTTTTGGCTCTATCTGGAGCAAACGGAGGCTAATTTTTGACTTCCATACACCGTTAGAAAGATCTTTCTGAGGTGGAAATTTTTTTGAAGGTTAGTTTATCTCATTTTAATTTTTGAATAGCCTTTTTTCTAGTCAAAGAGGGGACTTCTTTTTATCACTTCCTGACCTCTACAATGAGCATACGAACTCAATTTTTGGCTCGCAAACATGCTTCAGAAAGATCTTGATGAGCTCTCTTCAGATCTTAAATTTTTTAGGGGATAATTTTACCATGTATTTTACCCATTTATTCTATAGCCTTATTTCAGTGTTTCTTCTTCTAGCTTCTTAGTTGTATTGGGTTTTGGTTTCTCTCTCTGTGGGGGTGTTTCTTTCTAGTTTTTCTATCATTTTATCTTAGAAAAACTAGAACACTCCAAAACATAAAACACAAACCCTTCTGAATCTTTTGTCTAGTTCTGAAAGAAAACATAAAATAAAGAAGGCTTAAGGTTTGACATGGAAGATTCAGCATCAATTGAGCTTTTCACACCACATAATTATCATTTGTGGAAATCCCATATGACTAGGCTTCTCCGGTCACGCGAGTTATGGTCTTGTTTGGATCTTATTCAACCATTTTTAGATCATCCTTATGAGGTCATGCATCACAGAAACAAGATGTATGAGGCCATGGGTGTTATTTCTTTGCATATTTCAGATAGTTTTCTTTTTCACCTTGATAGTTTTGATACTCCTATTGAGATGTGGGAGAAGTTTCAGTCTCTCTTTCGCATAGTAAATGGGTTTTGGGTACTTCAGATTGAAGCATAATTGGCATCCTTGTGTTGGAAATAATGGGAAGTATGTACTAAGAGGGGAGGGGTGAATCAGTACCTCTATAACTTTTAGTTAATTAAACTTTATCCTTATGTAATCAAATTAGATATGGTAACACAAAAAAACCCTGTAAGAAGGTAAAAACTATAGTGGGGATGGTACCCACCAAAACTTCACTATCTGCAGATTGGAAGGGGTCGGTTAAGGCTTACAATTTGATTACTTCTGATGATCTACAATGTTAGGAGTATTATATAGAGACTGTTTAAGGTCTACTCTGTTAAGATCTTTAGCAATACTATTTAGTGTACACTCGGTTAAGAGATTTACAAAGGATTGTTAAATCCACCTTTTTTGAAAGGATTTCTTCTATTTGCTACACTTGTTAGAATGTAGACAAAACTACTCATTGACCTGAGTGTATACAATCTACAATTTATTATTACAAATCCATTAAAATCACATGTACAAAGTATCACCTAATGTGATTGATTAATACCTCTATTACTCGGTAGCCTTGATCCTTGGTTCTTGATAACCAAATTCATGTTTTGTTGTTCTTCTTCTTGAAACTATTAGTCTGATCCATAGATGTGCTCCTTGGCTACAATCATCCTCACATCCATTCGACATGAATGATTACAACATCTATTTATACAATAGATTTGACCTTTTTAGTTTCACGTATTACAAACTTAACTCTATGATCAAATGTTTACAACTTGACCTTGATCTCCTAGATACCATGTTTTTAATCAGTTAGAATGATTAAAACAATTACAATTATATTTCTTTTCGCTCAAGAAATGGTTTTAAAACAAATCTAAACTCTAAATATAAAGCATAACTATTTTATCTGACGTGGAAGTCAGATCCACTTTTCTCAGGATATAACTAACTTTCACTGTCTAATGCTCAATTTTCTCTGAACTCAGTTTTTCTATCTTTTGGTGTTCCTTTTTTGAACTGTCTGTCAGGTTTCCTTTCTTTGTTAGGTTCCACTGTTTCTTCTCTTTCAGTTTATAGTGTAACATTCTTGTCGGGTTCCTCTATATCATCTTCGGGTTGCACTTTCGGTCTGAATTGAAACTTGTCTTTCAGTGTAGTGTAACCGATGGTTCAAAAAACTATTTTCTCTTTGCATACTAATTGAAAAAATTATATCATCAATCTTCCCCTTTGACATTAGTATCAAAAACTGATATGTGCAAAATACTAAAGTGTTTAGTATGTACACCATGTGTTTACCTTAGTCATTTCATGAATCCCCCTATGTATATGCCAGTATAGTATAACTATATACATGTATACCTACCTATATAATATATTCCCTTTTTACCTTATCTTCATATCATTCTCCCTTTTGTATTATACATCATTTTCCCCTTTTTACTATATGCTCTGTACATATCATTTTCCCCATTTTTTGATAGTAAGGGAAAAGGTGTATACCTATAATTTATCAAAAATATGAGAGTGAGAGGTCTTCATTTCCTCCATCATCTTCTCTCATTTCTCCTTTAGATTCTCAATAGCCATATGCTCAAGTGTAATCTTGGCATGCATGTTGTAGATGTTGTCTGCTACAGACATCTCGGGGGGTGGAAATTAGTTTTCTTGTCAAACTTATGTGTTGTTGCAAAAGTGTGAGGTTATATAATAGTTGAGCTTGTAGATTGGTAACCTCTTCTCTAAATTGTGATTCTAGTTCCCAAAGTTCTTGTATTAACCTCTTGATTTCAATTATCTTCTCCTAATGCAATTTGATGGCACTGCCATCTATGGTTAGACTTTTAGCACTTGCATTTAGATTGGAATTGATCTTTGCAATCTTATCACTATTATCCTTAGTGAATTTCTCCAAATTGCATAGCTTTTGAATTAAGGAAATAGCTTCAATAATGATTGGATCTAACTCATCTGCTAGTTCTAAAAGATTTACCTTATTTTCTGCCACTTCTTGGCTGATCTTTTCTGTCAATTTGTATTGGAACTTTTGTTCTTCTTGTTCCTCAATCGCCTTTTCTGCATCCACATTCTATGTTGTGATGGCATCGATGAGAATGGAAAGTTGATCTAGGATAGGTGTATTGTGATCAACATCTATGTTGGGAACTATCTGGTTTAAGATATCCCTTATGGTCTCCAGTACTAAGGAGTCTTGGTGCTTCTTTTTAAGCTTTTCTTGCAAAGCTTTCCTTTGAAAAATATCTCCATATTCTTGGAGTGATTCAAAATCTAAAGTAGTTGGATTACACTTTGGTATTTCTATGATCTCATCAAGTGTGACCTCCAAATTATTCTTCTTGGTTTTTTTCTTCTTTTGTGATGCCCATGTATTCAAAACCATAGAAAAAAAAAATTCTTGGTCTGATGTGCCGGAGGAAGGCTTCTGTGGTGTTGTACCTTTTTCTTGTTGCTCAGGGTTTTCCTTTCGGTTGTCTGTGGATGTCTCCTCATCAACCTTCAGTGTAACTTTAGCATCTCCTTTGGTGTCCTTAGGAGTGGTATCAACTATCTTATCTGGTACACCTTTCTCTTTTTGCACTTCATTTGTATCTTTCATTTTTGTATCCTTTGTGGCGTGATCTCCATCTTTTTGTTCCCAACCGATGACTACCTGTTCATCGATTGTATCCTTCTTTTCACCATTTCCTTTATCTTTGGGTATGTTTGTTTCCTTGTTAGGTGACTTCTCCTTCTCCAAGATAATATTGATAGCTTGTATCAATAGTGGTATCTATCCTGGTGTGTCTACCTGTGCAAAATCTATTGTAGTGTCATGTTTGTCAATTTGTTCTCAGACAATAGTCACATCTTCATCTTTCTATATCTCATCTATAGGATCTCCTCCGGTAATATCAATGATTGTATTATTGTTCCATGTCTCATCTACAACATTCATATCCTTGTTACCTATTGTGTTCAATTCTTCTTTTTCCAATTCTACTGTTGTGACATCCTCTATGTCATTTATAAAGATATGCTCTGGGCTAGGTTTAGATGGAGAGTCAACATTATGTGGCTTATTTGTGAGATAGAATCCTCTATCGAGGCTTTCTTCCTTAGTAGGTATATTGATTATTTTAATCCAAATTTTGTTACTTTCCTCCTATAGCTCTATAATCTTGCCCTCTAGAACCTTGTAAGCTCTCATCTTGGGTGAGAATTTATTTACATGTTTCTCCATCATCTCCTTGATTTGTTCCATTTTGGATATGGGAGGCATAAGAGAAACTAGGACTCTTTCCCTTATCTCCTTCTCACTCTTTAATGCATAAGTCCATTTGGCAGATAATCTTTCATGTAGTTTTTTTGGCATTTTCTCATCAAATTATAGGGGTACATATTTGAAGTTGATCATTGTTTTGATGAGTGCCTCCTCAATTTTGTTATGATCTTCGTGCTCTAGTGTTAGCCATTTTCTAACTTTGGTGTTGGTTAAGCCACCTCTCTTTGCAATTGGCTCACATATGTCATCAATATTTTAAGGAATCTTACTCTTTTCTATTTGGACAAATTCATCCTACTGAGTATCTTTGATATGTTCCTTGGTTAGGAATAATTTCCTTCTCCTCTTTGGTGCTTTGGTCTGTTTGGTTTGAGGTTTTCTTTTTTAGGTCCTTACTTGATCGGTGAAGGACTTGCATCCTTTGTTGTCTGACTCCTAGTCCTGGATGTAGCAATAGTCCTAGGCTTCTTTGCTGGTGGAGGTAGTGGTGTATCAGACTCTATGGATTTTGAGTCACTCTCCTTCTCAGCTTCCTCGACATGTGACTGACCCTCAGTTTCTTCTTTCTATTCAGCTTCCTCTTCATTCACTGATAGCTTTTTCTTCAAGTTCTTAACCATCTTATCTTTTTTCTTGTCAATCTTTTTCACAACTAAGCCATTTTTTATCCTTTCTTTGGCTTCTTCACAAGTTCCAAACTTAGGTTTTGATTTTTCGAATGGCTCATTTATCAATGCCTCGATATCATTTGATGCTTGATCTATGTTCACCTTATAATCAAGTGGTGCTAGCCATGTTGTCCTTGGTACAACTGGCTTGATGTAGGTGTAGTTAGTGTCTACCATAAAACATATTTCAGTCTTGTATTTTCTACTAAATGCTCTGGAATTCTCATTCTTTTCTACATTCTTTCTTTGAATCTAGTGAAGTATTCATTCATGAGTACCGATTCAAAATTATCTCCTAGTGATTTTATGAACTCACTAATCTATGTGGTCACTCATCTTGTAGTGTCCCATTTGACATTGCCTATGGATGGGAAGGATTATTGGAAATAGAAAAATATGCACATGATGAGTGAACCAAACTTACATGAGTTAGAATTTGCATTTCTTATTGTTTTCATGTTCTCATCTAATTGCCTTAGCAGAAGTTCTAAAAGATCCAGTTGTAGTCCCTTCTTCACAATCTTGTATGTTGTATCCACTGCTCTGGATGCAATATTGTTCATCATGCTAGCCTGAAAGAACTTGTATCCTAAGACACATGCTCCAAATTTGATTTCAACATCATTGATGGTAGATACCTTTAATCCTCTTCCATCCCATGACGCTCCTATGTTCTATTCAATGTCAGCTTTAGGCAGGGGCTTTGGCACCTTTACTTTATCAGTTATGGGATAACCAGTAACAATGTGTATAATATCCCTAGTTATCAATTTTGGCTCATCCAGCCATAATTTTTGGTCATGTATCCTGCTCAGTATTAACCAAATCCATTCGGTCTTGAACTCCTTTCAGAACCATAGGGAATTTGTGAGACCTTTCACCTAAATGTGCTAATGCTCTTCCTTGATAGTTCCATCATCATTTCAAAGCTTTTTGAAATCTTTCTCAACTTCCAAGTCTCCTATTTCTGCAGTCTTACAGTGTATAAATGCTCGCAGGTCTTCAACAAACAAAACCCTAGCTGGTATACTGGAGAATGTACCAGCATTATCGGGTTATGAAGAAACCTTGGGACATATCTTGTAATGATTCTCTTCACAGGTGGAATTCTTGATAAGATTGACCTTATTCTTCTTATCATTCTTGAGCTTGGAGGTTCTTGATGTAGTTGCCATCGATTCTGAAATTAGGTCTTTTTCTGTGAATGAAAAGTAGAGTTCTCAATTATCTTTGTTACTTAATTCAACCTCTATAGCTATTAGGAATCTGTTTGGAGTTCAGGGAGTCAAGTTGTAGGTTCTTTGCAATCGTGTCTCTTTGTGCTCAATTTCTCTCTATCTCTTCGCTCTAGTCGCTTGGTGAAAAATGAAACCCTTTTGTCATCTATTTATACAATTTTCCCTAAGTCGAGTCATTAATGCTCAACCACTTCTCAGTCTGTAAAGATAGAGTCATCAGGTGATACACAAATAACATTCTTGGTGATAGCGCGATGATTCGGGGCAGCTATCAACTTGTTACGTTCACTGACGGGTTTCAGTGTATGGCAAAGACAACATGTCAACTTTTATGATTACCGATGGATCTTGGTTTACACTAGAAACTTAGCTTTTATATGTTAACCAAAAATGCTCAGTAAGTATAGACAACTTAGCTCTATGTGTATACCAATTCATTTCAATATGTAATGACCAATGAGATTTTTTTATAGAAATGTAACAAGTAATACCATAGTGCATCTTTAATCATGCTGATTTGGTATTTTAAATATGTATAATGGAACTGATGCAAAATATAACTTGGTATAATGCATTTCCATACTTGTTCTACTTAGGTGGAGGTGGTAATGTCACCAGATCTATTGGATAAGGATTCACCATTTGCATTGCTCAGTCCAGCTTTATCAGTGTTTGTATCTTTCCTCCACATTTTGTTTCTCATCTTCCTAATGTCTTCAATGGTGTTTCCATTGGCAAAGGTGCTTGTCTCTATCATTTGGTCTCTGCAGTATTTCTTTAGATGACCAACTTTATGATAGTATAGACATGTCATTCTTGGGTTAGTCCAGCTCCTAGACTTTCTTGTCCATTGTCTCATATAGTTTGCATCTATGTGACCAAATCTTCCACATGTTGTGCAGTTTTCCCATGTATTGTAATCCCAAACATATTGGTTACCGAATCTTTTCAATCGAAAGGAAGTTTCATTTTCTTTAGGCTTCCATGCTTTCCTTTTCTTTTTCTAGCATTCAAGAGATGTGTTCCCATGCATTTTGCAAGTAGGATAGTATTTGTCCATGTAGGTTTCCTTCATTGGTTGTTTTACCTCAGATTTACATTCATATGCTTTATGTCCTTTCTTGTTACATTTATAACAAATTCCTATGAATGAAGGTCTGGATTTAGGAATACCTTTCATTTTGTTCCTGCATATATTTGATGTGTGGCATTACCTTCCATAGTGTTTGCATGTCAGCTTTCTTTGTCTTGGATTTGCATAGACATTCTTGTTGGAGATTTTCTTTTGTGCAAATTGTAGATTTTATGTTTGTCATTGATGACAACATATAATATACAACAGTTTCTTGTAAGAAATTATCAGTACAAATGTTTTTGAGCCTTGCGTGTTTATTTCCATGGTGTACACATGTTCTGGTTGCTATGTGCATTCACGCAGAGTTAGATATGTAGTTTCAGTTGAGTTATGTTAGTCTATTTTGAAAGTTGCAGTGACTGGAGATTATCTGTGAAGAGCCGACGTAATTACATTGTTTCTTGAGTTGCACCTATCTTCAGGATATGCATGTTTGTATTCATGTTTAGTTATGAGTTAACGATAATTATCTAAAGGTGCTAAATGTGTTCTAACAGAAGCAGGATGATTGAGTCAATTTGGTAGAGCTAATTATGTGAAGCGTCACGTCTATTCAGTTTGAGTTGTGTGATTCTAATCAGGTTGTGTGCTTGATTTGGCTGGCTAAAGAAGTATTGAAGGGACTCCTAAAGCTGACTAAGATCACATATTTTGGGGAAGATACTTATAGTAGTTCATTTGATGAACGCTAAGTGTGAATGATAAGAGAAGAGACAGAAAAGTATAGAACAGAATGTCCATTGTTTTGGGACAGTAGAGACATTTCATTCATCAAGAAAAGATCTATGTGAAGAATAAGTGAAAGCTTACAACACACTAGAACTGATCAAGACAACAGGTCTCCTCAAATAGTACATTTATCAGATATAGTGCATATCTATTTTACTGAAGGTTGTAACCTTCATCATTTTAGCAGTGAGCTTTTTGGACAGTGAGTCCTCGCCCCTAATAGGGTTATTTGTAAAAGACTCCTGATAGGATTAGACCCTTAACTAGGTCACTATACTTATTTTATTGTAAAGAAAAACTCCTAATAGGGTTGCAAGATATCCTAACAAGGATAATTATACTCAAGTATAGTTCTTTGTGGGTGCTAATTCCCCCTGGGGTTTTTACCTATTTGGTTTCCCCGTAACCAAAATTGTTGTGTACTATCTTGTGTTATCTGAATGTGTTAATGATTAATGTTGTTCTATAATTAATTGAAGAAAATAATTAAACTAGCTGATAACTAATTCACCCCCCCCCTCTTAGTTATCCCTTGGGACTATTCCAACAATTGGTATCAGAGCCAAGTGCCTTGGAGAGAAAGCCTAACAGCTTAAGGTAGATCAAATGGTGTACTTCAGAAAAGAGAGTCCTAAGTTTGATGGAGAGAACTATCTTGACTAGAAGAACAAAATGATAACACATCTGCAATGAATTGGATTTGAGATCTATGAGATTTCCACTCATGCAATTGATGTTCCCACCTTAAAAGACCTTGCAAAAGAAAACTCTACAATTAAACAAAAGGAAGTATTCACTCAAAATGCAATTTCCAAGAAGGCCCTAATCAGTGCCCTATCTGACAGTGAATTTTCTGAGATCAAGAAGGAAAAAAAAGCATATTAAATCTATAAATACTTAGAAGATATGTTTGAAGGAGACATCCAAGCAAAGAATGCATGCAGAAAGACATGGAAGAAAAGATACAATAATTCAGAGATGCTACCTAAAGAAACATTAGAGCTTACAATCAAAGAATTAATGAAGTAGTATCAGGCATCAGGAACAATGGTGGAGAAATTTTAGAGGATGACATAATGGACAAAATGATGACCACATTGACAACAAATTATGAAAGAAATATTAACATCTTGGATGAAACCATGCAATTCTCAAAGGACTTCAAAAGAGAAACCCTGATCAGCAAAATATCTGTATTTAAGATGTCAAGATTAAAGATAGAACCTAAAATGGAAATAGCTTTCAAAGCCTCAGTCCATGGTAATAAATCTTTAAGCAACTCTTATGTGAAGGAAGAAGTTGACACTGAACTAGAATAAATCATTGCTATGATTTGCAAGAAGGAAAGAAAAGGTAAAGGGAAATATGAAGGAAAGCTACCATTCAAATTCTTTTCATGCAACAAAGTTGGCCACTTTGCATCCAAGTGTCCTACAAGAGTCAAGAAGTTCATATCATATTACAAGCCCAAATATCCTAAGGAATGCTATCATGTTGAAGATAGTGTAACTGATGATAATTCAGGAGAAGATGAAATTGGATTCATTGCCATTAAAGACATTGAGAAAATTCTTGAGGAGATGAAAAAGAAGCACAAGAGTTAGCATTATTTTCCAAAGCAGACATCAGAACAGACTAGATCATAGACAGTGGGTGTTCACACCACAAAATAGGTGATAAAGATAGATTTGTACATATAGATAAGTACAAAGGTGGCATGGTTAGATTTGGAGATAACACTCCCAAACCTATCATAGGCAGAGGTTTTATAACCTTAGATGGAAAGAACAAAATAGATGATGTTCTTTATGTTGATGGTTTACATCATAACCTTCTGAGTGTTGGACAATTGCTTGACAAAGGATATCAGCTAGAATTCAAAGACAACAAGTGCATCATTAAAAAAAAAGAAGGAGACACGATTGCATCAGAATCAAAGACCAAAGGTAATTTCTTTTAGCATAACTCTGAAGTAAGTTGTTTTGGTTCAAAAGTGGATGACAGTTGGATATGGCACACTAGACTTTGTCATATCAATTTTGACAACATAGTAAAGATAAGTAATGTAAAGGCAGTAAGAAACCTCCCAAGTATTGCAAGACCAGTTGATACTATGTGTAGGGAGTGTGTCACGGGGAAGCATGTGAGGACCTCATTCAAACTTAAAGAGAACTCTGTAGAGAACAAATTAGATCTGATACATATAGACCTATGTGGACCTACTCAAACAAGATCATATTATGGAGAAAGGTATTTTATTTTGTTTGTTGATGATTTATCAAGGATGATGTGGGTTGCAGTCTTAAAAGACAAATTTGAAGCTTTTGAGAAGTTCAAAGTATTCAAAGCTAAGGTTGAAAATGAATCTAGATTAAAGATAAAATGTCTGAGATCAGATAGAGGAGGAGAATTCACCTTTGACCAGTTTTATGACTAATATGAAGAACATGGAATCAAAAGACAGTTAAGTGCACCTAGAACCCCTCAGTAGAATGGGATTGTAGAAAGAAGGAACAAGATAATACTTGACACATCACGCACTATCATGATTGAAGGAAAGGTTTCCCATACCTATTGGAGAGATGCAGTTAATACAGCAGTCTATACTATCAATAGAATCTAGTTAAGGCCAAGCGTAGACAAGACACCTTATGAACTTTGGTTTGGTAATGTACCCACTGTAAAATACTTTAGAATCTTTGGAAGCAAGTGCTACATCAAGAGAGATGACAGTATTGACTAGTTTGATGCTAGAAGCGATGAAGGTATTTTTCTTGGTTACTCTACTAAAAGAAAAGCTTATAGATGTTTTAATCTAAGATTGAAGAAGATCATTGCAAGTACTCATGTAAAGATTGATGAGAATTTTATGATTCAAGAAAGATACTATGAATGTGCTCCCATGATTGAAGATGAACCCAGACCTATCAGTAAGGACACAATTATTGAAGAAATTTTTGAATGTATTGATGTTTCATGCAACAATCCTGAACCAAGTCAAGAAGAATCAAAGATTATAAATGAGAGTTTCACTCCTAAAAATTCAAAATACACATCTAAATACCACTCTAAGGAAGACATCATTGGAGATCAGAGCGCTAAAGTCTTGACAAGATCCAGAGAAAAAGGTTCAACCATTAATGAAGAGGTATGCTTACTTTCTCAGATTGAACCCTTAAGTGTTGAAGATGCGTGCAATGATTCAGATTGGCAAAGTGCTATGCAAGAAGAATTGGATCAGATAGTCAAGAATGATACATGGGAATTGGTCCCTAGACCTCATGACAAGAATTTGATTGGAACAAAGTGGATATTTAGGAATAAGATGAATGAAGAAGGTACAATGGTAAGAAACAAAGAAAGACTGGTATGTAAAGGATATGCACAGAGAGAAGGAATAGACTACACTAACATATTTGCCCCTATGAGTAGACTAGAAGTTATCAAGTTGTTTTTGGCCTATGCAACATTCAAGAACTTCAAAGTATATCAAATGGATGTCAAGTCAGCTTTTCTGAACGGCGACTTGAAGGAAGAAGTTTACAACGAACAGCCTGAAGGACTTAATCTATCAGACAAACCAAACATGGTATGAAGACTAAAGAAAGCACTTTATGGACTTAAATAGGCCCCAAGAGCATGGTATGAGAGACTCGATGGTTACTTAACAAAGATAGGATTCAAGATAAGATCAGTAGATTGTAACTTATTCATAAGATGAAGGATTACTACTTGTTGCTATTTTTGTTGATGACATTATCTGTGGAGGTAATGACAAGCTTAGTGTAGAATTTTCCAAAGAGATGCAAAGTGAGTTTGGAATGAGCTTGATTGGACCTATCAAATATTTTTTGGGATTGAATGTAAAAAAAATAGACAAAGGCATATTTATAAATCAGTGTAAGTATGTGAAGGAGATATTGAAGACTTTCAAAATGGAAAATTGCAAACCAGTAAGCACCCCCATGATAATAGGAAGAAAGATTTCTAAAGCTGATGATTCCACAACAATTGACAAGACACTATACAAGTCTATGATTGGAAAACTCATATATCTTACTCAATCTAGACCAGATATTTCCAATGCAGTTGGCATTGTTGGAAGATTTGTAGCTGAACCTAAACAAAATCACCTAATGGCAATAAAAATAATATTCAGATACTTAAAGGGGACTATAGACCATGGTTTATGGTATCTCAACTCAGAGAACATACAACTTCATGTGTATACAGATGCAGATTGGGAAAGCTATGTTGATGACAGGAAGAGTACCTTAGGAGGAGCAACATTTCTTGGAGACAGGTTGGTTACTTGGATAAGAAAGAAGAAAAACTGTATCTCTCAGTCGATAGAAAAAGCTAAGTATGTTGTAGCAGCACTAAATTGTTCAACAATGGTTTGGATCAAATAGATGATTAAAGACTTTGGTATTCAGATTGATTATCCTATTGTTATTCACTGTGATAACAATAGTAGTATCACTATGTCAAATAACCCTGTGATGCACACAAAGACAAAACACATTGAGATCAAATATCACTTTCTAAGAGAAAAAGTTGTAGATAGAGAAGTAAATTTAGATTATGTGAGCACTAAAGAATAGTTAGCAGATATTTTTACAAAGCCTTTATCAAAACATACTTTTGAGTATCTCAAGGAGAAGCTGGGAGTAATTCCCTTTCCTGAGTCTGATTAGAATTTGCAACAAAGAACATTTGTCCTTGGCAACTGATGAATGGTTGACTACTCTACTTCTGGAGTAGTACCTATGCTTCATGATGTTTGGCACCCTTTTCCATTGATGTCAAAGGGGGAGTATTAGAAAGGGGGAGCATATACTTTGGGGAGTATATAGTCATGAAAATAAAAATACAGTCAAAAGAGAAGTAGCAATAAAGAGTAACCCTTGATGAGGATATTGAGAAGATTTTAAAAAGGAGGATACTTTGAGTTGATGGTGTTTTTCATATCATATGTTGCCATCAATGTTAAAGGGGGAGATTGTTAGAGATTTTCTTCTATACAAATTGGTGATTGTATGTTTTTCATTGATGACAACATCTAATATACAACAGTGTCCTATAAGCAATTACCATTACAGATGTTTAGGAGCCTTGTATGTTTACTTCCATGGTGTACACATGTTTTGGTTGTTATCTGCATTCACGCAGAGTCATATATGCAGGTTTAGTTGAGTTATGTTAGTCTATTTTGATAGTTACAGTGACTGAAGATTATATGTGAAGACCCAACATAATTACATTGTTTCTTGAGTTTCACCTATCTTCAGGATATGTGTGTTTGTATTCATGTTTAGTTATGAGTTAACAATAATTATCTAAAGGTGCTAAACATCTTCTAATAGAAGCGGGATGATTGAGTCAATTTGGTAGAACTGATTATGTGAAGTGTCGTGTCTATTCAGTTTGAGTTGTGTGATTCTAATCAAGTTGCATGCTTTATTTGGCCAACTAAAAAAGTATTGAAGGGACTCCTAAAGCTGACTAATATCACATCTTTTGGGGAAGATACTTATAGTAGTTCATTTGATGAACGCTAAGTGTGAATGATAAGAGAAGAGATAGAAAAAGTACATAACAGAATGTCTGTTGTTTTGGGATAGTAGAGACATTTCATTCATCAAGAAAAGATCTATGTGAAGAAGAAGTGAAAGCATACAACACACTAGAACTGATCAAGATAGAAGGTCTACTCAAACAATTCATTTATCAGATATAGTGCATATATATTTTACTTAAGGTTGCAACCTTCATCATTTTAGCAGTGAGCTTTTTAGACAGTGAGTCCTCACCCCTAACAGGGTTATTAGTAAAAGACTCCTAACAGGGTTAGACCCTTAACCAGGTCACTGTACTTATTTCATTGTAAAGAACAACTCCTAATAGAATTGCAAGATCTCCTAACAGGGATAATTATACTCAAGTATAGTTCTTTGTGAGTGCTAATTCCAACCAGGGATTTTACCTATTTGGTTTCCCCGTAGCCAAAATTGTTGTGTACTATATTGTGTTATCTAAATGTGTTAATGATTAATTTTGTCTTGTAATTAATTAAAGAAAAGAATTAAACTAGTTGATAACTGATTCACCCCCACCCTCTCATTTATCCCTCGAGACTATTCCAACAATTCTTTGGATCAGCTTGGTTTGGTGATTCTTCATTTTCAGTATACCCTAGTCTGGTATTGTTGTTGAGTCTTCTTTTTCCATCAAGAAAATCATCCATCCTTTTCTTTCTTTCTTTATCTCTCTTGATTATTTCATTATGTTGTTGCTGAATTCTCACTTCATGTTTCATCTTTTCCTTTTCTTCTCTTAGCTCACAGATAGCTTCTATTCTTTCAATGAGTTCTGTAAGCCTTTGTATTTATGATTTTTTCTCTTATATCTTTTCAGTAATCTTCCTCCTATCATCAATAGCTAGTGTTCTTTCTTTCTCAACTTGTCTCGCATTGTTCATGACATCAATCATTCTTACCATCTATGTCTCTTGACCAATTTGCGGAGATTTCACTTGTCCATCCAGATGTTGATTGATTTCATTTAGACTTGTGATGCTTTCTTTAGATGTGTTTAATGCTTTGCTTATTGTAGATCCTGAAGACTCAATTAGATCTGGTATCTCTTCATCTTGGTAGTTTGTTTCATTACAGCGAGATGCCATAATCCTTCTTTCATCTAGCATTTGTCTCATCTTGATTCTAGCTTCTTTATATTATTCAAAGAAGATCTAAATTTATAGCTTCTAATTCTCAATACTCTTGTTAATCCTGTACTTCTCCATTGTATTTTATTTTTTCTTAAGTATTTAAACTTTCCAAATAAGAGATCTATCTCTGATACCAATTGTTGGAAATAATAGAAAGTATGTATTGAGAGCGGAGGGGTGAATCAAGACAGAAATACTTGAAAGGATTTCTTCTATTTTCTATACTTGTTAGAATGTAGATAGAAATACTCATTGACCTAAGTGTATGCAATCTAAAATTTCTAATTATAGATCTGTTAAAATCACATGTACAAAGTATCACCTAATGTGATTGATTAATACCTTCATTGCTCGGTAGACTTTATTCGTGCTTCTTGATAACCAAATTCATCTTTTGTTGTTCTGCTTCTTGAAACTCTTAGTCTGATCCATAGATGTGGTCCTTGCCTACAATCATCATCACATCCATTCTAAAAGAATGATTACAACATCTATTTATACAATATATTTGACCTTTTTAGGTTCATGTATTACAAACTTAACTCTATGATCAAAGGTTTACAACTTGACCTTGATCTCCTAGTTAGCATGTTTTTAATTAGTTAGACTGATTAGAGCAATTACAATTATCTTTCTTGTCCCTAAAGAAATGGTTTTAAAATAAATCTAAACTCTAAATATAAATCATAACTACTTTATCTGACGTGGAAGTCAGATCCACTTTTCTTGGGATATAACTAACTTTCAGTGTCTGATGCTTGGTTTGATCTGAAACCAGTTTTTCTGTCATCCGGTGTTCCTTTGTTGAACTGTCTATCAGGTTTCCTTTCTCTGTTGGGTTCCATTGTTTCTTCTCTTTTGATTTGTAGTGTAACCTTCTTGTTGGGTTCCTTTGTATCATCTTCGGGTTGCACTTTCGGTCTGAACTGAAACCTGTCTTTCGGTGTAGTGTAACTGGTTCAAACAATTTTTTTCTCTTTGCATGCTAATGGAAAAACTTATGTCATCACCTTGGCTCCTGAGACATTTTCCTCTATTCAGGATTTCTTAACAAAATTTAAATCTACGATGTCCCTCTTACATAGTTGTGGAAAGAATAAGACAAATACAGAGTGTATTTATCTGATACTTTTCAAGCTTCATGGTTCTTTTCAAATATTCTCTTATACATTCCATTCTACCATGGATTCTTTGGTTCGAAGATTTACCATGCCTAATTTTGATGTGTTTTGTGATTGTTTGACTCATGAGGAGGCAAAGCTATTTCAGCTTGATTTTCTCATTGGATCACAAAACCATGCATTCGTAGCTCACCCATCTTCAGGGAAGCAGGAGAAGAAACAAAAGTCATCAACCATAGAGTCTAAGAAGGATCCTAGTTCCTAGCACTCCTTTGTCTCACCTTCTCCTAAGGGGGAAAAATTGAATACATAAAGACCTAAGTGTGCTTATTGTAAATAGGAAACTCATGATGAGTCTCATATTTATGAGAAGAAGATAGATGGATATGAAAAGAAAATTTCTAATTTGCAAGATCATCTTCAGAAGAGCCACATTGATATTCCTTCTTCTTCTACTTATCATGGGTCTTCTTCTTCATCATAACTTCAGATAGATAGAAATGACATAGGAAAGGGTCATGCATTATGTGCAACCACTATACCTCCCTCTTATAGATGACTACTGGATTTAGGTGCTTCACACCATATGGCATCTTCTTGGGGTTTATTCTCTTCTTTTGAGGCTTCTCCTACC
The DNA here is from genome assembly GCA_018584345.1 of Thuja plicata. NCBI lineage: Eukaryota > Viridiplantae > Streptophyta > Pinopsida > Cupressales > Cupressaceae > Thuja > Thuja plicata. The sequence goes on from MU224369.1 coordinate 973,325, forward strand.
CCACACATTTTGATGGGGAATAAAATTGTTCTGATTAATAAAAAACAGGTTTTACAAGGACCCGAAACCTTTACAAAAAAAGAGAGTTCAGCAAGTTTTACAAGGACCTGCAACCTAGATAAAATTGTTATGACTGTATGCGGGAAAGGTTCTATTGACATTGATGATCGTGTATTCCATGATGTACTATGTGTTCCATCTTTGTCCTCTAACCTTCTCTCTATCTATCAGATTACTCATAGTGGGATAGGGAGGATAGTTGATTTTACTCTAGATTCAGTACACATGAGAGACAGTGAGACAAGAAATATTATTGCTACAGGGACAATTGATCATTCTGCCCACTTGTACTCCTCTAATTTTGGTCCACCATCTCCATTTTCAAAAAATAGCTCTCCTTTCTCATGAGATCCTATTGAGGTGAAGTCAGGACACTTGAAATTATGTATAGTTCCTGATATCAATGTTCTAACTTCTACACCTCCACCTAATGTTGAGTTTACATATGTTCATCAAGGTTCCTCTTCAACTTTTCCAGACATTATCACTCCATGCATTGAGCCACCTACTACAGTTGTTGAGGACATATTCAAGGATATGCATCTCCTCTTAGATGATAGATTCAACACATCTATTGGCCCACCTTCATTGGAGATTCCATTACAGGAGTCTCATGCATTCTCTTTTAGGCATCAGCTAGGCCTTCTATTTTCTCCTCACATTCAGGGGTTTCCTCTTCTTCGTCTGGCACCTTTGTTTCTTCCGCAGTGGAGCCACATTGGTTTGATCATCAACACATGGGTTCTATTATTCTAGGGGGTTTTGGAGCCTTGATCCTCTCTCATGGGGGGTTCGTTGTACTTATGGTTTTGAGAGAGTCTCTTGATCCATTATTTTTGAGCATGCTTTTTCCATCTCTTTTTGGAGTAGAGTTTTTCCCATGTGGTTTTCTCTATTTCTCCACTTTACAGAGATTTGGTTGTGATTGGGTACCTAATCAGACCTTTTTTCTCAAACCCAAACTCGCTACTTTCAATAGTTGTTTCTATGTTTTATCTTCTTGATGCAAGTTATGATGATGATGGGGCCTAGGGCACACCCTGAACCAACCAACCTTGCCAACAATGCGAAAACAACACAGTGAGAGAAGAAAATACAGTGATCCTTTATATTAACTTGGTCAAAATCATTACATGCTGGGATGTAAGGCCTTCCTAGTTTCAGCCATATATTCAATGAATTACAATAAGATCTTCATACAACAAAGATCACAAATGTTTGATCTCAATATCTAAACATTTTCTTTCTTTCTCTAAGATTAATTCTAAAATTAAGAACATATAACCAAATATATACAAGAGTCCAACAAGGAAGTCAACACTCAAATACAAAGAGACACCCAGATTTAGGTCCACACAGATCCCAATGGGAGATCCCAAATCAACACAATAATGGAAATTGAATGAAGTCAGCCAACGATCCAACTCCCAAAATAAATGTCTCGGGCAGATGGTTACCAAAAATCAGCAACCTGTTGGTAAAGCATTCTCGAGCATTAGAAAACTCACCGGTAAAGGCATCACCAAAACCCATCAGTAAAGGTATCAACAAAAGCATTGGTAAAGCATGACTGAGAAATAGGAAACAAACATGCCCGAGCAACAGAACTTGAGTGACAAAGACAAGCAACGAACTAAAGTAAACATCTTTTTGGTTGATCAAGATTGCCAATGACCCAAGATGCTCCTACATCAGACACCTGGGGTAAATAGAAATGATTCCTTGAATTATGTAACAGGTCCAACCTAAAATGAATCCAACTTAGATTGAGAAATCCAAGATGAGTCCTCAATTGGTCTGTTCTTCCATTTTACCAGATACTCCATGTATTCCTTACCTCTTGTACTTCTGCCAATTCTTTGTTTCAAAATCTTCTCAACTTCTTCTATCTGCTTCTTAGGATAATCACTTGCAACTGTTATTTCTTCATCAGGTTCATGATATTCATACAAGTCTGAAATATTGAATATAGGTGATATATCCATGTCATCAAGTAATTAAACTTCATAAGCATTTCCACTGTCAAGCCTTCTCAGTATTTTGCAAGGACCAAATTTCTTCATCTTCAGTTTACCATATGTTCCAAAAGGAAATCTTCCTTTCTTCAAATGAACCATCATTGCATCACCAAATTCAAATGTTTTATGTCTTCTTGATTTGTCTGCACTATCTTTGTACTTCTTATTACTCTTTTCTAACTTTTGTTTTACATCTTCATGCAATTTCTTCATAAATTCTGCAAATTCTTCTACTTCAGCACTTCTTTTCTCTTCTCCAAAAATATATCTCAAATCTGATATACCTCTTAGTTGTGTTCCATGAACAATCTCAAAAGGTGTCTTTCCAGTGCTTCTATTTACTCAACTATTATATGCAAATTCCTCTTGTGCCAACATCAAATCCCAATTACTTGGTGTGTCTCCAACTAAGCATCTCAACAAATTACCCAAACTTTGGTTTACAACCTTTGTTTCTCCATTAGTCTATGGATGAGATTTAGAACTAAAATTTAACTCAGTATCCATCTTCTTCCAAAGTGCTCTCCAAAAATAGCTAACAAACTTACCGTCTCAATCAAAAATGATACTCTTCGGTAATCCATGCAATCTGACAATTTTCCTAAAGAAAAGATCTATTATATGTATTGCATCTGATGTTTTCTTACATGGTATGAAATGTGTCATCTTATAAAATCTATCCACAACAACAAATATAGAATCATTACCTCTTGTTGTCCTAGGTAAGCCAAGAACAAAATCCATTTTGATATCACTCCAAGGTTTCTCAAGAATAGTAATAGGTGTATACAAACCAGTATTCTGACTCACTCCCTTTGCAACTTGACAAACTCCACAAATTTCTGAACATCCTTATACAACTAAGGCCAAAAATACCTTTCCTTTAGTAAAATCAATGTTTTGTCAATACCAAAGTGTCCAGCCAATCCACTGCTATGTTTCTCCTTTATCAAGTTAGTTCTCATTGATCCTCTCAGTATGCACAACTGAATACCTTTGAACAACATATCTTCTTGAATAAAATAGTCTTCATACTTACTTGATTGATTTTAATTAGGTTCTCTGCACACTCTCCACTACTCTAAAAAATCATGATCATTTTCATACAAATTCTTCATGTCATCAAAACCAAGAACCTCAATTCTCATTTCAATCAACAAAGATCTTCTTCTACTCAATGCATCAGCAACTCTTTTGGAAACTCCACTCTTATGCTTAATCACAAATCTAAAGCTCTGCAAATACTCTACCCATTTCATATGTCTCTAATTCAACTTATTCTGACTACCCAAATACTGTAAAGCCTTATGATCAGTATACAACACAAATTCATTTGGCATCAAATAATGTCTCCTTTTCTTCATAGCTTGCACAATAGCATAGAACTCTTGATCATAAACATAATATTTCATCTTTGCATCATTCAAATTTTCACTAAAGAAAGCAACAAGTTTACCTTCTTGAGTTAACACAGCTCCAATTGCACTTCCACTTGCATCACATTCAACTTGAAATAACTTATTGAAATTAGGTAATGTTAACACAGGTAATTCAACAACCTTTAGCTTCAAAGCTTTAAAACTCTTATCAGCTCCATGTGTCCATTTGAATTCTCTTTTGTCTCCTCTCACTATCTCAGTCATAGCATTACAAATAGAATTGAAATTTTTGATGAACTTCCTGTAAAAACTTGCCAATCTATGAAATGATCTTACCTCAATGATATTGTTAGGTGTATGCCAACTCAGTATAGTTTCAACCTTCTCTGGATCCATCTTCAAACCATCAGCTGAAATCACAAATCCCAAATACACAAGCTCTTCTTTCATGAAAGAACACTTTTTTAGGTTTATCAGCAACTTTTCCTCTTTTAGTCTCTGCAACACTTGTCTTATATGCATCAAATTCTCTTCTCTAGTCCTACTGAATATCAAAATATCATCCAAGTATACAATCACACATTTATTCAATAATTTCTTCAAAACTTCATTCATCAACCTCATAAAAGTACTTGGTGCATTAGTTAAACCAAAAGGCATAACCAACCACTCATACAAACCTTCCTTTGTCTAGAAAATAGTCTTTCATTCATCACCTTCTCTAATTCTGATCTGATGATATCCACTTTTCAAATCAATTTTTATAAAATATTTTTCTCCACTCAAACAATCCATTATGTCATCCATTCTTGGTATAGGAAACCTATACTTCAATGTAATCTTATTAATGGCTTTGGAATTAGTGCACATTTTCCATTCTCCATTCATCTTAGGTACTAATACAATAGGAACTGCACATGGACTCAAACTTTCTCGGATCAAGCCTTTGTTCAACAATTCATGAACTTGTCGATTAAGCTCTTCATTTTCAGTAGGTCTTAACCTATGAGGTGAATTGTTTGGTAAACTAGCTCCAGGAATCAGATCCATATAGTGACTGATATCTCTCATTGGTGGAAAACCATTAGGTACATTATCTAAAATTATCTCCTTGTACTCAGTGAGTAACTTTCCAACTTCTGTAGGAATGTCATCTTCTATGTTCTTACTCAGTTTGTTGGGAATCAAAGCATAATAGATGTCATTTCTTTTCAAATCTTTAACAAACTATCTACCTTCCATTAAGAAAACTTTCACAGATGTCTATATCTCACCAACAAATTCTTCAACCAAATGTAACAAAACTTGTTACTTTCCATTAACCCAAATAGAATATCTATTAAATCTTCCATCATGTATAACATGTCTATCATATTGCCAAGGTCTACCCAACAAAATGTGACAACAATCCATAGGCATAATATCACACAACACCTTATCATATTAATTTCCAATTTTTAGATTCACAAAACATTGTTCACTCACCATTAATGTATGATCATCCTTGATCCATGAAATCTGATAGGGCTTTGGATGTTTCATCCTTTCCAACTACAAATTTTCAACCATTTCCTCAGATGCCAGATTCTCCAAGCTTCCATTGTCAACAATCACTTTCCAAACTTTGTCTGCAACTCTACATCTAGTTTTGAATAAACTTTTCCTGATAGGATCTTTCTTATCCTTCTCACTCCATAGTATCCTTCGAATCATGAAATTTCCTTCATTCTTAGCTTCATTTGGTGACTCCTCTTGTACCAATGCATTTTTGCTACTACTGCCTTTCTTTCTTGCATGTGTACATACAAAATATTTATGTCCTTCTTCACCATAGTTGTAACAAGTAACTTGGAATCCTTTTCTGCCATAACCTCCTCTACAGTAATTACCTCTTCCTTGGTATGAATTTCCACCTTTCCATTGAGTCTTTCCTTTGTCTTCAGATGTGTCTAAAACTATCTTGTCTGGTTCATATCTATTGTTCTCACCATGAGATCTACCTCTTCCTCTAGGGAATCTACCACCTCTGCCTCTTTGTCTTTGTTCATATCTTCTATTCAACTTTTCTTCATCTTTTAGGGAAAATTGGTAATGCCTCCTCAATTCCTTCCATTTAGACTAAACTGATTTCATCTTGTATGGAACTTCTCAAGCCATTCAAGTATCTTGCATCTCTTTCCACTTCATCTTCAACATGTCTAGATCTGATGTCCAAACTTTAGAATTCTTCAGTGTAGTCTTTTATAGATTTGTCTTTCTGCTTCAAATTTTGCATTCTCTGAATTAGGTTAATCTGATAATCACAAGGTAGAAACTTTCCTTTCAACTTGTTTACCATCTTATCCCATATCTTGATTTTATCTTTACCTTTCTTCTTCCGATCCAATTGCAGATGTTCCCACCATAGGGATGCATGACCTTTCAATTTTGTGCTTTCAATCTTCACCTTCTTATCCTCTACCACATTATCATATTCAAAGTACTTTTCCATTTCTATTATCCAGACAATCAATTCATCAGAATCTAATTTCCCACTATACTTAGGAGCATTAAATTGATGTGTGGATTTAAAACTTGTCAAAGCTCTCAGGAATCGCTCTTCTTCCCCATTCATCATAGGTGCAGGTGCAACTTCACCTTGAACCTCTTCAATTTCATCATCACTAAAATCATCAAGATGTCTTCCTCTGTGATGGGCTATCTCAATAGCTTCCAATCTAGCAGCCATCTATCTAAGCATATCAGCTAGACCTAGATCAATATTTCCTCTCCCATGAACCATCTTGATTCCCTCTCTAATTGTAGGTCATATTGCAATCTGATACCCCACAACAATACCAACTAGGGTTAGGGTTTCAAGAAGGAACTAGATCTCACCATGCTTTGATACCACCTGACACAAGTTAGGACGATGATGGGGCCTAGGGCACACCCAAAACCAACCAAACTTGCCAACAATGTGGAAATAACACAGTGAGAGAAGAAAATAAAGTGATCCTTTATATTAACTTGGTCAAAATCATTACATGTTGGGTTGTAAGGCCTTCTCGATTTTGGTCATATATTCAATGAATTACAATAAGATATTCATACAAAAGAGATCACAAATGTTCGATCTCAATATCTAAACATTTTATTTCTTTCTCTAAAATTCATTCCAAAATTAAGAACATACAACCAAATATATGAAAGAGTCCAACAAGGAAGTCAACGCACAAATACAAAGACAGACCCAGATTTAGGTCCACACATATCCCCATGGGAGATCCCAAATCAACTCAACAATGGAAATTGAATGAAGAAGTCGGCCAATGATCCAACTCCCAAAATAAATGTCTTGGGCAGATGGTTACTTAAAATCAGAAACCCATCAGTAAAGCATTCCTGAGCATCAGAAAACCCGTCGGTAAAGGCATCACCAGAACCCATCAGTAAAGCATGACTGAGCAACAAGAAACAAACATGCCCAAGAAAAAGAACCCGAGTGACAGAGATAAGCAAAGAACTAAAGAAAATATCTTTTTGGTTGAGTAGGATTGCCAATGACCCAAGATGCTCCTGCATCACTTCTCCCTAAGTTTATATTAAGGGGGGGTGTTAGAGTAAAAAGGTATTTCTATGTTCACTTATTAATTAACTCATTATTGATTTAATTGTTTAAGTTGCGTTTTTATCTCTTGTTCACTTAAGCTAAAATTTAGGCATGCAGTAATTAATTCTTTTTTAATTATTCATGCAACCTAAGTGGTGCATAGCACCCTAGGGTTTTTCTCTCCAAGCCCTAGTAATGGTCAGAGTGATCATGGAGCAGATCACGGTTTTCTAAAACCCTAACAGCTTCTTAACTCCTAGCGCAAAAGCAGGAGTGAAAATCAAAAAGGCCTACAAAGTTACGGTGAATGTCTAGCGGGAACCGGTTATATTATGCTTATCGCACAGTCGCAAGGAGTTGGGCGGTTAAATTAAAAATGTCATGACAATGCGATGATAGTGCATCGCACAGTCGGAAGGAAACTGGTGGTTAACAGGAAACGGCTGTGACAAGGCGATAACAGTGAATCATGAAGTCGGCGGTTTAATGGCGGTTAGTGGCAAATGTGTGTGACGGTGTGATGACAGTGTATCGCACAGTCGAAATGAATTTGGCGGTTAGTGGAAGACGGCTGTGACAACATGATGACGGCGTATCGCACAGTCGGAAGGGTATCGGTGGTCAATGAAAAATAGCTGTGAGGATGCAACAAACAATGCATCACACAGCCGCAAGATAACTGGCAGCTCGGTGACAAGCGTTGCGAGAGTGCGACAATCATGTATCGCCAAGTTGTAGAACAAATGGCAGCTCGATTGTAAGTGTTTTGAGTGTGCGATGATAATGAATCGCAAGGTCACAGGGTTAAGGCATGCATAGTTGTTATGACTCGCGACTATGCGATTAAACATCCAGAGTAAGGTAAGCATCTGATCGAGTCGAGAAAGAGCTGTGATACCACGACAAGATGGAAGTTAAAAAGTCATATACGACAAAAATGAAAGAGAATGACATGGAGGAAAAGGATGTCCACGTCGACAACCATGCAGAGGATGATATCGATGACAGTTACAGGAGGAAGATGAAGAGTCGAGGCAGTTAGAATCCTCAGGCGGAAAGGTAACCTAGAAACGGTTACGAATCAAGAACAGGCTGAGATATCAAATGAAGGAAAGAACCATTTTGGAAGAGGTTGGAGAAGTTAGAGACTGAGGAGGCTAGCATAGAAGATTTGAGTTTACATTGTAATTTTCTGGTTTTCAATAAAGAATAGTTTCCTATGTTTTCTGTGTGTGCTTCTATTGTGTGCAAACTTCTGTAGAGTAGGATTTTGAATTCAATCAAGTCTCATGGATGCTTTTTGACTCTTATAATCTATCCTATGGAGTGTGACCGTCAAGAAGCATCCCTCATGTATTTTTATTTTGTTTTTGTGTTTGGGATTGAGAAGAGGCTAGTCAGAATTGTAGAGAAGTCCTAGGCGAGCTAAATGGTCCGGCTAGGGAACTTGTAGGAGAGAGAGATAGCAAGAGAAGGTGCATGACTGACTTTATTCAGTCATGGAGAGAAAGATAAGGTAAAGAGAGAAACTTTTCAATGGGTAGGAAACCTAAGAGAGGGGGAGTGTAGAAGTCCTTCTAGTTAGGGTCTGTGAGTAACCCTAAGAGACTTGAGTGTGAGTCTAGAGGATCCTGAAATGAATAGGGTCCAAGGTGAGATTCCTAATAGAAAGTAGGAGTCTAGAGGAGAAAGGTGACCTCCCCATCAGATTGGTATCAGAGCAAGTTAAAGATTTGGGTTTGAAATTTGTATATGTTTCAAAGTACTGAGGAATCAATAGGAGAATCAGCCATGGTGACAAATGTAGAATTGGCTAAAGAGGTGAATGAGCAAAAGGAGAGGAATAGACTCCTTGAGGAAACTCTAGAGTTAATGAGAAAAAAATAGAGGATACTGTTGATAAAGTAACTGGAGAAGCAGAGAGTTCCAATAAAGGAAAAGTTGTTGCAGTGGAGGATGTTATACCAGAACCAGACCCTCCTATGCCAGAAGAACCATTCTTGAAGGCTATCAAGGCACTAGGT
>MU224369.1:995925-1007382 GCA_018584345.1 Thuja plicata
CCATGACTCATTTTTTTTTTTTTTTTATTATATTCAAAATGAAACTTTAATATAATTTGTTTGTTCATTTTTTTTTTAAGTTTATATATATATATATATATATATATATATATTTTAAATTTTCTTTTTTTACTAACTATTTTGAAAGGAACATGATAGCAATAGCAATAAATAATATGGATATAGATTTAATTTGCATTCCTAATTAAGCACACTTCTTTCAAATTTGAAAAACATTAAAAATAGTTTGAAAAGAAAATATATATTATTGAGAGAAATTTTATCTAATTTTCAGCCTCTTTTTTTTTTATATTCTAAAGTAAAGGAATCAATTCTTTGATGGGATGCAGCTTTAAGATTTATGCATGATACTATATTATTTTGTTTACTTTCTTTCCTATTTTTTTTACAACTAGTAACTTCCACATCACTAAAAATTGAAGCTTTACTTAACAAGTGACCTTGTACAACTTTATATTGAAATGATAAGAACTTGAAATAACAAGTTTTGTAACAATCTCTATTTCTACATAGAAAGGAAAATTATATTACATCAAGAGCCAAATACATTACATAGTTTGTCTTTCTAATGATTTCTATCAAACATGATTATAAGAGATACATAAAAACAGCCACATGGCTTTTTACTAGTACATAGTTATAAGTCACTTTTCTTCCTAATTCTTTTCAATCTTCAAGTATAGCTCCACTTCAAATCTGCAATACAAAATAACACAAGCGAAAACAAGAAACCATGGGGCAGATCTACACGCAACCTAGGCCTCTTATGAGGCCACCCCCAAGCTTGGGGAACCAAACAAAGGTGGGAGACATTCATAAGACAACCAACAACAAAAAGAACATGAAGAAATTACATAAAACTCTCATTCCCATAGGCTTTCACAATGGATCACTCAAGGATCCTACATGGGGTGAAGTGGACCAACCACCCAAGGGAGAAGGCCATACCAAAACATAAAAATCTCAGCCTTCACATGGCTGTCCAAATACTTTCTTACACATTTGTAACTAAGGCAACATCATACCCTTATGACCCCCAAATGAAGCAACATTAAGGTAGGCTTCATGGAGCCCATACTCCATGATTTTTCCCTCTCCTTCTTGAGGAGATATTCTACACCAAGGGCTATCATAACTCCTCCACCCCCAAGAATACTCTTCCCTCCCATGGGTGAGTGAGTCTTGTTACTCCTATTTACATCACAAATAAGTAAACACCAAAAGGAAAGTATTGCAACAACATCAAGCATAACAAAAAAAAAAAAACAAGATTCATGGCTTTCCAACAAGCCCATAAAAAAAACAACATCCATTTAGCAAAAGCACATAAGATAACAAGAGAGAGAGAGAGAGAGAGAGTTGCATAAAATTCACCAACCTAGAATCCAAGCTTAAGGAAGAAATTTTTAGAAGAGCTCCCTTTTTAGCCAAGTCCCTCCTTCCAAGATCACCAACTCTAGCTATGTCCCTAAGTTAGGGAGTGGGTGTTCAAACTCTCTAGCTTGGAGAGTTCCCACTAAAAAGCCCCTAGAAAGCTCATGGGGAGAAGAAAATTTCTCTAATTGGTCCCTCTTCCCTAAACTCTTACGCCTTACCAAAAATGGAACTAAAGAAGGAAGCTTCAAAAAGGTGAATTATGTCTTAACACAAATAAGGAATGGTGGTCTATCCAAGTCAAGCCTCACAAGAGTTGATTTTCGTCCAACTTGGGAAATCAACTTTTTGGAAGGGTCACATCGTCAAATAGAGGCTATCCTAGGGTTAAAAAGGCCCTTAACTATTGGTATAACAAGTGGAATACCTAAAAATGACCCCAACACACCCCTGGACACTTCACAACCCCTCTAAAAGTCCACTCTAAGAGAAATTTCGAAATTCTATTGAGATGACCACACTCCCATCTCCCAAACCAAGGTATGCTTATGGGGATTCACTATTGTACTAATCTAGGTAGGTGGACAACCATTCCCAAGTTGACATGTCATGGCCTTAAGTACAAAACATAAGTGTCAAATGACACACACAACATTTACACATCACTAGGCCATGTCATATCCACTTAGCCAAAACTCACAAGAAATAAGAATTACATTTAAAGATTATACTTCCATAATCATCCAAATACGTTTACGAATAAAATTACGAAACAACGAGGTCTTGTCTTTCATTAGACACAACCTTGGATCAAACTGAGTTCACATTTCCCTTTGTTTGGTTCCCCAGATAAAATACCATGGTTTCTTACCTACACACTCAATTCAAATATTTGTAGTCCAAGGAAATAAATATACATCATAAGGAAATAAGCAATATTCAAAATTTAAGGACATCATCAACATACTAAGTTTATTTCTAAAGATCACAAGATTACATAATTCTCATTTTAAGCATTTATCATAAGGAAAAATTCACATTGCAGGAAATTGAAATTCAACATCTATATCAAATAAATCACAATCTCATCAATAACCATAACATAATCATAATGAGTTTCCAAATTAATAGTCTCAGAATAAATTTCCATAATAGAAAACATAATATAGTCCATGAGGTGCATCATAAAGCATCATGTGTCCATGCATCCAAAATAATCAAATCTGTGGCATAAAGCATAAAGTCCATAATGTCTATAGTGCATCAAAAGTAAAGTATCATATGTTAAATTTATCATAAGCAGAAAACTGGAAAACTAGGATGGGGTTCGGGGTGAGGCCTCACATCCTCCCCCCTAGGCTTGAACTTCCTGCTGGAGTTCATCAAAAAGATGGGGATACCGAGCTCTCATCTGTGTTGCATCCTCCCATGAAGCTGTAACCTGATTATAGCAATCCCACTGAACCCTAACCTGGTCCAGCTCTCAGCCTTGTAGGCCCAGCGTCCAGCATGCCAAAATGCGAATAGGCTCCAATGCTAGCTGTCCATCTGACACTACCTATAAGGCATCCTAATCTATAACATGAGACTCATCATAAATATATTTTCTCAAAACAGAAACATGAAACACATCATGGATGAATGACAGGCTAGGTGGTAGGGCTAGACGGTAAGCAACTGGTCCTATCCTCTCCAATATCTCAAATGGTCCCAAAAATTGAGGTGCAAGCTTAGATCCCTTTCCGAAATGGATTGGACTCTTGTGAGGTCGCACTCTAAAGAAGACTCTATCTCTGACCATGTAAACCCAATATGTTCTCTTTGTATCGGCATACTTCTTTTGTCGATCTTACACCTCTAGGAGATGCTGCCTAATTAAGGCTACCTGTTGCTCCATCTCTAGGACTAGCTGAGGTCCAATGGTAACTCTATCCTCAATCCTATCCCAACTCAAAGGTGTCCTGTAAGGCCTACCATACAGTGTCTGATATGGTGGCATACCCAAAGGTGAATGATGCCCATTATTATAGGCAAACTCTACTAAATGTAAATACTCTTCCCACTTGACCTGATGATCCATAACATACATATGGAGCATATCCTTGAGAACATGATTCTCTCTCTCAGTCTAACCATCTGTCTCTAGGTGATAAGCTGTGCTAAAGTTGAGCCTGGTGCCCAAAGCTGCCTGTAATTCTTTCCAAAAAGATGATGTGAAGAGAGAATCCCTATCAGAAATGATCTTCTGAGGAATGCCATGCAGTCTGACTATATCCCTCAAGAAGACCTGAGCCACTGCTAGGGCTATAAATGTGGTACGAACAGGTGAAAAGTGGGCCACCTTGGTCAACTTGTCAACTGTCACCAAGATAGCATCATAGCGTCGAGATGACATAGGGAGACCAACAATAAAATCCATAGATATAACATCCCACTTCCACATAGGTACCTCATGGGGCTAAAGGAGCCCTCCAGGATGGTCATGCTTGGCCTTAACCTTCTGGCATTCAAGACACTAGGCTACTAACTCCGCAATGTGTTGTCTCATACCCAACCAATGATAGAGCTATCTCAAATTAGCATGCATCTTCTTAACTCCAAGATGCACCACATAAGGGGCTATATGAGCCTCTAGCATGATGATATTATGCAACTCCCTAGAAGAAGGTACATAAATGTGTCCTCTATGACTTAGTAGTCCATCAGACTCCAAGGAATACTCTAAAAATCTACCCACAAGGGGTCTCTAAGATTGGATCAACTGACAAACCTCTAAATATAAGGCATCCTCCTGCAAATGGTGTAGTATACAATCTCTCAAGTCTGTACCAGTGATCATGGAAGATAACTCATGTCGCCTCCTACTCAAGGCATCAATGACCACATTCTCTTTTCCTTTAATATAATGGACATCAAAGTCATACTCACATAAGAACTCCATCCACCTCCTCTGCCTAGCATTAAGGTTCAGCTGAGTGAACATATACTACAAACTCTGATGATTTTAATGAAGCTCAAATCGATGTCCCAAGAGAAAGTGTCACCATCGCACTAAAGCATGTACTACTGCCGCAAGCTCAAGGTCATGGGTAGGGTAATTGAGCTCATGAGTCTTAAGTTTCCTAGACTTGTATGCTATAGCTCGCCCATCCTGCATAAGAACTACCCCCAAACCATCCAAGGAAGCATCTGTACAGACTACAAAGTTCGTTGTAGGCTCTGGCACTGCTAAAATAGGTGCACTGGTAAGTGCTTTCTTGAAATCCTAAAAGGCCCTCTCACACTTCTCTATCCAATCAAACTTCTTTCCCTTTCGCTGAAGAGATGTGATAGGATGAGCCACTCTAGAGAAACCCTATACAAATCATCGGTAATATCCTACGAGACCCATGAAGCTTCTGACCTCGGTCACAGAAGTAGGTGCTGGCCAATTCATAATGGCATCAATCTTAGATGGGTCCACTGAGATCCCATCACCTAAAATAACATGGCCTAAATACCGGACCTCTGTTCTGAAAAAGGCACATTTTGACAAACTTCCATACAACTGTTTATCCCTCAAGCACTGTAATACTTGTCTCAAATGCTCCTAATGTTCCTTCTCATTACAAGAATAAATCAGTATGTCATCAAGGAACACAACCACAAATCTATCAAGGAAAGTGTAGAATACCCCATTCATGAGGCTCATGAACATAGCAGGGGCATTCATAAGACCAAAAGGCACAACAGTAAACTCATAATGTATGTATCTAGTTTGGAAAGCTATCTTATAGATATCACTCTCCACGATTCTCAACTAATGGTACCCTGATTTAAGATCTATCTTGGAGAACACACAGGCACCCTGCAACTGATTGAACAAGTCATCAATCCTAGGCAGTGGGTATCAATTCTTAATGGTTAATTTGTTTAACTGCCTGTAATCCATACATAATCTAAGTGATCCATCCTTATTTTTGAAAAAGATAACTGGTGCACCCCAAGGAGAGCCACTAGGTCATATGTGACCCTTCTCAAGGAGCTCCTCAAGCTGAATCTTGAGCTCATTAAGCTCATTAGGAGACATTCTGTAAGGTGCCCTAGATACTGGTGCAGCACCTGTCACAAGGTATATATAGCAATCAACTACTCTATGGGGATGCATACCAGGTAATTCTCAAGGAAACACATCTGCAAATTCATGTAACATGGGATGATCATCAAGAGAAGTTTCCTTTTCTACTTCCTCATCCCTATCACTGATTGTAATGGCAAATAACTGGCACCCTTTTCGCATGCACCAGCTTAAGCTGCATGGTAAAAATCATACAAATGGATACTGCCCTCTGAACCCCTAGGATTACTATAGCATTACCATTGTCATCTAAACATTCTATCTTCTTTTGCCGACAATCTAGCTTGGCCTTGTGTGCAAAAAGCCAATCCATGCCAATTACTATCACATAGGATCCAAGAGGAGTGATACAAAGATCTGAAATGGTGGTCATGGAACCAATCTGTATCTGGCAATCCTTAACTAAGGAAGTGATGGGTACTCTAGAACCTGAGGCTAACTCTACCTCCCAAATAACTTCTTGTCTAGCTGCCACTAGCCCGCAACACTCCACAACCAATGGAGAAACAAAAGAATCTGTAGCACCTGAATCAAATAGAATAGTAACTCTGTTACCTCCAATCATACCTATAGTCTCAATCATTGTAGCCTGATGTTCTACCTAGTGGTTGTAAACTGCTACCAAAACTCTATGGGATCTACCCATATCACCAACAATGGGCTCTAATGTTGTGGTGCATTGACCACCCCCTTGAGGGAAATCTCTAGCCATGTGCCCCATGGCACCACAAGAATAACATGGCCCTCGAGTCTAAAATTGGGTACCCTAGGGTCTAGAATACTGTGAGCCCCCTGTCCTGCTAGAACCACTATAACCACCCCTGGAGGACTACTGAGTCCTAGATGGGGGTGTTGATGATGCCTGTGACCTCTGGTCCTTACTAGGAGCCTGTGACTGCCACTGTTTGGGCTTGGAGCCCTATTTCCCTTGAGGGGCCTTCTATTTTTGTCCCTGATATGACTATTGCTGGGACGGAGGGGATTTGTAAGATCCCAACGAATGCCTGTTATTGTTCTAATTGTTATTGTTATTCCCTTTCCAATGTGTTTTCTGATACCCTGAATTCTGTGGTGTGGTGTTTCAGTTCTGTGACCGATATTGTGTATCTTGTCCCCTACTCTGAATCTCTTCATCAATCAAGGCCTTTTCCATGGCCTCTCAAAGGTTCCTAGGTGCAGCCATGTGCACTGAACCTGATATAGATGCATTCAACCCTCTAACAAAGCGGTTGACCTTGATCTTCTCATCTCTCATATAGTCAACATAAGGTTAAAGTTTCAAGAACTTACACTCATACTGTGTGATAGTGAGCCCTCTCTACTGGAGGTCATGAAACTCATCAATTCGTCACTGCCTATAGTGCTCAGATAGGTAACGATCCCTAAATCTCTCTAGAAAGGTGTCCCAAGTGAGGGTATCCATAGACAGATTACCCTTTAACTCTTCTGTCCTCCACCAAATAGTTGTTGATCCTCTCAACAAGTGGATAGAAAAGCATGCCCTCATATTGCTCCCATAAGGGCACAATCCAAAACATCTCTCGATGCTCAAAAGGAAGGCCTCAGCCTCAATCCCACGCGTGGCTCCTAAAAAAGTGGTGAGTTAAGGTGTATAAGTTCCCTGATATGGTCCCCTGTGTCATGAGGTACCCTCTCAAATGCTAGGATAGCTGCCTCTGGAGGTGGCATGTGTACTGACTCACCCTCATGGTCAGCCTGGTCCTCCACAACTCTAGGTGGGGGACTCCTATTGTGCTCATGCGCTGCACCCCCGAGTCCTATGTGGTGATTATCCTGAGGTATCCAGTCCAAAATAATCCCAACCAGATTCTAAAGGGAATTCAATATTTCCTAGTTGGGGTTGGGGGGTTGTTTAGGAGGATGCCTCTACTCCTCATCATTACCCCCTACATTCTGCTCCAACTGAACTCATGCCAAAGGGGCACGTCTATGGCTTCGCCGACCGGCGTGAGCTTGTCGCGTTACTGGAGGCATCCTACACACATAGGAAAGTGGTATAAGTCGAAGGTAGTATCTTAATTTGAAATGAATATGTTGAAAGTTGTTGTGCAAATTTTCTACTAAATTTGATCTTACTGAAAATGTTAGAATAAATATTTTAAAATTTTAAGAAACATAGTGGGTTTAAGGTTCCAGTGTTGAAATGTGGCTCTGATACCAAGTGTCATGCCCAAAAATTTGCGCCAAAAAATACAACTTTTTTTTTTAAAGTGAAATTAAAGTCAAGAGGGTCTAAGGGGATTTATGACTAAGTGTCAACCTCCCTTAACCCTAGATGTCTTCTAAAGTTTTAGATGCACAAGGTGACGTTTAGTCATAAGTTTGACTTGGATTAATTTTAGGATAATGCTCAAAGATTAAACAAGGTGAGGTTATAAGGATTCACATGTCATCCACTAAATTTATTAATATAGTTTGATGATGTGAAGAAAGAGAGAGAGACTCCCTATTCTTTGTCTCCAGGGTCATTCGGAAAACCTGGTATGTTATTAGCTTAATGAATTCTGTGTTAAATTAACCCTCTAGGGTAAGGCACTTCTATAATATTATTTTTATAATAGTCAGTATACTGGCCACATATATTGACCACATAAAAATAACATTAAGAGTCCCTAAGATTTATTTAAAAACTTTAATTAGGTTCTCCCCTTTAAAATATTTTCCAATTAAATTATTAAATTATTATTTTAATTAATGGCTAGGATAAAACTGGCCCCGAAGAGAAATCTTATAACTTAAATGTTAAGACTAGATAATCAAGTCAAGGGCTTCGATTAAATTACGAACGAACTTTAAATTTTTCAATAGTTCAATTAGACGTTTAATAAAATGAACCCTTAATTTTCCAAATTCTCTATATAAAAAGGTGAACACCTAGGAAATAAATAATGATGTTTATGAAATTTGTCTATTATGAGCATCTATACCCTGCTTGGTCAATATTTACTAAAATAAAAATTCTTAGGGAAATCAACCAATTACGTTTCTAATATTAAATTTATAAATAATGAGTATAGGATTAAATTATGAATCTTCCCCATAATCACTTTACAAACTAAAGTTATGTTAAAATTAAAATAACTTCACAACTTTTGTTTTTTTTGTTTGTTTAAAAAAAAATTTAAAAAAAATGAAACTCTATTCAAATAGAGTGACTAAAAAGTCAACTCTTGAGGATAAAGTTACCCATTAGTTTAAAGGGTGGAGCCATATATTAATATTAAATTTAAAATGCCCTCTTTCCCTCTCAATTGAAATCCCCTAACCCTAATTCAAAATTAGGGTTAGGGTTGAATATGAAGTTGACAAAAGACCCTTTTTTTGTTTTGTTTCTCTCATTCATTTCTTCTCCTCTAAAAACCCTAGTTTTATTACTCTCTTTTTTTTGTGATTGCAGATCAACATTGAAGGAAGATTTATACAAGATATATCTCATATATATATATACTCATCTATATATATACATACCTTATTTGTGTGTGTGTGTGTGTGTGTATATATATATATATTTGGTCCCTTATAATAAGCAAATGAAGCAGTGTTGTTATGTTTTAAACCATGGCGGCGGATCTGATAAAGAGGCAGAATTTTTCAGAGCAGTGGCGGCGGCAAGGGAAGGTGGGATGGTCAACAGCCGTGCGGCCACCACCACAGTCACAGTCCGCAGCAGTGATGCCTGCAGTTGTGCGTGGGGGGCAGGCCGCCATAGGGGGGGTTTCAAACCCCACCCTTTCCCACCGCCATTCCTTATGGAATGCGGGGGAGACAGGGGTTGTGGCTCGGCCACGGCTCATTTTTTTTTTGATTTTATTATATTTAAAACAAAACTTTAATATTATTTGTTTGTTCATATATATATATATATATCAGTTATGAACAGATACTTTAATAGTCATATATATATATATATATATTTAAAATAAAAGCAAGGAAATATATTTATATAGATAGTTATATATATATATATATATATATATATATATATATGTTTATGCATATATTTTTATATAATAAATAAGCATTACTGTCATTGATTGATTTATTTATTTTTAGGCATAACTGAAAACAAAAATAAAAAACATAACAGATTTAATAAGAAGGTTGTTTATATATATATATTAAATTTTCTTTTCCTACTAACTGTTTTGAAAGGAACATAACAGGAATAGCAATAAATAATATGGATATAGATTTAATTTGCATTCCTAATTAAGCACACTTCTTTCAAATTGGAAATACATTAAAAATAGTTTGAAAAGCAAATATATATTAGTGATAGAAATTTTATCTAATTTTCAGCCTCTTTTTTTTTATATTCTAAAGTAAAGGAATCAATTCTTTGATGGGATGCAGTTTTCAGATTTATGCATGTTACTAAATTATTTTGTTTACTTTCTTCCCTATTTTTTTTACAACTAGTAACTTCCACATCACTCAAAGTTGAAGGTTTACTTAACAAGTGACCTTGTACAACTTTATATTGAAATGATAAGAACTTGAAATAACAAGTTTTGTAACAATGTCTATTTCCCCATAGAAAAGAAAATTATATTACATCAAGAGCCAAATACATTACATAGTTTGTCTTTCTAATGATTTCTATCAAACATGCTTATAAGAGATACATAAAAACAGCCACATAGCTTTTTACTAGTACGTAGTTATAATTCTTCTTAATTCTTTTCAATCTTCAAGTATAGCTCCACTTCAAATCTGCAATACAAAACAAGACAAGGGGAAACAAGAAACCATGGGGCAGCTCTCCACCCAACCTAGACCTCTTATGAGGCCACCCTCGAGCTTGGGGAACCAAACAAAGGTGGGAGACATTCATAAGACAACCAACAACAAAAAGAACATGAAGAACTTACATAAAACTCTCATTCCCATATGCTTTCACAATGGATCACTCAAGGATCCTACATGGGGTGAAGTGGACCAAGTACCCAAGGGAGAAGGCCATACCAAAACATAAAAATCTCAGCCTTCACATGGCTGTCCAAATACTTTCTTACACATTTGCAACTAAGGAAACATACCCTTATGACCCCCAAATGAAGCAACATTAAGGTAGGCTTCATGGATCCCATACTCCATGCTTTTTCCCTCTCCTCCTTGAGGAGAGACTCTACACCAAGGGCTATCATAACTCCTCCACCCCCAAGAATACTCTTCCCTCCCATGGGTGAGTGAGTCTTGTTACTCCCATTTACATCACAAATAAGTAAACACCAAAAGGAAAGTATTGCAACAACATCAAGCATAACAAAACAAAAAAAAAGATTCATGGCTTCCCAACAAGCCCATAACACAAACAACATCCATTTAGCAAGAGCACATAAGATAAGAAAAGAGAGAGAGAGAGAGAGAGAGAGAGAGAGTGTTGCATAAAATCCACCAACCTAGAATCCAAGCTTAAGGAAGAAAGTTATAGAAGAGCTCCCTTTTTAGCCAAGTCCCTCCTTCCAAGATCACCAACTCTAGCTATGTCCCTAAGTTAGGGAGTGGGTGTTCAAACTCTCCAACTTGGAGAGTTCCCACTAAAAAGCCCTTAGAAAGCTCATGGGGAGAAGAAAAGTTCTCTAATTGGTCCCTCTTCCCTAAACTCTTACACCTTGCTAAAAATGGAACTAAAGAAGGAAGCTTCAAAAAGGTGAATTATGTCTTAGCACAAATAAGGAATGGTGGTCTATCCAAGTCAAGCCTCACAAGAGTTCATTTTCGTCCAACTTAGGAAATCAACTTTTTGTAAGGGTCACATGGTCAAATAGAGGCTATCCTAGGGTTAAAAAGGCAATTAACTATTGGTATAACAAGTGGGCTACCTAAAAATGACCCCAACACACCCCTGGACACTTCACAACCCCTCTAAAAGTCCACTCTAAGAGAAATTTCGAAATTCCATTGAGATGACCACACTCCCA
>MU224369.1:1007432-1017597 GCA_018584345.1 Thuja plicata
CATTCCCAAGTTGACATGTCATGGCCTTAAGTACAAAACACAAGTGTCAAATGACACACACAACATTTACACATCACTAGGCCATGTCATATCCACTTAGGCAAAACTCACAAGAAATAAGAATTACGTTTAAAGATTATACTTCCACAATCATCCAAATATGTTTACGAATAAAATTATGAAACAACGAGGTCTTATCTTTCATTAGACACAACCTTGGCTCAAAATGAGTTCACATTTCCCTTTGTTTGGTTCCCTGGATAAAATACCATGGTTTTTTACCTGCACACTCAATTCAAATATCAGTAGTCCGAGGAAATAAATATACATCATAAGGAAATAAGCAATATTCAAAATTTAAGGACATCATGAACATACTAAGTTTATTTCTAAAGATCACAAGATTACATAATTCTCATTTTAAGCATTTATCATAAAGAAAAATTCACATTGCAGGAAATCAAAATTCAACATCTATATCAAATAAACCCCAATCTCATCAATAACCATAACATAATCATAATGAGTTTCTAAATCAATAGTCTTAGAATAAATGTCCATAATAGAAAACATAATATAGTCCATGAGGTGCATCATAAAGCATCATGTGTCCATGCATCCAAAATAATCAAATCTGTGGCATAAAGCATAAAGTCTATAATGTCTATAGTGCATCAAAAGTAAAGTATCATATGCTAAATCTATCATAACCAGAAAACTGGAAAACTACGATGGGGTTCAGGGTAAGGCCTCACATATGATCCATTAGGATCCCAGAGAATGCATTTGAGGTGTCTTAAAGGTCATAAGGGGTCCTAAGACCCCTTATGACCCCTTAGGACCCCTCAGAATACATCTTATGGGTCCTAATGGGTCATATGGGGTCCTATGACACATTAATGTGTCCTAGGACCTTTTATGACCCCTAATAATACATCTTAGGAGTCGTTAGGGGTCATAACGGGTCTTAAGGGGTCCTCAAACCCCTTATGATACCTAAGAATACATCTTAGGGGTCCTAAGGGTTCATAAGGGCTCCTAAGGCCCCTTAAGACCCCTTATGGTTGCTAAGACCCCTTATGACCCCTTTCAGATCCCTAATAATACTTTTTATGGATCCTAAGAGGTCTTATAACACATTAATGTGTCTAAGAACCCCTTATGACCTATTAGGATGCCTAAGATGTATCCCTGATGATCGCTAGGAATACATCTCAGGGGTTCTATGACACATTAATGTGTCCTAGGACCCCATATGACCCCTTAGGCCCCTAAGAATTCATCTTAGGGATCCTAAGGGGTCATAAGGTGTCTCAAGGAGTCCTACGACCCCTTAAGACCCTAAGAATGCATCTTAGGGATTCTGAGGGGTCTTAAGATCCCTTAGGGATCCTAAGGGGTCCTACAACCCTTTATGACCCCTTAAGACCCTAAGAATGCATATGAGGGGTTCTAAGGCGTCTTAGGATCCCTTATGACCCTAAGGACCCCTAATAATACATCTTATGGGTTCTAAGGGGTCCTATGACACATTAATGTTCCCTAGGACCCCATATGACACCTTAATACCCCTAAGAATACATCTTAAGGATCTTAAGGTGTTGTAAGGGGCCTTAAGGGGTCCTATGACCCCTTATAACCCCTTAAGACCGCTAAGAATAGATCTTATGGGTCATAAGAATATTAGAGTGTCCTAGGACCCGTTATGACCCCTTGGGACCCCTAAGAATATATCTTAGGGATCCTAAGGGTTCATAATTCTTGGCATGTCCTACATCCCCTTATGACCCATTAAAACCCCTAAAAATTTATATTAGGTGTCCTTAGGTGTCATAAGGGGTACAATAACCCCTTATGAACCCTTACAACCCATAATAATACATGTCTTAGGTGTGCTAAGGGGTCATAAGGGGTTCTATGACACATTATTTTGTCCTAGGACTAGTCATTGCCCCTTAGGACCCCTAAGAATACATCTTAGGAGAGAGAGAGAGAGAGCATCTTAGGGTTCATAAGGTGATTAATGTGTCCTGGGACCCCTTATGACCCCTTGGGACCGGTAATAATATATCTTAGTGATCCTAAGGGGTCATAAGAGGTATTAAGGGGTCCTACAACCCCTTATGACATGTTAAGACCCTTAATAATACATCTTAGGGGTCATAAGGGGTCCTACGACCCCTTATGACCCTTTAGGACCCATAAGAATACATGTCTTAGGGGTGCTAAGGGGTCCTAGGGAATGTCAATGTGTCCTAGGACCACTTTTGATCCCTAATAATATATCTTAGGAGAGAGAGAGAGAGAGAGAGAGAGAGAGAGAGAGAGAGAGAGAGCTTGCCTACAATGAGATCCTCATCAAGAAAACACACCTTTGACTCCTAGGTGAGCTAACTTACCTATAGTGGCAAGAAAAAAATTACAAGCCAATATAATAATTAGTATATCTTTGTTACAGTCAAAAATTTTGGCCACATCATCAGCTCATAGATATGTATTTAAAATGTGAAATGAAATGAAGATAATGAAAATTTGATTTGAATTTCAACTAGTCATTGTGAATACCCCACCTTGCAACATCACCAAGTACTACTCTCTTATGTTCTTCATGTAAGTTCCAAAAATTTTATGACCAATACAAATGAGATTTTGAAGTAGGTGTAGCTCCCCATGTTATGAACACACCATCAACAACATAAACTTATCAACATTATTTTGGTCAAGGATAAAACATCTTTGTTATCTAATGCAACAAATATGCATTTTGGCATGTTCTTGATGGGAAAATGGTGTTGTACACCTTGCATAATAATGTTTATTGTTGTATTATTTAATTTTATTATATAAATTTTGCACCTAGATGGATGCGCAACATGTAGTGATTCCCATAGAATATTCTTTGTGAGTTTTATTGTAACATTGTGATATTATTTGATGTAATTATTTAATATTGGGAAAATAAAGTACCCAATATTGAATGTGGGTCAATGGGGTTAGGTAGCACATGGTTTATGTAATACCACTTGGTGGTTTTTTGGGAGCTTGTTTCTATAAAAGCAACCACAAGCATAGTTTTTGAGGTTAGACAAGTTAGCCAAGGTAGCATTTGTGAAGGTTGGAAGCATGGCATGGGATGTGTGGATTCATGCTTGTTCACATAAAGTGCTTGGTTGTGGCTAGGGCTTTGAAGGCTTCCATGGTTGTATTTCAATGGTGGCTTGTTGAATAATACATGGTGATGGATTCTTTTGGAGATTGTACTTTTCTCTCATGAGGGCTTTCCCAGGGTATATCTTATGTCACATTTTGTGGGTATATTTATATTATCTTGCATTTGGATTCTAAGTGTTTATTTGCATAAGATCTATAATGGGTTATGTGAAAATTGTCATATGGTTGTATGCAATTTTCCTAATAATTGGTAATAGAGCTATGGTTGTGGTGTTGTAACCCTAGGTTGAATCCATGAGAATGCATGAAAGAATGAAAAATATGGCAAGATATATGAGTTTTGTAGGTTGTTTAATGTAGACCAGAGTGTTTTGGATTGTTTGTTATGATGGATTGTTGGAATATTTGGGGCATGAAAAATTGTTGGTCAAAATGGCTTTGGATGTTTCATTTAAATGAGGGTTTTGGAGGGGTGTTTTCATAAATGTCCTCCTAAGATAAAATGGACCTCACCATTGAATATGGGTTGGCCTTTCCATAAATTTTGATATAAAATTTTCCCTAATTTGGCCAAGTTGAAGGAAAATGCAAAAAAAATGGTTGTAGGTCGTGATGGCCATCAAAATTAATCTCGTCCAAATGTACCTACAAAAATTAAAAATAATAATAATAATAAATAGCGTAGAGGCCCATGCGGGGGTGCTGGAAATATTTTTAAAAACAAAGAAAAAAAATAAAATTTATATATTTTGGGGGGTGTGGGGCCACCACCTCCCCGATCCCCATACCATGCGGAAGAGGGACGACAGTCCCTGTCACCGCAGGGACTGTATAGTCCTATAGTGGCAAGGCTGTCAGCCCCCACCTCCGTCATGGGTGTCGAGCCAAGCTTGGGCCATGGTTGAGGGTGGTGAGTCCTCCCCATGCCACTACCCCTTCAGGGGTTATAAAATTTGGCTTTTTTCAAGTTTTTTTTTTAAATAAAATATAAACTTTGCAATTTACATTTTTAAAATTTCGCCAGGGTTTAAATTTTTCTTTATTAAGTT
The DNA here is from genome assembly GCA_018584345.1 of Thuja plicata. Lineage (NCBI taxonomy): Eukaryota > Viridiplantae > Streptophyta > Pinopsida > Cupressales > Cupressaceae > Thuja > Thuja plicata. The sequence goes on from MU224369.1 coordinate 1,011,653, forward strand.
TTCATTTATAAAAAAAACTTTGTATTTATAAATTGTTGTTGGTGTTAATATATGCCTGGTTTTTATATGGAGTTTTTTATGGGTTTGGTTAGACTTAGAAGGAAAATGAAAAATATTTTTGTCATATTGGAGAAATTTTGCAAAATGTTTTTATGGTGGCATTGGTCATTTTATGGGATCCTGTTATTGTATTTGTGGCCAAATTTGCTGTTTTTTTTCAAACGAGCATAACTTGGGGATACAAAGTCAGATTTTAGACTTAAAATAGTTGACTTAAAGTTCTTGGACAACTCTTACATGTTCATTCATATTTGGAGCAGGTTTGAGATGATTTATTTGCTGATATTTTGATCTGAACTGTTTATGAGTCATATTGACTTTGGTGACATTGTGAATTTATGACATGGTGTATAATGGAGTTTTGGATTTGATGTCATTGTATACTTATTTTATATTTTAGATTGGTCTCATGTTGACATGGTTATCAGTATGTGGTTTCGATATGTATGTTGCACTGTTGGGTCTACAGGTTGTGTAGTTATGTAAGTGGTCTATACTTATAGGTTGCATTTATGGTTTGGATATGGGTTGTCTATGCTCATTGATCTTTCATTATGGGTACATATTCAGATTGGTGGCATGGTTTTGTCACATAATTTTTTGATTTATTTTTCATTTAGAGGGGATGATATGTTGTTACCAGGTACAGTCATGGTGGAGGATTGTGGTTGACTATGCTATGTTGATAGGTTGGACATATTGAGACTTTGATGCTTGTTTCATGGATGTGATCATGGTGTCATGGATGTCTCTTTGGTTTAGGGACTTTGGCATGACATGATTGGTTTTATAGGTACTTTGATTTATGATCATTTGATTGGATTCCTGAATTGATTATGGTGACATATCTTCTTGGTTGAGGATCATGGTTATTTTTGGGGAGCTCATGATTGCTAGCTTTGATTTCTTTAATGGTTTGTGGCCTTTGGTTGATTCTCATGTTAGAGGATGGTTAGGATGGTTCAGTGGGAGCTTGTGATAGTGATGATGTGGCAGTGTAGGATTGGTTCTTGGTTCATTTGTTGATGGTTTTGTATCTTCTTGATATAGGATATGGATATCATGATGACATAGGTGACTCAGTACCACAGCTAAGTGGGAGTTGTTGGTATTGATATAGATTTAGTATTTGCAGATGTTGGAGGGTGTCTTAGATCATGTTGTTGTAGAAGTGTCTTTGACATTTTATGATGCACTTGTAGGTGGTGGTTATCTTCATGGTGTGTGGAGATGGTTACATCTTGAGGACTCATGGGGTCCTTGGTAGAGGTGTGGTTTATGCTTTCATTTGAAATGTTATCCTTGGTATTAGGATGGTTTCATTATTATGTCATGGTATACTCTTGATGTGCATTTAGAGTTTTGACATGTTATGATATGTTCATATGGAGCATGGTATCTCTTTCATTGAGATGGTTTAGATCATGATTGTCATGTTTACGATCCTGATTTCTAGGTTTGATTTGTGACATTGATCTTGGTTTAGTTTCTTGGTACTTAGTACATTGATCATTTGTTGGATACTTCATGATATTTCTATGTTTCATTTGGGGTTTGCATGGATTGATTGGTTACAGGTTCTCATGGATACTTAGAGATAGAGGTGATGCTGATTTATCTTGGGATTAGAGATGTACATGTTGGGATGGTTGGTGGTTTTAGTAGGAAGACTGGGAAGAATTCACCTGGTATGGACTTGAGAGGAGATTTTTATTATATTAGTCTTGGTTGGAGACTTGGATATCTTGATGAGCATTCTCATTCCCAACTCTTGGTCTACTCGATGGTTTACTACTTGAGAGGTATAGCCCATTGTTTCTTCTCAGGTGCATTATGTTTATGCTTGTCTTTTATTGATATGGATCTTGAGCTATGACATGAGTTAGTACTAGAGGGCTTATTTGAGAGATGGTTTTTGTATTGGTTATCTCCTTGTTCATATGTTATTATTATGATATGATCATGGTTGAGTTTAGGAGATGGTTTTATTGGGCATATTCCTTGAATTAGGAATGGTTATGAGTTTGATCTTCTTGTGAGAGGCTTACATACATGATTGGTTATATGTTATATTTTGGGTTTTGTTGTGGCTTCTTGTATGGATTTTATGGAGGAGATCATACTTGGCACAATTGAAATTTAGAGGTGTGTAGAAGGACATGATTTGCATAGTTTTTCTTTGGTCTTGGTTATCTTGCTGGATGTTCAATTTAACTTTCATTGGATTTGAGATTGGTTGGAGATTTTTGATCTATGGTTTATGTGTCATGTGGGATATGGCATGGTTATTCCTTTATCTATTTCCTTTGATGGTTGTGGAGAAATTGGGAGAGTGTTGGAGACTTTTATGAGAGTTGTGCTTGTAGGATATTGGTTCATATGTTGTCTATTATTGCAGATGTCCTTGATACTATATGGATTCACTTCTATGAGATGTTCTGAGTGGATTGTTTTCAGATTTGACATTACCTTTGTAGTGGGAGATTCTTGGTGTGTATGCAGAAGATCTTGCATTCGAGGCTTGTGGTTGCAAGTTACAGGTTAGATATGTTGATGTTGATTTGGGATTCACTTGGTATACCATAGAGGTATGGATAGTTAGATGGGTTAGCACTTACTGTGGGTGTTATTTCAGCTATGGATTTGACAGCTACTGATACATGTTATTTCCTTTGGACTGAGTGTTTGTGCGTGGGATATCAGTTGATGCCAGATTTTATGACTCTTATGTGACAGGTTGGGTGGCTTTCTCTTTGGATGGATTCTATGTATGTCCGGTGGTAGTGGCATAATAGGAGGTGGGATCATTCATGGTGTTGGTACTCAAATAAATAGATTGGACTTCCTATGTATTTCTCTTATCCAATGAAGAGAAATACAATCGATTTGCCAACGAATGAGGTTTCAACAACCTCCTACAATTTTGGCTCCACAGAACCAAGGCTGGTGGGCCTGTACCTTAAACTTGTCTACAAAGTCTTTTGTAGGCTTTCTATAGCGGATAAGTGATAACTTCAATTCCTACTTCTCAAGGTGTTAATAAGATAAAAAAACTAAGAATACGTGTTATTAAATATAATGTTATTTAAAAATTGCTTGATATGATTAAGATATGAATTGGATAAGATGAAATAAAAGAGTAATTCAAAACTTGAAACAATGAAACCTTATACCAAATTCAATTAATGAGAGAGACCAGTGCTTTAACTCAATAATGGGAAATAGAGTTGATATCTCTTCAATCCTACGTTCAACTTCAGAGACAGCTTTGAAAACAAAAGCTTATCGCCTTAAAGGTGTTATGAGATGCACATATAACTAAAAGTTTAAATATATTTCAATTTAATACTACTCCTTAGATGATGGACCAATTGATCAAGGTCTTAATCAATAGGATTTAACCATGTGAAAATGAGGAAGAAACAATTGAATATATAGAATATAAACTTTGAAATGAAATATACGCAACTCAAAACTATCACTTTAAGGAATTTCAAATTGATTTATCTGAAGGACATTATTGTAAAGAAATAACAAGAATGATTGCAAAATTGAAATAAATACAGACTTATCTCTTCTTGATAAGAAAATATATATCAGATCCTTGCATACAATGTTTGAAATCGACTATCTTTCATTCCATCATTCCCCAATAATCCATACTTTCAACGTATCAATCATCATGTCATTCTTTTCTATTTATCTTCTGTCTATTTTGCAGATTTATGACTGAATATAAATATAAAATCAAAAGAGTGTGTGAAAACATCACACCCTTTCCCTAAAAACTAATCCATAACCGATAATTCTTTCAACTACATTGATTTGATATACAAATCTCTTATTATGGTTGATTACACCTACCAACCATTCGCTTGGATAACTATACAAACTTCCAAACCAATTCATGTATAATAAAACCACCCTTGTGGCATTTTGGGACCCTCCTTGCTATGTTGGAGACAGTGGAAGCACTTGATGGGTTTGTAGATTTGTGTCCATTCCTACGTTGAAGCTGACTATTGTATCTCTATTGGTGCTCACGCTGAAGCTCAGAAGATTCCACAATATAACATAGTTGACTCCATGACTATATCGACATCTTAGTCTGCAATACGTATGTTTCTGATCAATGTATCTATAAACTTATTTTGTAATATGAATTGTGTCACTGATCTTTGAAAACTGTTGTGTGTCCCCTGTAGACTGCAGACGTTTTCCAACTTCTTGGTCTAATATAGATATTAACTATATGTTTATATCCTGAAGAATATATCTTTGGCACGTGGCATCTGGAATCTCATTTATGATTCTGTTACATGTCATCGATGAGTTAGTAGACTTGTCATTTTCTTTATTATAATTTTAATGTATGTCGCCTCTGTATATTGGTGCCTATCATCCCTCTACGCCCTTGCTAGTGCTGATATATGTCATGGGATCAGCTTACACAGACCAATTTGCATTTGTTTTAAATTATTTAAAGCATATTCAATAAATTCCTTTATGTGAATCCTGCAATCGTCATATTCCATGATATATAGCGCCGCTTTGAGGTATTCGGTCAAACAATTCATTTTCCTCTGCACATATCATATTGTTTGGAGATCGTTTCAACTTGGTGCCGGACAGAAGGATTCCTCTGAGGTTGTGGAATTGGGTTTTACACTTGCCAATTACCTTTACTTGAAATTTTTTAAGTCTTTCCATTACCATTCTGCACATACCCTTCTCAATGCTTTCGCATTTTGGACATATTTCTCCTATAGAGGCCGCGGACAAGGTTGTGAGATGGATCACACACCAGTTTTGTAATCCCCAAGGATGTCTGGTGATATCTCCCATCAACTACAACCATGGTGTTCATTATCTCTTTGAAACCTCTATCATCATGTCTGCAAATGACCAGTCGACTCGACATAAAGGAATCTAGATCGCTTATCTATATCATGCTTGCCACCTTTCGCCGCCCTTGCACAATATCAATGATCATATTTTTATTTTATTTTCCAATGTAATCAAAATATAATTATAGTTTTAAAACCATCTTAACATTAATAATCAATAGATAAAAGAAGAATTTCAAATAATAATAATTTATTCATAAAGCACTTGAAATTAACAATATCAATAACATAGTCCTTTATCCATATAATTATACAAAGCTTTATAACTTTTGTTAGTTAGTTTTTCTTTGTACTAACTTCTTTTTATTTCGTTACAAACTTTGTTTTAATCAATAGTAACAATAATAATAAGTAACATACCATTAATTAGATTTATCTTTCCTTATAACAAATGGCATGAAATTCATATGTTAAGTAGGAACATTAATAATATAACTTTTTCTCATGATGATTGATAAAAGAAATCATAAGTGTATATCAATATCATAAACATCTATGGATATAATAACATGAACATTTTCATAAATAAGAATGCATTAATATAACCCTTTTCAATAACGTGTTCCCTAATCGATCTATTCAAACTCTCTTTCATGTTCATAAGCATAACATATTTTAAAGAGATATATATATATATACTTACTAACACCTTTTCCAATATTCTTATCATGCTATTAAAATAATGACCATCCTACTTATTCTATAGGAATTAGGGCACAACATATCCTCATTATCAATCAAACTATAACACCTTGTAATCTTAAGATCATGATTATGGATAACAATGTCATCTTGTATATTAAAAGTAATAAACATTCATATCTATGGAAACTTAATTAAACCAAGATTAACCTTCATTAATGGATTGCTAGTTAAAACATTGAAGAGCATCATTAAATTAAAGATATATTTCTCCACTTTCAAAACATTATCTCTTAGGTCATGATTGTAAATTAACTGCTTTTACCACCAATATGA
>MU224369.1:1059184-1086129 GCA_018584345.1 Thuja plicata
CTAAATGTGTGGGGGTTTGTCACCATCACTGCTTAGAAAATTACTTGTAATATGAAATAAGTGTGGCAATACAATAAATAATCTAAACTAAAGATACTTCAATGGTGAAAACTAATTACAAACATTATACTCACATACCTAGTTATTCATAATGGTAAATAATGGACAAGAAACAAAAAAACCAATAGATGAGGGTTTCCAAACCCTAGCCACCTACACCAAACAAATCCAAATTGGACGACCAAAATAATGGAGAGAAGAAGGGAGTAAATGTGCCAAAAATCTATTCAAAAACTTCTGCAAACTCAAATTAGACCCTCTAAGAAATTCCACCCCTGTTCTCAAGCAATGTACAACCCCTTTGAAGATGTATGACTAGCCCTAGAGTGTACACCTAACAATAATCAAACCCACCAATGTGCAATGAACTCTACCAAACTTCCTCAATAAACCGTAATAAATTATCTCTAACACTTTATAGCTCTTGAAACTAAAGAAAATATATCAAGCACCATTGAAGCTCAACTGTGATCTCTATATGAAATCGCCAATCATGCATTTGTCAATCATGCTTCCCTTCCTACATTGCTAAGCCTGTGATAATTTTATCGACTTTCTCTATCATTTATTTTACCATAAATTAGCGCAACTCCCTCATTGATGAGATTCTATTGTAAAATCTGCGGTTTCCAGTTTTTAGTTTGGAGATTGCAATTTGTTTAAAAGCCTCCAAAGACATTTCAAATCATCCATTTTGAATGCATGTTGCAATCATGACAATGCTCGAGACCACATTTTATTGAGGGGTTGTGTCAAACAGAACATTTCATGAGTTAGACAGTTAACATGTCAGGCCTAAGCTTCAACATTTTGCATATATCACTGCCATGACATCCATTGTTTTGATGCAGTGATTTCACCTACAAATTGCATTGGCTGTATAGAAGTTTCTAGATATTATTCAACAAATCCATGGTTTGTGCATCTCACTACTTAGTCATTTCCTTGGTTTAGAAACCCTCTATACCTGTGTGTGTTGATGGATGTCCATAAATTACTATTACTAAACCCAGAGATGTGGATTTTAATATACATATATGAGCGTGCATACATACTAGCACTCCAGCTCATGACATGCCACTGGGTGATAACTTGTAATGATAAGGGCTGCCCAATAAGAATGAGATGTTGTACACTGGATTGAAGAGCATCCAACACTTGAGGTTCCAAAATATCTTAGGCCTCTTCGCGCAATAAAATCCTTCCGGCCTCCCCTCTACACAATGATGCCCTAGTCCTTTTGACCTCCACTCTGCAATGCGCAATTAAAACAAAATGAAATTAACAATGAAAGCGATCACCCCCATTTTTTTAGTTATATGCCTGGGTTCGTCAAAATTCTGATGAACACGGGCATGGATTAAAAAAAATCAAAATTTTCCTTCAATAAACTGACAAAGCAAAAGCATTTTAATGGTTCGTGGGAAATGTTGGTCAATTTTTTGAGTGTAATGTACTAGTGATAGTATTTTAATAAGAAGTTTTCAATAAGTAGATACATACTTTTTACTATTTAATCCTTTTATAAATTATTTTTTATCATTAATTTCTTAAAATTATTATATTTTTAATATTTAAATTTTAATAAATTTAAGTTTTATGTTTATTTTTTAGTTTAATTTTGTCTAAAATTTATTTTAATTAATGTAGTTTTATCAAAATGTAATAATACTTAATATTAATTAAAACTAATCTAATTTATAATTCTTTATATTTTTCTTATGTCCTTTTATTTAATTTTTTATTATTCTTGCACATTTATATATTAATTTGTATTTTAATTGATGTAATATTATTAATATTTTAATTCTAATAAATTAAAAAATATAATTACAACTTAGAAGTTTATTTATTACTAATTTTTTAATTATCATTTTTATAATAATTAGATTTTAATATATTTTGATTTTACATGTAATGTTTTTACTTTAATTTTTAGATTTAACTATAATTTTATATTTTGAGTTTACACTTAGATTAAGTATTTTGAATTTGTTTTTTAATATTATATAAGATTAATATTTAAATTTCAATAGATTAAAAAATAATTTAAATAATTATTAATTGAATAAGTTTATTTATTTTTTATATTTCTCTCGCCCCTCTCCCTCTTTTTGTGTTATTTCCTATATCTTTATCTTTGTATCTCTATTTCCCCCTCCTCTTTTGTTATCCTTCCATCTCACCCTCAGTATATATTTATCTCTCTCACACCCATCTATCTTTCTTAATAACTATTTATCTATCTCTCTACATTTCCCTCTCCCTCCCCCTCTCTCTATATTAATGGTTTATCTCTCCCTCTCTATATATTGGGTTGTATCTTCCCATCTTTTTCCTCCCTCTTTCTATATATTGGTCTATCTCTTCCTCTCCCTCTCCATATAGGGGGCTGTATCTGTCCCATCTTCTTCTCTCTTCCTCTTTGTCTCTCTTTTTCTTCCCATAAATCTCCATATTTCTCTAAATTTCTCTATCCCTCTCTACCTCCCTATCTCCATTTTTATTTTCTACCTTTGTTTTTTGTCTCTTTATCTATCTATTTGATTCTTTTCCCACTCACTACCTCTCTTAATATCTTCTCATATTACCTTGTATCTTACCTCTCTCTATCTCTCCCTCTCCCAAGAGATTTCTCAATGTTCCTCTTTATTTCCCCCTTGCCATCTTCTTATCTTTATCTCTCTTTCTACCTCTCTTTATCTGTCTATATATTTCTCTCCCATTTCATATTTCCCACTACCTATGTCTTTTCCCATCTATATTTCAACCGCCCCCGCTTTTCCCCCACTCCCTGCCTCCCATCCCTCTCTCTCTAGACCTTTGTACCTATATCTCTTTGTTTCTCTACGTCTATCTCTCCATATTTCTTCTCCCATTGATCTCACTATCTTTATCTTATTATCTTCCCATCTCTCTCTACCCCTATATCTCTCCTTCTCTCTACCCCTCTCTATATCATTTCATCTCTCTCTCTCTCTCTCTCTCTCTCTCTCTCTCTCTCTCTCTCTCTCTCTCTCTCTCNTCTCTTTTCCTCTCTCTCTCTCTCTCTCTCTCTCTCTCTCTCTCTCTCTCTCTCTCTCTCTCTCTCTCGTGAATATAACATGAGCCTATTGATAATGAATCACGATTACCTTCTTGATTTAAAGGTTTTGTTTGAATCGTATTTGGATACTTATAAGTAGATGCATAGTCTATTTGAATCCATCACTTCTCCATTGAATCTTTTGTTGCACAAACAATATCATTTTTTAAATGGCCTATCAAATGACCTTATGCACTACTCAAATCTATGTCACTAATAGACCAAAAAAATTGTCCAAATTGACTTTCCAAATATCTTCAACCTAACCCATTGCTAATATTTACGCTTTGATATCAACTTCAGAATAAACGTATAAAAAATAATTTACTATAAAAAAAGTAAAACATTTATCTTTATTTTTACTTCCACCAATAGAAAGTGGAATTCTATGAATGAGAATCTGAATGAAGCATAAAGTGTTACAACTTGGCAATGAATTTGGATAAACTTTTGCACACCCTCCATCGATTCATGATAGACGTTTCAGTGGCAAATGTGAGAAAGAGAATAATATATACTTATTCTTCTATTCAACCATCTATTTCACTAAAATGGGACTCCGTTGTCTTCGTCTGACAATGAATCTGTAAAAGTTTTACGAAACTGGCAACTGAATCTTGATTCCTATTTACCCTCACTTCATCTCAATGTACGATTTTATTTGTTAAAATATACTAAGATGACACAAGAGACATGACAAGTCTCAAACATGTGCCAACCACAAGGTGTGATAAGAATTATTCTTTCCTTTTTCAAAGGCCATTTTCACAATATGATATGTTGAGCGATCCTTCAAATACTATTCTAAGGTTTTAACGATGGGTGCAACTTTGCTTCGTAAATATTTTATTCTATTTAGATATGATATTTAATATAGTGATATTGTTATTAAGATAAGTGCGTCAAATTGAATAATTAATATTTCAAGAGTAGTGATTCACAAGAACCATCTTTTATTAGAATCACTGGAGCACTTAGCACTCAATGTTCATAGAGGTGAAGCATTGGACCTTCTTTATAGGTCACCCATCCGAATACTACTGCAATTGTAGTGTGTTTAACCATGGAATCCCCTCCAAGATTAAACCCACTTAATTTGCTACTCCATTTGTAAAACCTTCAACAAGTATTGTATCACTTCTAATATAAGAACATTGTGTTCCTATTCTTCAAATACAATTATATGGATTAATGTCATTCTAATTTAAATTTTTCTAACATCTTATTTCCACTTAAACTTGCATGTTTAGTTATCTAGGAAACCCACCATTATCACACACTAACCCCCTCAATCATAACTATATTCATCAACATGTAGGTCCACAAAATTTAAAATAATGCTATTATTTTTGTTGAAACATTCCATGTAGTTTAACTACATTAATCAAGACAATCCCCTAAATTTGTCTTAGCCACTTGTTTCCTATGTCTAACACTTATAGTATTGTAGTAAGCACATAAGGAGTTGATAGACTTACAAATTTATACACTAAGCATAAAGTTAGTGACTACATGAATATAGGTTACCAACATGTTAATTTAAATTCTAGCACATTCATTCAATTCTAGTGTATTATATAATACATGTCACTAACTGCCTAAATGCCACCTATGTGGAAGCTCCTATCCTTTATAGCTCTTTGATGAACTCAAAAAACTTAACCCCAATATAACTTTAAAATCACTTCATTTCTTCCTCTAACAAACCTTCAACAATGATCGTACCAAACATGATTTCTATCTCTTTCCTCTTTCCTTATTCTTTTTTAATTTCATTGTTCATGGTCAACTCTTTCGTCTATGTATTAAAATAAATAGTATTATTTCATAATTAGACCAAACAAAAAGTGAATGAATAGGAATGACAAGTTAAATAATTAATCATGTGGTGTTTTAGGTTTTGAGTTATACATAATTGGAAAATTTAAACATCAAAGCTTAACATGTGAAAACCTTAGATAAAAGACATTTAATAATAAAAATAAATTGATTATATTAAAAACATTTAAGACTAGGCTTTTGGTTGTGATCATGTAAAAGTTTCAATACTTAGGTCAATCTCTACAAATTTCACAAGGATAAAAACTTTAAGTGAAGATTTAATGTTGGAACTACATCTTATAAGAGAATATTTAAAAGCTACTATTTCTACTCCTCTTCTACAAATGTCAAAACTTGGAAAGTTATTAAAAGTATTATTGAAGTCCAAAAACTTGGAAACTAATATGAAGTCCAAAATTATGAGACTGTGGGATTCTAATGGATTGAAATATATTTAAATAATTAATATCTAAACATACTAACCTTTAAAGAATCCTCACAAAAGTTGGAAATAAGAAAAATATTTTAAAAGTTTAGCCTTGCTAATAAACATAATTTTTGCTACCTTTTAAATTTTAACGCTCCACTAAATTTTTATGAAGGTGATGACTCAATTCCATGGTGCCAATTTTTCATTAATCTTGAGTTTATTTATCCTATTTAACCTCATTTTCCTTAGTGTATAAACGATTTCAAAAATCTTTGTACAAATTTTCATTTGTGTATTTTGTCTAAGCATTTTTCTATATGTATCATTTCTCGTCAGAGGTTATAACTAGTCCAAAATATTCAAAGTTTGGTCTATGTTTGGACCATTTCCATTAAGTTTTTAAAAGTCATTAAAGTTTCAAAATTTTGGAGACCCATCTCAATATTCCATTCCCACCCATTCCCATCTTTCCACTCTATTCTAGTTTTCTCATCAAAATTTCCACCTTTACAATGCATCTCCCTCATTTATGACCTCCTAGTCATGTACCATTAATTTTTTATTCTTTTATTTTGGATCAAAAATTTAGTCAATCTCTTATCTTGGTATCACATATACGCCTCCCTCAATTCTCAACTCCCAACTAAAAATTCTTCCTTAAATTTTTTATTGAGGTTAGATTTGTGATCTTCCTTCTACGTGAAAAACCTTTTCATCCTTGATAATCTACCCTCTAAAAGTATCATGTATATATTTTGTATAATGTCATATTTTTCCTTCTTATCTTACCTTCTCTACAAATTTAACCCCCCTGTTCTTCAAAATATTTTTACCAAGTACTCCTTCAAATTTTGGTGTTGACCTTCCCTCTATTGAAGTACCTATTACAAGGTATATCCAACTCTCAATCCCTAACATCCCAAATCTTATTACTCTATCAAAACTCCTTCCATTTTTCATTGTAACTCTCACCTAGCCCCTTGCATGATCCAAAAGACTATATATGGTCATATTTGATACTTTAACTTCCATAATAGGATTTTTACCACCTAAAAAATACTATTCACTAAAGATGGGAAATTTACATGTTATTTTAGCGTTGAAAGAAAAATATGGAAAAAAATTCTCATTAATGATCTAGCGAAGGTTTTGCACCCACCAAATGTGATTCAACCATTTCCCAAATTTATGTGGAGGAATACATTCAAAGAGTATAAGGGTAAAATTTCCTATTCCTAAATTAATATATCAATTATATTTTAAAGTCTGATAAGTTTGCACCATAGCCAATTTCCTTATGGATTTTGTGGCCCATTTATTGGATCTTACACTTGAGATCTATATATTGTTGCTTCTTGAAACAACGGTGAATGTAAGAAATAATTTTCTCCACTTTATAGGTATGTCTACAAATTTTGAAGGGATAAATTTGCTATCTAGGAACTAGAGAAAATTGATAGATGAAGAATGGATGATTTCTATAATACCATGTGGCAACATTTTCTCTCATTACTTCAATTACTAGAATAGATATATAAATACAATCTCTTTCCTCATTGCAAGGATTGTCCATTCAAGAGATTCCATACAACCAAAGTGTAGAGTATGTTGGAATTAATGGGAAGTGTGTACTAAGAGCGGGGGGGTGAATCAATACCTCCAAAACTTTTGCATCTTTTAACCTTTATCCTTTAGATAATTAATTGTCTATCCAACCATCTGTTCTATGCTATCTTGATGTAAGATTTATCAATTCATAAACTTAATCAAACATGTGAACATTCATAGAAACATTCATGAAAGTAATTGACACATAACACAAGATATGATATCGTAGAAAACTCCTGTTAGGATGTTAAAATTGTGGTGGGGATGGAACCCACAAATTCTTCACTATCTGCAGATTGGAAGGGGTTGGTTAAGGCTTACAATTTGATCACTTCTGATGATCTACCCGGATAAGAGTATCTGTGGAGACCTGTTAAAGTCTACTCAATTAAGAGCTTTAGCAACACTCTTTAGTGTGCACTTGGTTAAGAGATTTGTAGTTGGATGGTTAAATCCACCTTCCTTGAAAGGATTTTTACACTTTGCTTCACTTGTTAGAATGAGAGAAAATTACAATTTTACCTAGTGTATGCAATCTCCTATTGCTGATTACATATCCATTTAAGATTACATGAATAAGTATATCACCTAATGTGATTGAATAATACCTTTGTTGCTTGGTAGTCTTTTTTCTTGGTTCTTGAAAACCAAATTCACCTTTTTCTGTTCTAGTTCTTGAAACTTTCAATTTGATCCATAGATGTGCTTGTATGCTTCATTCATCCTCTCATTCATTCTCACATCCTTTTTAATGAATGATTACACCATCTATTTATAAGATAGATTGACATAATCAAGTTTCACGTAAAACAATATTAACTCTAAGATCATAGGTTTACGACTTTACCTTGATGTCCTAGTCTATGTGTTTTAAATCATTTAGAATGATTAAAGCACTTACATTCATGTTTCTTGTCCCTAAAGAAATGGATTTAAAAAAAAATCAAGATTCTATAAATATAATAAGACTGTTTTATCTGAGGTGGAAGTCAGATCCACTTTTTGCGGGCTGCAACTAAATTTCAGTTTATGTCGGTCAGTTATGCTCTGAAGTCAGTTAGACTATTTCTCAGTGTTCCTTCTTGAACTTTCTCTCGGGTTCCTCTTTGACTTTTCTCTCAGTTTTCACTATGACCTGCTTGTTGAGTTCCTCTTTATCCTTTCTACTTCGCATTTTTGGTTTACACACAAAATTGTGTCATCGATTTTCTTTGTACTTAGCAGTTTTTGGTGATGTTTGATATCTGCATTTTTGGTTTTCTCTTTGTCCTGTCTTTCGGTGTATGTTTACCGAAACTACTCTTTGTATACTAATGAAAAAATAATGTCATCAATCTGCCCCTTTGACATTAGTATCAAAAATTGATGTGTACAAAATACTAACAAAATGTTAAGTATATACAACATATATAATCCTTAGTCATTTCACGATTCCCCCTATGTATATGTCAGTATATCATTATATTTTTGTTCTTTTTCAGTAGTACTGTATAGCTTCCCTATCTATACATATCATTATTTTCCCTCTTTTTTGATATTAAGGGCAAAGGTGTATACCTTATATTTTATCAAAAATGTGAGAGTGTGAAGACTTCATATCTTCCATCATCTTCTCCCATTGGTCCTTCAGGTTCTCTAGAGACATGTGCTCAAGTGTTATCCTTGAGTGCATATCATAGATGTTGTCTGCTATAAACATCTCGGGGGTTTCTAATTCCCACAGTTCTTTCCTTAACCTTTTTATCTCAATAATATTTTCATAATGCAACTTTATTGTATTTTCTTCGGTGGTTAAGCCTTTAGCACTAGTAGCTAGATTGGAATCTAACTTTTCTATTTTATCACTATGCTCCTTAGTGAATTTTTCAATTGTGCTCAATTTTTGGATCAAGGAAATAGCTTCAACAATAATTGGATCTAATTCACTTATGAATTCTGAAAGCTTTACCTTGTTTACTGCCACTTCTTGGTTGTTTTTCTCAACAAGCTTGTGCTGATATTTTTGCTCTACTCTCTCTTCAATTGCCTTCTCTGCATCAATGTTCTATGTTGTAATGGCTTCTGTGAGAGTGGCTAGTTGATCAAGGATAGGTCTAGTTTGATCAACATCAACATTTGGTACAATCTGGTGCAAGATGTCCCTAGTTTTTTTGAGTACCATGGAGTCTCGGTGCTGCTTTCTCAACTTCTCCTGTAGTGCCTTCTTTTTGCATATTTTACCATATTCCTTAAGTGCTTCATAGTCCAGTGTTGTTGGGTCACATTTGGGTATCTCAATGATCTCATCTAAAGTGACTTCCAACTTTGTCTTTTTGGAATTCTTCTTCTTCTTCTTCTGAGTTTCACTAGAATGTGAGACAATAATCATCTTCTTGGCTTTGTCTGTTATGCTTGATGAAGTGATTTGTGGTGTTGCCTCTTTTTGTTGTTGTGCTTCGGTGTCAGCTTTTTGGTTGTGAGTGGACGTCTCCACATCAACCTTTACATTATCTGTTGCAACTTGTTCAGTTACCTCAGGAATGTCATCTTTCAGTTTAGCTCCTTCATCAGTATCCTTATGTACTTCATCTTCCTTTGTCTATTCATTCTTCTCATTTGTGTCTCCATCTATTTGATGTAAATCTCCTTGTGTAATGTTGTCAATATTTGTTACATTTTGAGTGTCTCTGATGACATTTTGATCATCAGTGTTGTCTTTCTTTCCTTTATTCCCTGCATCCTTGGGAATGCTTGAATCTTTGTGAGGTGATTTGTCTTTTCTTGAAGTATATTGATGGCTTGCATCAATATTGGCATGTTGTTTGATATGTTCACCTATGAAGTGTCAAATGTTGTGTCATGTTCGTCGGTCTTGTCCTTGATAACAGTGACATCTTCATCCTTTTGTATTTCTTCTGTTGGATCATCACTTATGTCAATAACTGTGTTTTCCATAGTGGTGTCCAGCCATGTTTTATCTGTAACATCCATATTCTTGTTTTTGATTGTGTCCATTTCTTCTTTATCTAACCCAATTGATGTGTCATCTTCTGCATCTTTGATTATTATTTGATCTTGAGTTGCCCGATTATCATCTTTTTTTTGTTGCCCTTTTTTGGGGCTTGCTTCCTCAATGGGTCTATTGAGTATTTTACTCCAAGTTTTGTGACTTTCTTTTTCAAGCACTATAAGCTTCCCTTCAATAAATTTGTAGGACCTCAACTTGGGTGAGAACTCCTTTTATGGTTCTCCATCATCTCATCAATTTCTTCCCTCTTGGATCGAGGAGGCATAAGAGAAACAAGTACTCTTTCCCTTATCTCCTTCTCTTTCTTTATTGCAAATGTCCATCTGGCATATAATATGTCCAGGAGTTCCTTCGGTACCATTTGACCTTTGAATTGTATTGGTACATACTTGAATTTGTACATCTTTGCAATGATGGCATCTTCAACTTTGTCTCGATCTTCTAGATCCATTTTTAGCCATCTTCTTATCTTAGAATATGTAATAGATCCTGAATTTGCAATAGATTTACATCCTCATGAATTCTTTTTGGAAACTTACTCTCTTTTACTTGTACACCTTCATCTTGTTTGGTGTCTGCAATATCTTCTCTGGTTCTAATGAGCCTTCTTCTCTTTGTTGGCCTTCTTTTCTATGTAGCTGGTTTCCTCTTGTAGGTTCTTACTTGTCCTTTCTTCAAGGGTGAAGGACTTGAGTCCTTAGCGATTTGGCTTCTCGTTCTTGAAGCAGTTGTGGTTCTTGGCTTCTTTGCTGGTTTTGGTAATGGAGTATCTGACTCTGTAGACTTAGAGTCACTTGCCTGCTCAACCTCACCAACAGGTGATTGTCCTTTGGTTTCTTCATTTTGTTCAGTTTCCTCCTTAGTAAATAAAACTCTTTTCTTTAGATTCTTAACCATTTTATCTTTCTTCCTATCAATTTTCTTTACAACCAATCCGGTTTTGATTCTTGCTTTTGCCTCTTCATAGGTTCCAAACTTTGGTTGTTTCTTGTCTAATGGTTCATTTATCAATGCATCAATTGCATTGGATGCTTGATCAATATCACCTCATATTCCAAAGGCTGTAACCATGTTGTCCTTGGTACAATAGGTTTGATGTATCTCTGGTCAGTGTCAACCATAAAACATATATCATTCTTGAATTTCTCTATAAGTTGCTAAGGGATCCTTACCCTTTTCTGCATTCGGTTCTTAAATCCTGTAAAGTACTCATCCATGACTATTTCAAAGTTGTCTCCCAATGATGTTATGTATTCACTGATCTGCATGGTGACTGGTTTTGTGGTATCCCATTTTACATCTCCTACTGATGGAAATGATTCTTGAAAGTAAAATAAAATGCACATGATACGTGATCCAAACTTACATATATTTGTATTTGCATTTATTATTGTTCTCATGTTTTCTTCTAGCCGGTTCAGTAGAAGTTGTGACAGATCCAACTAAGTACCTTTCTTTATAATCTTGTAAGTTGTATCTACTGCATCAGATCCTATGGTGTTCATCCTTCTAACTTGGAAGAATTTGTAGCCTAGGACACATGCTCCAAATTTCAGTTCATCATCGGTGATATTGGATACTCTTAGTCCTCTACCATCACACTTAGCTCCTGTGTTCTTCTTAATATCAGCCTTAGGTGGGTGTTTCAATGCCTTTACCTTTTCGGTTACAGGGTAACCGATGACTACATGGATAACATCTCAAGTTGTCATTTTAGGCTCATCCAGCCATAGCTTGTGATTGTACATTCGGCTCAGTACTAACCGAATCCACTCAGTTTTGAATACCTTTGGGAACAATAGGACATTAGTGAGCCCTTTCACCTCTATGTGTTTATGTTCATCTTTTATGGATCCATCCTCATTACATAGATTTTTTAAGCCTTTTCCACCTCTAAATCACCAATTTCTGCAATCTTGCAGTGGATGTATGCCCACACATCTTTGACAAGAAAAACCCTAGCTGGTATTCATGAGAATGCTCCAGCATTTTTGGGTTGTGATGCAACCTCGGGGCATATCTTGTAATGTGGTTCCTCACATATAGAATTATTGATGAGTTTAACCTCATCTTTCTTGATGTTCTTCAGTTTGGTGGTTCTTGAAGTCGTGGCCATTATTTCAGAGAATTTAGGGATTTCTAAAAAATGTGTAAAACAGAGTTCTTGGTTGTCATAGAAACTTACTATTTACACTTGTAGTGATGACTGATCTATTGGAGTTCTTTTGTTTGAGTTGAAGTCGCTCTGCGATGTTGTTATTGTTTGCACAAATTTTGTTCTTGTTGCTCTGCTCTGGTCATGGTGAACAATGAAACCCTATCATCGCCCTTTTATAGACATTTTCCCTAAAAGTGAGTCATTAATGCTCAACCACTCCTCAGTGTGTGAAGACGAAGTCATTGGTTTGAACATTAACTTCTCTCTTCGGTGACAACGTCATGTTTCAGGGCGGTCGTTTTAACTCTTTGCTTTTACTGACGGGTTTTGGTGTTTTGTGAATATAACTCATTCAACTTGCTTGATTACCGATGAGTCTCGGTTTACACTAGTAAATTTTCTTTTACTTGTTTCACCGATGATTCTCGATAAGTGTAGGCAGTTTTAACTTTGAGCGTATACCGATGGATTTCGGTATGTATTTCCCGATAGAATAGTTATCACAAATTTTAACAAGTAATAACATGATGCATCTTTTCTTATGCTAACTTGGCATTTCATCAGCATATAATGGAACTTATGTAAAATAATACATAGTGTAATGCAATTCCATACTTACTTGTTCTTTTTAGGTGGGGGTAGTGATGTCACCAGATTCATTAGATGCAGTGTCACTATTTGCATTGCTCGGTCCAGCTTCATCATTGTTTGAAGCTTTTCTCCACATTTTTTCTCTCATTCTCCAGATGTCTTTGATGGTGTTTCCATTGGGATATGTGTCTGTCTCTGTCATTCGGTCTCTACAGTCTTTTTGAGATGACCAACTTTATGACAGTGTAACCATGCCATTCCGGGGTTAGTCCAATCTCTAGATTTTCTTGTCCACTATCCCATACAGTTTGCAGCAATGTGACCAAATCATCCACATGTTGTACAATTTTTATATGTGTTTTAATCCCATACATACTGGTTACCGACTCTTTTCAGTTGATAGGGAGTTTCTTGACCTTTTGGTTTCCATGTTTGCTTTTTTTTTTCTAGCATTCAAGAGTTGTGTGCCCATTCATTTTTCAAGTAGGACAGTTGTCCATGTAGGTTTCCATCTTTGGTTGTTTCATCTCAGACTTACATTCATATGTTATATGTCCTTTCTTGTTACATTTAAAACAAAATCCTATGAATGAAGATGTGGATTTAGGAATACCTTTCATTTTGCCTCTGCATACATTTGATGTATGGCCTTGCTTTCCACAGTGATTGCATGTCAGCTTTCTTGGTCTTGGATTTGCATAGTCATTCTTTGGATTATCTTGATTGGGTGTTTATCCACTCTCAGTAAATCCTAGACCGGTGTTGTTGTTGACTCTCCATTGTCCATCAAGAAAATCATCCATTCTTTTATTACTCTCTTAAGCTTTCTTGATAATTTTATTGTGTTGCTGCTGAATTCTAAGTTCTTGTCTTAGCTTTTCATTTTCTTCCCTTAGCTCACCGATAGCTTCTATTCTTTCAAGGAGTTCAACATTCATTCTTCTTTCCTCTTGACTCATAAGAATAATCTAATTTGTAATCTCATGATGATGCTCAGTAAGTCTTTGTATTTTAGATTCTTTCTGTAGACGTCAAAAATCGTCCTTATATTAATTTAGTTAATATTTCCATAACACTATTGTTAATTTTAATTAATTATATTTGTTATATTCCTCTATCTATTTAGTTAAATTTATTTAATTAAATATGATTCACCTTCCTTAGTATTTGAATTTAATTTAAATACTACCCTCTTTTTAATATATTAAATCTTATTTAATACATTATCCCTCATTGATTCCCTTTAAATAAATTTTTAATTTATTTATTCCTTCACATGACCTAAATTCTACTAAACCACAATTAATCTAAATCTAATTTAGATTAAGCTAATTTGAACCTAGATCCTACCCTACCTCACATCACTCTCACCAAATAGACCTATCTATTAATTAACTAAGGTTAATTAAGCTAATTTCTTGATTCCTACAACAATTAGTCCTAATTATTTGCTCACACATGTGTGAGCAAATTTTCAAAAATTAACTTTTCCAAATAATCCTTATTTGGTGCCAATAAGGTTTCTTACACCTATGATGACACCTTCTTACACTTTTCAAAAGTGTTTCATTGGTCCAAAACTCTTACACCCTCTTACACCTTATTACAAGATCCTTCACATGTGTACTTTAAGTACACTTTGACCCACCACATCCAAAGTTGCTCACACATGTGTGAGAAAAGTGGGCCTCTTGCATGGCTTATGTGTCCCTCATGTAGCACTTATATGGATGCCACATGAGCTCCACCTCATCCAAGCCCTCTCTCTCCTCAAAAAACTCTATAAATAGAGGCCTTTCTCAAGAGTAAATCATCTCTTATTTTTGCATTGTTATCATGCTAGTTTAGCTCTAGAATTTTTAAGAAATTTAGCATGGCAATCTTAGTTCATTTTCATGTTTATTTCATTATTGAATCTAGATATCACATCTTAGGTTTAATATGGAATGAATCTAGTTCTATTATCTTATTAAGATCTTGCATATCATCCTAGTTTAGTGCTTGCATTTTCATCCATGGTGAAAGCTTAAGACAAGTTCCTCATACTTGCTCTTGAGTTATTAGCTTATCTTTCTAATGCATTTGTAGTGGGATTATAATATTGTGTTGGGAGAGCACACCCACAAACCTCTCTAAGAGTAAATCAACAAGGCTTGGGTGCACTTGTTTGGCTCATCAGAGGTTGTGATGGATCTCTTGTTGTCTTTTAATAGTATACTTTTAGACATGTTTAATGTTGTTATTTGATGTATGTCTCTAACGTTTTCATGTCTGAGCATACTCCCAACAGGTTAGGTTTCATCACATACATTTTGGCACACTCGGTGGGACCCACGTCCCTTGTTTTCTAACATTTCTTGCAGGTTTTTCGCAGTTTGGAGAATTCTAATGCAGACCCATCTCCGCTCTGGAGTCGCCATTTTCACAGATTGTCGTCTCTGCTTCTCGGTCGTCTGAAAAACTCGATCGTCTGCGCTGATACTTTACCATCTCCGCCTGTGCAAAAACAACTTATAGAACTGTGATTAAAAACTTTTTTTTTTGTCAATTTGCAGCACTTTTAACTCTCTGATTTCTGACAGTGATAAACTTTTCAAGGGTTAAATGCTGAGTAATTTGATAAAAATATTATTTTTCAATTTTAATAGGACTATTTTTTTTAATCAAAATCTGACTGTCTATCTTTTGCTGTCTGTGTAGGTCTGTCACCGTTTTCGTAGATTGTCGTCTGCGCAGATCACCGTGCATGACGATTCACTATCTGCAACTGTTTCCTAGGTTTTGTGTTATTTTTTGGCAAAACTAAAGTTCCAAACTACTAACCAGTTTCATGCAAGTTCTGTAAATGATTTTTGAGGATTATCTAAATGAGCTTGTATGTTTAACCATTTGTCTTGGAATGAATGTTGCTTAAAATTAACCTTACCCAATCTTGAATGTTTAAGGGAAATGAACTTCATAACTCTTGAGTGACTTAAAATGAATTAACACACTTTTCAATCTTTCCTTCTTGCTGTGTGGGAAATAAATTGAACTTGCATGCCTAATCACACTATTGTGTCTTTTGCTTAGGTAGAAATCACTTAGTTGCTTTAATTAGGTTCAATTTTGGGAAAATGAACTCTTTTTGGTGTGTTTGAAGAAGTGTTTTTCAACACTTCCTTCAAGATTTTTGTCATTAGATTAGATCCCTTAAATTACGTGATGCTATGATTAAAATATAGCCATATCCTCTCCCCTCGCCTTCGTGGATCTTGGGTGAAGAGAAATCTTAGTTTAATCAAGCTTCTAGAGAGGCCTATCTAGAGGGAGCGCTTCCCCTTTAGAGGATGACCTCAAACCAGTAATCTCTTCTGCTGGTATAGAAATAAAGTGTGACCCAAAGGTCCTCTTTATCCCTTCAAGCTCGAGCGGGTCATGTTCAATGGTAGTCCATACTGAGTGAATATCCTCAGCATACTGGCATGGCTGAACTAGAGACTTAAGTGTCTCATGCCGTACAAACTAATTGTGGGGACGCCATGAAATCTTGCTAGCAACTATAAAGTAGTAGCCTACCTGATTCACCTCTGAACGGTGACTTATTATAGTGCAAGGGGAGGGAAGATTCTCCCCCCAATATTCCCATCATACGTGTCCCAGGGTATTGTGTTGTGAAAGAGATCTTCGTAGCATGGCAACAATACCCAGCAAAAGGCAAAAACATGGGCACCCTTCTAGGGGTGACATGCTATGTGAGCTGAAGGACTACCAAGCAATGGGCCTATAATATTTCATGCAAAGCCAAATTCCTAAGGTAGCTACTGTTTGAACTGTCTTCGTTGTGCTAGACCCAGTAAAAACATAAGTGGCTCGAAAGAGTCACTTGAACATACACAAATAAAATATTACAAAGTTGAAGCAAGATCCCCTAATGTCACATTTGCTGGTATCCCTCAAGGTTTCTTTCTCCCTTGTTGGATTGTCTTGAGACATTTGTCTGTTCTTTTCTGGTTTGCTTGTTCTAAAAATTATTTCTTGCCATTGAACAATTTACCTAAAATCAGACTGAAAATCAAAATTTTCCTAGAATTTTAAACACATTGCCTTAGTCACAGTCGGCCGTCTCTGCTCTGGATCCACCATCTACACAGATCATCATCTGCGCAGATCCCCATCTGTGAAGATCGTCAGCTGCATCTAAGACTACCATCTCCACTTCAAAATAGTGAGCTTCAAAATTGGCCAAAATAATAAAAAATTTGACCGTCTACAGGACCCTAGAACCATTTTTCCTAGATCATTCATTCATTTAGCTAAAATCAGATTTTCCATGACATGACCAGTTTTAAGAATCATAAGAAAGTTAAACTTCCCACATCTCTAGTCCTTAGAGAGAAAAAGGAAACCACCCGTAAATCCAAGTAATTCCAACACATTGCAACATCCATTAAATAAGGGATTGAACATCATGAAAAACTTGACAAAATCCTCTACAACAATAAAGTTTTCAATTTCATGGCCAAGTTTTCAATCAATAGAGCCTTTGTCACCCCTGAACAATACGATTAGGTAGGACCTGGCTTCTGGATCATTCTTCCATTTCTTCCATCATCATCCTTCCTTCAGAGCATTAGATCAAAATCAAATCAAATCTTTAGGTTGAAAGACCTTAATCAAAGTATCATAAACCTTCATCCTCAAACAAACCCAACATTTCTTGTAGACCATCAGTCCATCTCAAGTAATTTGAATCCCTTAGTGATGTCCCATTTTGCTTGAGATCACAAGGCCATCTTCAAGTAGAAAAGGTATTACTTTAAATCCTTTGTGTTTGTATCATCATAAGGTTTAACATGCTTAGGTTTTGTTCCAAAAACCTTTAAATCAATTATCCAATCAATCAATTCAATCAATCAAATCAATCCTTAATCCAAATCAATCAATCAATAAATCAAATCCAATCAAAGATATTTGCTCCATTTCATCTCCTACATCTGCTTGTCTTTCATTCTTCTACTATTGTATGGTTGTCATTCGATCTCAAGCTAGAAACATGAGGCAAACAACATTCAACACTGTCAATCATGAAGAGAACCCATTTGCCACACAATACTTTAATGGAAGTGGGGTACGAGCTGAGGAAGTGGCCGAAGAAATGGAATTGGTGGACCAAGAAGAAAGACCCACCCAAGTGAATGACTTCCTTAGAGACCCCTACAATTTGGAAATGGTTGAGAAGGCCATCTTGCATAATAGCGATGAGATATTTTTGAATCTCATTCATAATGGTGTCACAGTTCCTGTTGACTTTGATGAAACGCTCCTTACCAGAAATGTCACTAAAGTCACTGTTGTCGCTACTGCAGCCATGGCTTCTACTTCAAATTCTACATCATCATGTGACACTGGTAAAGGACCTATTAGCGAACCTCCCACATCAACACCAATATCAGCACCTATATCAACAACCACATCAATACCCCAATTGACACCTAAACAAATCCAACAAATCATAAGTTCTTTGCCAAATAATACTACACACAATAGCACTCAAATGATGACTCAAGGAGCAAGTGCTAATGTCAACAACATAGGGCAAGTTTCCATGCCTTTGTCTTCATCTTTGTTTCAAACAATGTGGGAAAAAACATCTGCAAACAATACATCATGAGCCTATCAATATGTACCTCCTCCTACCATTGGTATGACCTC
This sequence comes from Thuja plicata, assembly GCA_018584345.1. NCBI lineage: Eukaryota > Viridiplantae > Streptophyta > Pinopsida > Cupressales > Cupressaceae > Thuja > Thuja plicata. The sequence goes on from MU224369.1 coordinate 1,077,639, forward strand.
CATGGGATTTTCAGCTACACAATTTGGAGGAGGTGGAGGTTATGTACCCCCATTTTTCACACAAAATACTCCAGATTTCACCCAACAATTCAATGAGCTCAAAAGCATTGTACAAGGTTTACAAAGTGGGGGGAAGAAGGAGTTTTATTTTGAAGAAATTTGTCCCTACCCATTTGACAAATCTATCCCAATGCAACCATTCCCACCAAAATTTGAGAAATACAAAGGTGAGACATGTCCTCTCCAACATCTCAAAGAATTTTACATCGCATGTCAAGAGGTCACCTATAACGAGAATTATTTAAAAAGACTTTTCACTAGGAGTCTTGGAGGCGTAGCCTTGGAATGGTTCATGTCCCTTCCTTATGGGTCAATCTCTACCTTCTCTGACCTTGCAGAGAAATTTGTTGGATAATATTTGTATAAAATTGAGCATTAAGTGACACTCAACAATTTGTGCAATACTAAACAAAAGAATGGAGAAACCTTTGCTAGTTTCTTGCAACAATGGAGACATATTGTGAATCGCATGCCATGGAAAATACCTGATAGTCACTTGATTGACATCTTCACAAAGAATTTAATCTCTGAGATGTCCTTCCAAATGAAAATGGCTTCACCTGACACCTTTGAATCCCTTGTCAAGAAGGGAAAAGACATTGAAGATGGCCTTTTGCAAAGAGGTAGCATCAAACATTATACTCCTTCCAATATTGATAAACCAAAATTCTGGAGTAAGAACAAAGGAGTTGTCAATGATGGAGTGACCGATTCCAAACATGTTCAAAATATTCAAGCATCAAACAATACCAATCAAAACAATTGCAATAACAATCTGAACCAAAATCAGTATCACAACAACAACCAAAACCAGAATCAGAATCAACACAATCAAAATCAAAACAATAATCAGAATCAGAATAATTATAACAATAATCAACAACTGCATAATCAATCATTCTTGTTCCCTCGCAACAACTACAACAATAACAACAACAACAACAATGATAATCAATAATGATGACAATTCACAGCTTTAGCAGAGCCTTTAGATGTGATCTTCAAACAACTCGCGGATCAAGGAATGATAGTTTACCCAAATACTCAACCTTTTGATGAGAATCAACCTAAGCCTATTTGGTATAGGGATAATGAGTATTGTGATTATCATCGCATCAAGGGACATGATACCAAGAAATGCATGAAGCTTAGATACTTTGTGCAAGATCTCATTGAAGATGGGAAAATTGAAGTTGAAAGTTAGAATGCGTCCTCATCTAATGTGAAACTCAAAGTCTACAATCAACCTTTCCCACCTCATAATCAAAACAATGCATCAAATGCAATCCCATATGACTATTCTACCAATACCATTACAGGCCATGATCAAACTTGTGGGAGTTAAAATAAAAATGATATATTTGGATTTGATTCTCTTTGTGGTTGCATTGAAGAAGCTGACACACATGTTAATACCATAATAATCAAAGCTGCTAATTGCAATGCTACTACACAAAGACCCAGATTCATTGTTCAAGATGCTGATAAAACTTCTACATCTGCAAATCCACCAGCTGCACCATTTACTTCCGCTTGACCTGCTTCATACTTTGACTTGTTAGCTCAATTACAAAAGACACCTGCATAGATATCCATTCTAGAGCTCTTGACCACTTCACCAATTCATAGAGAAGTCCTTGATAAATCTCTAAATGAATCCCGTGTCCCTGAGAACATCAATTCTGCACAATTCAAAACCATGATAGGGAACCTAGCCGCACAAGAACATCTAGTTTTCACTGATAAGGAATTTAGTGGTCTTGATCCTCATCATAATAAATCCCTCCATATAGAAGGCAAAATCCGCTCCACAAGAGTCAAACGAGTCCTCATAGATGGTGGATCTGGCCTAAATTTGTGCACATTGAAAATGATTCGTAACATTGGTCTTTCTGGGGACCTCATTTATGCAGACAAGAGAATTACAATAAAAGCTTATAATGATCGAGAATGAGAAAGCAAGGGTTTGATCACATTGCCCTTACAAGTGGGCCCAACCCTGATTGAAACTGTTTGCCATGTACTGGATCTAGATCTACCTTATAACATCTTGCTAGGATGTCCATGGATGCATTCTATCAAAGGTGTACCCTCTACCTATCTTCAATGTCTGAAGTTCCCACATCACGGTAGAGAAATCACAATTCTTGGAGATCCTGAGCCTTTTCAATACTGAAAAAGATTGGAAGGAAAACAAGCTAATTACTTTCCGTTGAATGAGTTTGGCCAACATTTCAATCAAGAAAGCCTTGTTTCAGAAAACGCATCCGAAACATCAATTGAGAAATCCAAAGGAAAGGAAAAAGTCACTGAGGACAAAGCCACTTAAGACAAACCCTCCTCATCTAAAGAAAAGGCCACATTTATAGATCAAGGCATGGGAGAGTATAAATTTGAAAGTGCCTTATGTATTGGGAAACTCCCCTTGTCTCCAAAGTCTTATGGAAGACCATCACCATTACCCCTATCCAAGGATAAAGCACTTATGCACTGCAAGTCAACTATTTTTGAACATTGGGGGTCCTTATCAGATGAACACATGGAATATAGAGTCCTTGATTGGCTCTATAATGATGAAGAAGAATGACCTGTAACTTTCCCCAAAGGAAAGTATCCTAAAGTTACTCCCATTGTCGAAAACATGGGATATCATGGTGCTGGTCTTGGAGCTAATGAAACGGGAAAGAAGAAGATCATAACAGCTAATGGTTATCCTAAAGGACATGGATTGGGTTCTGTAGAAACTAAGACTAACTTCGCTACGGACTATTGTTTAGCTGCCTCAGGTTCAGACACTGAGGAAGAGTTCTTTGAAATTCCCTTCCAATATATTGAAGATGACCTAAATGAAAATCATCATGTCTTCACCATTACCCAAGCTGACCTTTCATCCCCTCATCTACCCCTCACAAGCCCTAAATTAATTGACTAGGATTAGAAAGACTCACCACCAGCTTTGGACATATACGATTCAGATGAGGTAGTTTTAGCCCTCTTTGGACTTAAGAATCTTTGAGAACATGAACATCATATACACTAAAGTGAAAAATCCTACTTCAATAGCCAAGTCAACTCTCTCAGTCGCAAAAATGGAAAAGAAAATAAAAAACAAAAAAATGAAAATACATCCTCTGGTGAAAACCTCTCGTATGCACCTAAGGATGAAGAAAAAGACAAAATAAAGGACGATTCCTCTAGTGAAAACCTTTCTGAGGTGCTAGAGGAGGGAGAGGCTGACTTTCCATTTATATCATCAGAACTAGAAGTGTCCTCTATGATCATTGAAGATACTATTCCAATCAACCTAGGCACAGAAGAAGATCCACATATCACTTATATTGCAGCTTCTCTCAGTGATCAAGAAAAGAAAGACATGGCAGCATTCTTGCATAAGCACAAAATCAAATTTTCTTGGACCTACAAAGACATGCCTGGGCTCGATACAAATCTTTTCATGCATCATATTGCGGTAGATCCAAATGTAAAACCTGTTAAGAAGAAGCTTCACAAGATGCATCCTCAAGTTGCATTGGTAGTCAAAGTAGAGCTTCAGAAGATGCTGGATGCTGAAGTAATCAGACCAATTGACTATCCTGAATGGGTTTCTAATATTATACCAGTAGGTAAGCCTATTGGGGGCATTCATATCTACACTGATTTTAGAGACCTCAACCTTGCATGTCCCAAGGATGATTTTCCACTCCCTAATATTGACATTATAGTGGATTTGACGGCAGGACATGAAATATTGTCACTTATGGATGGATTCTTAGATTATAATCAGATCAGGATAGCACCAGAAGACCAGCACAAAACTGCATTTACAACACCTTGGGGCACTTTCTGTTATCAAGTGATGTCTTTTGGTCTTAAAAATGCCAGAGCCACTTATCAATGAGCAATGACTACCATCTTTCATGACCTTTTGCATGTCATCATGGAAGATTATGTGGATGATCTTATAGGCAAATCCAAAACAAGGGAATCACATATTCCTATCCTTACCACCATCTTTGAGCGATTAGAGAAATATAAGCTTAGGCTAAATCCCAAAAAGTGTGTCTTTAGAGTACAATCTGGTAAGCTGTTGGGATACATTGTGTCACAGTGTGGAATAGAAGTTGATCCAAAGAAAGTGAAAGCAATCCTAGAGATGCCACCACCCAGAACATTGAAGCAATTATGCAGTTTACAAGGCAAACTACAATCAATCAAAAGATTTATGTCATAGTTGGCTAACAAGGTGCATCTGTTCTCCCATCTTCTGCGCAAGAATATCAAGTTTCAGTGGGATTACTTGTGTCAAAATGCATTTGAGAAACTGAAAGGCTATCTGGCTAATCCACCTATATTAGTACCACCTATTGTTGGTTGCCCTCTGATTTTGTACATATCTACTACAGAGGTTGCGTTGGGAGCCCTCTTGGCACAATTAGATGACACCGGCAAAGAGAAAGCAATTTACTATCTCAGTAGAACTCTTATTGGTTATGAGTTGAATTATTCCCTAATTGAGAAATCATGTTTGGCCATTGTTTTCTATACACAAAAGCTATGAAATTATATGCTTAATCATAAGATTCATCTTGTTGCTAAAATTGATCCGCTCAAGTATCTCCTGGCACGCACTGCTCTTACTGGTCATACAACAAAATGGGTCATGATCCTTAGTGATTTTGACATTTTTTATGTGGATTGAAAGGCCATCAAAGGACAAGTGATTGTAGATCACCTAACTGAAGCACCTGTTGACGGTAAACACCCTCTAATCATAGATTTTCTAGATGAATCAGTCCTAAATCTTGCCCCGAGTCCACCATGGAAGTTGTATTTTGATGGATCCTTCACTCAGAAAGGATCAGGGTTAGGAATCTTATTTGTTACACCAAAAGGGGATCTCATCCCTAAATCTTTCAAATTACAGTTTCCTTGTACCAAAAATATTGTAGAATATGAAGCCCTTGTACTTGGACTTCGACATGCCATACAATGGCAGATTCTCACTCTATTGGTGCTTGGTGATTCGCAATTGGCTATCAAACAAGTTATGGATGAATATCAAATGAAGGATGACAAGTTACTTCCCTATCGCCGGACAGTTGAAGATCTCAAGACACATTTTACTGAACTAACCTTCCAACAGATCCCTCGCACGAACAACAAAGTAGCAGATGCCATGGAAACAATTGGGTCCTTGATCACTATGCCAGAACATAGCGCATGGTGTGAGTTTCTTGTTGAGAATCTTATGGTCCCTGGCTATGACAAGTTGAATTCTGAAATGGTGTATGAAATCGCTGATCCTAATTCCCCGTGGTACCAAGAAGTGTATTCCTACCTACGCAATGGACATACCCCGCTTACTTTAACCCCCAATCAATGTAAAACCTTCATTCGTCGAACCTCCTGATACACAATCCTCACTGATACCCTCTACCAAAAGCATTTTGATGGAACTCTTTTATGGTGTTTGAATTCTAATGAAGCACAAACATCCCTAGAGGAGGTACATCAACGAATCTATGGGGCCCACTCTAGTGGACTTACATTAGCCAAAAATTTGTTACGCACTGGATATTACTGGCCTACTATGGAGCAAGATGCCTACAACTATGTGAACAAGTGTGTAACTTGTTAGCAGCATGACAATTTGACACACACTCGCTCCCAATCACTCCAACCCACTATCACCCCTTGGCCCTTTTCACGCTAGGGTCTCGACCTCGTTGGCCAAATTTTCCCTGATTCATCCAATGGCCATAAATACATCCTGGCTGCTACGGAGTACTTTACCAAGTGGGTTGAAGCTGTTCCTCTCACCTACACTACTAGAAAATACATTTTGAAGTTTATTTTGAACTATCTTATCTGTCACTATGGCATTCCTCAGGATATTATTACTAATAATGGAGGACCTTTCAAGAACAAGGACGTCACAGAGATATGCAAGAAATTCATCATTACCCACCATACCTCTTCCAAGTAATTTTTGCAAAGCAACGGTCAAGCTGAGGCTACAAATAAAACCATCCTCAAAATCCTCAATAAAATAGTCGATGAAGTTGGCCGTGATTGGCACCTTCACCTCAATCCCGCCCTTTGGGCTTACTGCACCTCCATTTGAACCCCCACAAGAACCACCCCCTTTGCCCTTGTTTATGATACTAAGGCTATTCTACCCATTGAAATTGAGCTCCCTTCCCTCAGAATCTCTCTCAAGAATTTGTTGTCTGAAGAAGAATATAGAGTTGCCCGCTTGCAAGAGTTGGAACTCCTCGATGAGAGATGCCTCAATGCCCTAGACCACCTATGCATGTTTCAAAATCACCTTCGCCTTCAGTTTAGCAAAAGGATCAAACCTCATCAGTTTGAGGTTGGTGATCTTGTCCTGCAGCATAATATGAAGAATCTCCAAAACTATGAAAAGAAAGGGAAGTTTGAACCTAATTGGTTGGGTCCCTTCATTGTTATAGAAAAATATGGTTTAGGCGCCTATCAAAATGCATCCCCAGAGGGAGATCCACTCCCTGATCCTGTAAATATTGTACATCTCAAGCATTTCTATGCTTGATCAGTTCATAGTCTGTTGTATAGAAGAAATTTTTCAAAAAATCCAAAAAATTTGAAAGCAGAAAATCCAAAAACATTCAAAAAAGCAAAAAAAAAATTAAAAAAAATCAAAAAGCATAAAAAATACAAAAGCTTGAAAAGAAAATAAAAAAAGAGAAAGAAAAATAAAATCCGTCCATCTATGAAAACCACTTCGGTGGCGCAATGGATAAGTACCATGGTGAAAACCTGTTTTAGATGCCATGTGTGGTCAAATCCACCATCAGTTTCCACCATTTGTCTATACAGCTTGCATCGCCTTCCATAATAAGTGTCACGACCCATATTTATGCAGGTAGTTCTTTCACCATCTTCTCTCTTTCACAATAATGATTCCCGCACGACTAAGCTTACCAAATCAAAAACTGAGCTTTTTTCTAGACACAGTGATCGCAAATATTTTACATCAAATCAACAGACAAATTGACTTTCCTAATGATCATTCTATTCACAAGAAATTGCATGAAAATTTCCATTTTCTATCAATCAATCTTTGGCCCATCAGGATGAATCCTTCCGTTGTCGGCTGTTCTATCAATCTTCACATCAAAATTGTTCATGGCAAGAACTTTTGGACTAAATGACCACTTGGGTAGGATGCCTTTTTGTTGATTTTATCTTGTGTTTTACTATGTCCTTATCGCGACAGCCTCGATCTTTTATATCTTGGTTTGTTATGGTGAGTATCCAGTGAAATACGTGTCCTTTGTGGTATGATCTACTTGTCATAGTTTGTTAGTACATTTATGTTTTGATATTCAGTTATGACTATGTATGCCTCACTAGGGGTAGGATTCATGCATCTCAAATCCCTCAAATGATCAGGATGTATTGCGTCTCCTCATGAGTAACATTTCATTGCTCTTATCATACCTGATATCTCACGTCTCCTCATGAGTAACATTTCATTGCTCTCATCATACCTGATATCTCACATTCTTGTTCCTAACAATCTATTTGTCTGAGAGTCTAGTCCACGCAAAGGAACCATGTCACTTGTGTTTTCTAGCACATGGCGCATAACTCCTTTTGCAATATCAAACTAGGGTGTGCTCTCCAACATTAACACGGTATCAATCCCACTACTATCATGTAGTTAGTCTTTGCATAGAAGTTAGGTCATATTGCATTATGAATTTGCTCTTGGCAAAGGTTTCTATTTATTCCCCTATCCGGTCACCTACGTGATTTTATCAGACTTATTGTGATACACACAAAAATAGTGTCCTCATTTAGTCATTATCCATTGCATTCATTAATCATTAGTCATTATCTATTGCATTGTTCATTTCAGTTCATTAATCATTAGTCCTTATCTATTGCATTGTTCATTTCATTAGCCATTACTCATTAGCTAGTCATTATACATTTGTCTCATATTGCATTCATTCATTAATCATTAATCATTAGTCATTATCCATTGCATTATTCATTTCCTTCATTAATCATTAGTCATTAGTCATTACATCATTTAGTTGTAGTCTTCCTTAAATTAAATCATTTGCATTGCTCATTTAGTTCATTATGTACATTGTTCATTTAATTCATTTATAGTTGCATTATCATTCCATTAGCATTATACATTTATAACCATCATATAGTACCATTTGCATCTTGCATTCCACATCCATAAAATTCATTACATCTTTTAGGGTTCATCCATTTCATAAAGTATCATAAATACATTTATACATCATTACATTACATTACATCCATACATGATAAAATATAAGCATTAACACATGACATCACAACTATCTATACATATATATCTCTACATCTCATCCCTACATCACAAATTTTTTAGTGTCATATATATATA
>MU224369.1:1103251-1133962 GCA_018584345.1 Thuja plicata
CTTCGATTAGTTAGTTCTATTTATTTGTGTCATAAAGCTTCCTTCCTTAAATTTTTTTAGTATGGAGAAACTTGCTTCTTGATAATGGATTGGGACTTCTAAGTTCTCAAAATTTAGGGTACCACCACATCCTCTCATCCATTCTCACATCATTTTTAATGAATTATTACACCATCTATTTATAAGATAGATTAACATAATCAAGTTTCACGTAAAACAATATTGACTCTAAGATCACAGGTTTACAACTTTACCTTGATCTCCTAGTCTATGTGTTTTAAATCAGTTAGACTAATTAAAGCACTTACATTCATGTTTCTTGTCCCTAAAGAAATGGATTTAAAAACAAATCAAGATTATATAAAGAGAATAAGACTGTTTTATCTAACATGAAATTCATATCCACTTTTTACAGGCTGCAACTGACTTTTGGTTTATGTCGGTCGGTTATGCTCTAAATTCGGTTAGACTGTTTCTCAGTGTTCCTTCTTGAACTGTCTCTCAGGTTCCTCTTTGACTGTTCTCTTAGTTTGCACTATGACCTGCTTGTTGGGTTCCACTATCGGGTTCCTCTTTATCCTTTCTACTTTGCATTTTTGGTTTACACACAAAATTTTGTCGTCAATTTTCTTTGTACTTAGCAGTTTTCGTTGATCTCTGATATCTGCATTTTTAGTTTTCTCTTTATCTTGTCTTTCGGTGTATGTTTACCGAAACTATTTTTTGTATACTAATGACAAAATAATGTCATTTGAGTATTGTAGAATTTTAAAATTTAGTAGTGTATTTATTAATAGATATTTTCTTTAAGTGACAAATATAAAAATATTGGAATGGGTGTATGCAATCATGCATCTCTTAAGCTAGTTAACATTTTAGAGAATTTTTAGGTATAGAGATGTGACAATCCATAGAGTTGTAACACAACCTCTTTCTTTTTATTTTTTCTTCCACCAAAATTGTTATTCTAATTGTAATAAATATTTTATCAACATCACAACACTATAATATTATATATTTCATTTATATTATCTATTTTATTGTAGATGAGTGTTAGTGATTTTGGAAAAATGTTATTAAGTATATGTGACTATTATTCTTCACTCCTCTAATTTTATTTACTATTTCTACTTGTAATGGTGGATTATACCATTAATTTTCAAGGCTCCAACCTAATAAACTCTTTAATGAATAAGGAATGAAAGAATGGCGTCTTATCCTAAGGTCATATTGTTGGATCTGTAAGAAACCTTCATTCTTTTATCATCAAACAAAAACCTAGAATACATCAAGGGGGGTCAAGGGGGACCTTTAGAGATCTCTCAACATTGATTTCAAGCTCAATCCAAAGAGAATTAAAGAGAAAGATAAATGTTATTCCATTACATTTAGTCTTTCATCATTTCCCTTTTTTTCATTACCCTCAAGAATAAGTTAGAGGCTTAGAAAGCTTTGGAAGATTATCATCCAATGATAAAACAACTAAATAGAATAGTTCTATATTGTATTTACTCGTCTCTCTACAAGAACCTTATATTACGAGAGAGATGTATGATCGAAGGGATTAAGTGTTGGGTTGGCATAGATCCAAGTAGCACACAAACTCTTTAGAAACATGACATCAAATTTGTATAAAAGTATGTAATTTCTTATATCTCTTGCAATGAATTTTGATCAAAAAAAATTACAGTTTTTCTAGTCATGTTTTTTCACTATGGTGTTTAAATTGTCAATTTTCATTATATTTTTCATAGTAGATATATATGTAATTATACATTGAGCACTGCATGATGAAGTATCATTATGTTTTCACAACTCCCTTGTTACAAGATCAACATACTCTCTTTTCTCACTCCTCTTTAGATATCATCCATCTACAATTCCACATTGAAGTGGGCTCTCTATATCTTTCTTTCTATCTAATAAAGACACTTATGTAGGATTTTTCTTCACGGTCCTACATAAGGTTAAATTCTTTGATATAATAATTTTATTAGCCTATTTGTTTTGTCCATATGACATTCCTATTTTTTCTCTCACAAAACATTTTATTTTCTCATTAGTACTTTCCTCCATGTTAACATATAATTCCTTCATTCATTTAGAATCATATTTCATCCATTTGTTTTTTCTTCTAGTCAACTCTTCTTCCCTAATTAGCCTAGGCCAACAATAGTCCTACATACTTTGAATATTCATTAACATAATAGTGGAGTTACCTGATGTGGAGCATAAGTAGTGAAGTTACTCACTATGGGGTTTTTGTAGTTGTAAGCAATGCTCTATGTTTAAGGACATTTTTATGAGAATTCAAGGGTCTTGTTAGGGCATATAAAGAGTGGAATTTTTTATTTAAAAAAAAAGAGGAAATAAATGAGCTATACCATATCTCTTTCCTACATCATTTTGTATTTTTCTATGCACAAGAACATATTGCATACATTCCACCAAAATAAACTATAAACATAAAAGAAAGTCTTATTTCCAAAGAAATTCACAACCAAAAAATAGGAGTGGGTTATAAGTAAAGGACAGTGAAAATGGAAATTTTTTTGGTAGACTAGGGAGAAAAAAAAAGTTATTGGATAAATTAGACCCAACATGATAGTAGATTAGATTGAGATCATAAGGTCGATGAATTACAACATCAACAATATTGAAAGAATAGAAAATTTTCAAGGGGGTAAACATGCTCATATTCCTATAATGGCAATGACACTATTTTTTAATTTATTTTTGGAGGGGGGGATTGTTAATCCCTTTTAACTTTCCAATTCATCTCCCAATGTGTACCTTACTAATGTTTTGTACCCTAGTTTCAATGCTTCTGGAAGGACAAAAAATAACATGTCGAGCACATGTGTAATAGGATATCCTCAAAATGACATCTCAAGCATAGTAGAAATATGTATCTACATAAATGTAAATAGAACAAGGGAACCTTGAAAGGCTCAATGGAAGCTACATGTATAATTACATTCCTCTTAGAAATGGGTGATTTGTTATATTATTAGGCACAAGCCTCCAATATTTTAATGGTGCAACCAAGTTATTTAAATGAAAACTTTGACTAGATGGAGACACATAAAAGGCTTAAGGTTTTCATCAAGTACATCTTGAACTTAAGAAGAAGAAGTCTAGGATGAAATTTTTTTTTAGGTGAATGATTAAATGAGGCATTCACTTAAGCATGTGTTCAAATGATATCAAAGAAATACAAGTCATTGTTATAGATAAATTTCACAAGTCTATGAGGAAAAATATTAAAGAATCAAAAACATTATTGTAGTTAATATAACCCCACTTTCAATCATCAAAACAAAGCTTACATAAGTAAAAATATATTATGGAGAGTGAATATTCTCATAGTTCAATTGAGAAATAATTTACACCATCTTTGATGTAAAATATGTAGGTGGAAAAGACCTAAACAAAATGGAGAAACAAGATGTATCTTTCGCATGCAAAAGACAAATAAATTATAAAAGACCTTTTATTCTTGAGGGTGAAGCTTACTATGATAGGATGGACAAATATACAAACACTTTAGAAGATAGTTCACTTCAATATTTGTTTGAAGAGGATATAGTTTGAAAAACTAAGGAGCTCATCATCAAGTTTATTGGTATCCATTTGAAAAATATAAAACTTGAAAAATAATGTTTGTTGTCTCATGAATTATTGTTTTTTATATTACTAGCAGCCAAAACAAGGGGACTAGCCAAAAAAAAATGGGAGGTAGAGCCTCAACAGCAACAACTTCCATACAAGACTAGTACAGTAAACAACCCTAGCACACTGACAACACGTGATCAGCCTATCCCTTCCTTTAACATAAAAACTTCAAACACCTACAAACATTAAACAGACTACCCCCCTCCCCCCCCCCCCTNCCCCCCCCCCCCCCCCCCCTTTCATAACACTATAAAGGGAAAATTAACCAAACTACTATAGTAAGTAAGAAAGATAACTATCATAGTACTAAGAACTCACAGGACTATAATCAAACTATTAGTAACAACATAAGTATCATCATAATTAAACAAGCCAAGATGGGTAAAACCAGAGTTATAAAACTAGAAATCAAAAAAGCAGTAGTGGGAGCCAAAGTCCTAGCCCATCACCTAACCCCACTAGGGATTGGATTTATTTCTTACTGGGGCGGGATGTGAGTAACCTGGTCCAATCATCAACAAGGAACTAGAATGTCTTCTCCTTCCCATTGGCTTTACCCTCGTCATTTTATTTTTATTTCTACAGGAGGCAGAGGGTGGTCGTAGAAAAATGCATGACCTTAACAATGAACTCTACCAGCCTATTATAGCTTTTGTCCAACATGATAAAACCATCCTTCAATGCATTAACATCTTCTTTTAGTCTTATAATTTCCTCACTAATGGTAGCACAACACGTACATGGGTTCTCCGTCCCTTCCACTTTATCATCCATCTCAGTAGTCACATCCTCCATTCTACAGTGTGGGGAGGAGATGATAGTAGGAGAGGCATTTTTATCCCCACCCATCTTCTTAGGGCCATTAATACCAGTATTGAAACTCTCAGAGATGTGGGTTAGGTCCTTGCTAGTTTCTCTTCCCAAAATATCACTCCCTGAGTCACTCTTTCAATCCAAGCCAAAATTTGCCTCCTCATCCTCAATTTAATTGTCGCGTACAACCTTCTCTTTCTTTATAGGTTTGGTGGAAATCCCATACAATCTCCGAGGGGTATCACCATAATCGGCATCAGACTCCTCAAGGTTTATGCAAGTTTTCATCTTAGCCTTTTTAGCTTCAGCTAGAGTAACAGATAGGGCACCTTTGTTCCTCCAACCAGACTTGGTGGTCTTCGGGGAAGTGGAGGAAGAATGAGGGGTCATGGGTTTTTTGGTATTCTCCCTCTTGTTAGGCATAGGTTTGGTAGATTGGCTAGGTGAGGTGGGGACACCCTAGACTATGATGAATCTAAGAGGATAGAGAGCTAGGTGAAAATTAAACTATCTTAGGATGAGACCCTGATGTAAGGTAGTGAATTTTTTGTTTTTCTTGCGAAAATCCTTGATTTTTACCATATTCACCTCCAGAGAATGGAGGAGGAAAAAAGATAACTAAATAAGGTCCCTATGGTGGAAGTGATTCAATAGAGGAAATTGATAGTAATACAACACCCCAAATCTTTCTTCAAGAGTTAAGTATTTCATAATAGCAAGACACACTTGGTCCCAAGGTTTAGGTAGCGCTTCCCTCTCATAGGTGCCATGAGTTTTCACAGGCACCTCATTCTTCCAAAAGAAGCATTTAAGGTTGGGTTTGTCTGTGACCTTAGTCATCTTTTTCCACTTCCTACCTTTAGTGGTAATCCCTTTGGCCAACGCAATAACCTCCTAATTGATTTCAAAGGATATGCCCCCAAGTTTTCACAAACTAGAGAGAAAGATTCTCATCCGAGCCTATCATGGCATCCATATAGGGAACAAACCCTCCTTCATCAAGAGTCATCCAAATTTGTGAGTTCTTACAAATTAAATCATCAATCTTATCAGGCTCAACACGAACCATGTCATCCCCCATCTCAGAGTCAGTCTCAGAATTCTCCAAGGTGTTGAAATGAGTAGCAAGTAGGAGAAGGAGATGCATATTTTTACAAAACTTACCTTTTCTATGTTGAGTAATGGCCAACGAAACCCAGGTACAACATTTATTATTATCGCCAATCTCACTTCCCAAAATAAATTTGTTTTAGTAGAGACATATGTGTGACAAGGCTTGTAGTATTCGATCTCCAAAATCCATAATCATTTCCCTATGCTCCTTCATAAAGGTAGTGATGTGAGATAATGAATCAACCTTGATAAGACTCATGGAATTAAAAGCCTTGAGAATGCAAAGGCTCTTGACATCCTCATTATAATCATGAGCACTTATTCTCTGGTACTCCACATTAAACCAAGATTTACTTTGCTTTGGCTCCTACCTAGCCGTGACTCTAATGCCATCCGTCATAATATTTAAATTAAAACTAGTGGCATCTCCTGCTTTACTCTCATCTCGGCCAAAACCACCAATCCTCCAATACAGCATAAGAAACCACACCATCATAGAAGGGTATGTATTTCTCTCCCCATTAGGGATTTATTATTCTTTGGTAGAGGAGCTAGGTCCCTCCAATAGCACATTCCCACTCTCCCAACCCATCTATAGCTAGTGAGTCAGCCACAACATTCCCCTCCCAGTATATATGGTGGATCCCAGAGTCCTCATATCTACTTAAGAGAAGTCAAGTGTCCTTGATGATACTACTTATTTTCTAGTTGGCATCCTTGTTAACTTTTAAGGTTTCAATAACCAACTTTGAGTCTCCCTCCATGAGTCTAACAGTTCCCATGGAGAGAGCATATTTAAAACCCCAAAGGAGGGCCAGGGCCTCAACAACATTACAAGAGGAAGATCTGAAGTTTCCCATGTAAGCCAAAACCATGCTACCCTTCATATCTCTATTTATCCCACCACCTGTAGCCAACCTTTTCTGGGTTGCACCATCAAAGTTCAATTTTAACCAAGAAGGGGGGCATCCACTTAGTCCCCAACCTCTTTAATCTCTTGGAATTATAAAATATGTGAAAATAATTAGGCATCTCCCATCTCCTGGCCACCAAGGAATCCATAACAGCTGGGGGGTTGGTTGGGGTCCTCCAGTTACAAACAAAGATGTTTGCCAAAAGCAGTTTCTCAGCAATTTTAAAAACTGATGAACTATAACTGATTGAATGTTTGAAGATGTTAAGTTGATGATCACCAAGTTATATAAAGTTAATGCAAGACATTAAATTAGTTAATGTATTGTATTATCATTGATGTCAACTTGATATAATCTGATTGGTTATATTCAAAGTCTCAAAGACTTCAGAGAACCAGAAAGATAAAGGTTATGCTTTCTGTAATGCATAAAAGTTCAGTATTCACTAAGTGACATCAATTACCGACAGGCAGTGTACCCCAACAGATAGAGAAACTTGAGAGGAAAGTCATAGTGATGCCTAAGAAAGAAACCCGAGAAAGCATTAACGACGAGTAGAATCACAAGCATTATCGATGAGCAGAAATTCATAGTGATGCCCAACAGACAGACAACCCTGATGGAGATGACCAAGGAGAACTGAAGTGTTGACCGAAGCTAACAAAGAGTTAAAACACAGAAAAGAACTAAAGTTCAGAAACAAAAAAAGACTTAGCTGGAAAGAGCTAAAGAAGGAGTTAACTAGTTGTTAATATTTTTTAATCGACAAGTTAAAGCCAGAGATAAGAGAAATATTTAAAGTTGTATTCCAGTTGTCAAAGAGAAATCTATGGGATAAAACTTAAGTAAATCTTTAAAGAAAGATTGGCTAGAATTGTGAATCACACCAAGAACAAGAAAGTCAAGAACTGAGAAATGGTAAATTTATGTCTATAAAGAGACAAGCTAATTCATTATGAATTAGGGGTGAATAGAGAAGAAGAATACTAGAGAGAAACTAGTGAAGAATAACTTCATACAGTCCTAATCAATCAAGCTAAAGAACAGAGCTAATTATGCAAACATCGAGAAACAGAGAAGCACAGCGTCACTGAGAAGAAAGAAGTGAAGCAAAGGTATTGAAAAGATACATTGATCAGAAAGGTATTATGAGCTTACAATAGATCTAAAAATATGCAAAGTATAGTTGTATATGTGAACAGATCATTTACTGTTTCAATTTAACCATTGGATCAAAATGTCTCTTAACTAAGCAGGACTTAACAATCCTTTTTATATTGAGATACATCCCAAGGAGTATCAAAATGTTTGGTCATGAAGATAGCATGAGATGCCAGATACCACGTGACAAACTACACTAGGTTAGGTCATAAAAGGTGGAAGAGAGATGCTCGATATCAAGTGACAAACTATTATATTTAAATCCTCTAACAAGGTCACACCTAAAAGTGTTTTTGTAAACTTTAACAAGGTTGGCTCTTCACCAAGCTCACTTCAAAAGAGTAAAAATTTTGGGTTATGGGTCCCAAGTGGTTTTTCCCTTGATAGGGTTTCCACATTAAAGATCCATGTGTCAATGTGTTTATGAGTCATTACTTTAGTGTTTTTCATCATACATAACTAATCTAGATTGATCAGTATACATTGAGTTATTTATGACATTTTAGTAAATAAAAGACTGATAATTAGTAAACAATAACAATAAGGTTTAGCAGTGAACTTCGAGCAATAGTTATTTGTTGAGATTATTTCAAAGCATTCATCTTGTAGGACTGAAGATAAATAGAGGCTTATAATTGTGGTAATAATTTTTTGGGTTAATTTATTAGAACATTTTTGAGGCCACTAATTCACCACCCCCCCCCCTCTCAGTTATTCTAACAATTGGTATGAGAGCTTGTGTTCTTAGAAGGAAGGTTTCAAGACCTTAGCAAAAGATCACAAGATGAGGAAACAAGATGTGCCCAAGTTGAAAAAGGACAACTTTGCATCATGGAAAAGCAAGATAAGACTCCACCTATTAGGTATTGGAAATGATGTTACTCAATACTTGGATACTAAGTTTTTGTTGCCTATAGGACCTCACACACTTGAGAAATTAAGAGAAAAGCATGAGCATAATTCTATGATGATATAACTTGCTTCCTCTCTCTCCAATGCTGAATTTGAAGATGTCAAAACTTGCACCTTTGCAAAGAAAATGTGGGATAAATTGAAGCTGGTACATGGAGGAGATGCTAATGTACTAAGACCTAAGGCAAAAAGCCTAAGAGGTAAATTTGATTACCTAAGAATGAGAGAAGGAGAAAAAATCACTCAGTACAGCTGTAGAATAAAAGAGGTAGTCAATGCTATCCGAGGAGTTGGAGGCATACTTGAAGAAGAGATAGTGGTAAGTAAAATCATAAGAACCTTACTTCATGTATATGCTATTAGAGTGTCTGCTATACAAGAAATGAGAGCAGTAGAAAACAATAATGTCACTCTAGATAGTTTAGTTGGTAGACTGATTTCATTTGAAATGAATAACTTTGATAACAGTGTCTTACCATCTATTGAGTCTGCATTCAAATATTTTTTGAAAATAAGTAATTCAAGACATAAACACACTATTAGAAATGATAGTGAAAGTGATAGTGATGACCAAGATCTTGATGAGATTGAAGCACTAATGACTAGAATATTGCAGAGAGGCAAAGGTAGATACAAAGGTAAATTACCACTTGTATTTATTAATTGTAAAGAGATTGGACATTTTGTTGCTAGATGTCCTAACAGAAGAAAAGATGATAGAAATAATGATAGAACATATGAAAAGAAGTTTGATAGAGATGATAACAGAGATTACCGAAGCAACCAAAAATCTGACAGAAGAGATATCTGAGACTACAAGGAAAAAGGGAAGAAATTTTGTTACCTGGCTGAGAATAGAGATGGAGATACTGACACCGAATCTGATGAAGACATTGAGATGGTATTTGTAGCCATGAAGGATGATTCAGATGAAGAAGAAAGGTATGTAGAGAATTCACTCATATCTAAGGTTAGTAAGAATGATGTATGGATTATAGATAGTGGTTGCACTCACCACGTGACCGGTGATAAAAAAAAGTTTGAAACTTTTGATTACTATAATGGTGGATCAGAAACAATGGGTAATGACATACCTTGTCTAGTTGAGGGTAAATGAACTATAATGCTGAATAACCTAATCAAATGTGAAAATGCATACTAGGTAAAAGGACTTAATTATAATGTGTTGAGTGTTTCATAGCTGAATAACACAGGTCATTGGGTAGCATTTGAGAATAAGAAGGCAAAGACATTAAATGAATCAAGAAGGTTGATTAGAACTGGTGAACAGAATAAAGGTAACCTATTCTATCTTGATGATATAAACACTACTTGTTTAATGGCTAGAAATGAAGACATATGGTTATGGCATAAAATATTATGTCATGTGAATTTTGACAACATGATTAAGATAAGCAATAAAAGGAAAGTAAGAGGCTTACCAATCATGTCAAAGCCCAAGCATATCATGTGTAAGAATTGTCAAAAAGGTAAGATGACAAAGTCTAGTTTCAAGAGAAAATCCCATGCATCTAAAGTAATTATAGAATTAGTCCATACTGATCTATGTGGACCTATGAGAACAAGAGTTACTACAGAGATAGATGTTTCATTCTCTTTGTAGATGATTACTCTTGAATGGTGACAGTTATGTTCTTAAAAGAAAAATTAGAAGCATTCAAGATGTAAAAATGGTACAAAGCTATGGTAGAAAAAAAAATGGTAAGTAATTGAAATGCTTAAGATCAGATAGAGGAGGATAATTTGTTTCTGATGAATTCACTAACTATTGTAAGGAGCATGGAATTAAAAGATAGGTTCTTCACCAAGAACACCACAGCGAAATGGGGTTGCTGAAAGGAGAAACATATCCATTGTTGATTGTGAAAGAACAATGATGATAGAGAAAAGAATCACTCAAACATTCTAGAGGGAATCTGTGAGTACTGCTGTCTACACATTAAATAAATTACAATTGAAGAAAGACACCAAGAAGATACCCTATGAGCTTTGGTATGGTTACACACCCAATGTAAGTTACTTCAGAATCTTTGGTAGTCAATGTTATATTTTGAAAGATGATAGAAATGGAAAGCTTGAGTCCAAAAGTGATGAAGGTATCTTTCTAGGGTATTGCACCAAGAGAAAGGCTTATAATATGTCTTAACAAGTCCTCTAACAAAATCATTGAAAGTGCAAATATCAGAATAGATACATATGCAGAGAAAAATGATAAGGAAAGAAGAAAAGAACCAAAAGACTACAACAGTTTTGTTTACACTGAAGAAACTGACACTCTACCCGAGCAATAGTGTATTACTCATGAGAAATATAACATTGCACCCGAGCATCAGGCTACAAATACCAAAAATCAGGAAAATCCTCAAAATGATTTTTTGAGCAATGGAGATCAGAATGAAGGTCAAGATGATTATCAGAATGATGAACAAATAAATGAACCCATACTTGTAGAGTATGTCAGAAGACATCATCCACATAACCATATCATAGGAGACAAGAAGGCTGGAATGAGAACAATAAGTAAGTCACTAAACACTAGATGTTTAATTTGTGATTTTGAGCCTAAATTTGTTAATAGTGGACTTGAAAATGAAGAATGGATTAGTGTTGTGAATGAAGAAATAGAATAGTTTAAGAAGAAAAATACATGGACACTAGTACCAAGACCATATGACAAGAATGTCATTGGTACCAAATGGATATTCAGAAACAAGCTAAATTTGAATGGAGAAGTCACAAGAAACAAAGAAAGATTAGTATGCAAGGGGTATGCACAAGAAGAAGGTATTGACTATGGTGAAACCTTACACCCATTGCTAGACTAGAAGGAGTAAGAATTTTACTTTCTTATTCTGCATTCAAAGGATTCAAGGTATACTACATGGATGTCAAATCAGCATTCCTAAATGGAATACTAGAAGAAGAAGTATACATTAAAGAACCAGAAGGGTTTGTTGATCTAGACAAGAGAAACATGGTATGTAGACTACACAAAGCCTTGTATGGATTGAAAAAAGCACCTAGAGAATGGTATGAAAGACTTCACTCCTATCTCATAAACATTGAATTTGTAAGAATAAGTGAAAATAGCAATCTGTACTTAAAAGAAGATATTGATGGTAATATTCTGATTGCTGAAATATTTGTTGATGATACCATATTTGGGGGTAATGATATGTTATGTAAATCCTTTTCTAATGAAATTAGAAAAGATTTTGAGATGTAGATGTTTGGGGAGGTCAAATTATTTCTTGGTCTACAGATTCTTCAACAAGATGCAGGCATATATATTACACAATCCAAATACATGAAGGAAGTGTTGAATATATTCAAGATGGAAGATTCCAAGCCAATTGGAACACCTATGGAAACTAGATGTAAGCTGACAAAAGAAGACAAATAAAATGAGGTAAATCAGACCTTGTATAGATCAATGATTGGAAAACTAATGTATGTTGTGCATACTAGACCAGATATAGCACATACAGTTGGAATAGTTTCAAGATTCTTTGTTAATCCCAAAGAATCACACATGACTACTATCAAGAGAATTCTGAGATATCTAAAGGACACTGAGGACTATGGATTATGGTATAAAAGAGAAGACAAATTTGAGCTTCAATTCTATATAGATGTTGATTGGGATGGAAACTTAGGTGACGGAAAGAGCACAACTGGAGGAGCATTCTTCAGGGGTGATAGAATTTTCACATGGATCAACAAGAAGCAAGGATGCATCTCACAATCTACTGCAGAAGAAGAATATGTGGCTTTTGCAGCCAACTGCTCTAACATTTCCTAGATCAACTAGTTACTGGAAGGTATGAATATGAAGATTTTTGTACCAGTGATTATCTATTGTGATAATACCATTGTAATTAACTTTTATAAGAATCTAGTCATGCATGCTAAGACTAAACATATTGCTATCAAGTATCATTACTTAAGAGAACAAGTGCAAGAGAAAGAGGTGATACTGTAATATGTTCAATCAAAGGAACAATTAGCTGATATATTCACAAAGCCATTGCCTAAAGATACATTGTACCTAAGAAAGAGAATAGGGTTCCAACCCTTGTCTATTGGTTAGTAAGCTGACTAGGAGGCTGTATCAACCTAGACATAATCAGAAGATCATTCATGTTGATGCAAGCACATAGATAGAATGCAAAAGATACATTAATACACAGAAAGGTACACATCTGCACCAAAAACTAGAGTCATGGTAATGTTGATGGATAGGGAAATTCAAGGAGTATATTATAAAAAGGTGAAAGGATATAACTTTGGCATGATCAAAGTTTACTTTGGCATTGTTTTCAAAGGAAGAGAAGTTCCTAAGAATATAAAGGGAGATATTATCATTATCCAAAGGGAGAGAATGTCTAGAATATCCAAAGGGAGAGATTACAATGAAATATCTATTAAAGGGAATGAAATATCCATCAAAGGGAGAGAAGATATCCTAAGGGAGAGATGTAACCTATAAGGAAGATAATATCAAAAAGGGACATAATATATCTATATTGTTGTCAAAGGAAAAAGAGATGATCAAGGAGAGGAACAATCAAAGGGAGAGACAACATCAGAGAAAGAATCTAAAGCTACTACATCTATCTAGTAAAGGGAATAAATATTGAAGAAAGCACTCTGTAAGAAACAAATATAATCTATATGAGCTTACCGAGAGCCATACATTTGTGTTGCTTATAGAACAATAAGATTGGTAGATTGATGAACTACAACTGATATATATCATATTGTATTAGTAATAATATAGTGTGATAATGTAGTGTGTTTCCATTAATGCCAAAGGGAGAGATTGGTGAACTATAACTGATTGAATGTTTGAAGATGTTAAGTTGATGATCACCAAGTTATACAAAGTTAATGCAAGACATTAAATTGGTTAATGTAGTATATTGGCATTGATGTCAACTTGATATATTCTAATTGGTTATATTCAAAGTGTCAAAGAATTTAGAGAACCAGAAAGATAAAGGTTATGCTTTCAGTAATGCATAAAAGATCAGTATTCACTAAGTGACAACAAACATCGACGAGCAGTGAACCCCGACGGACAGAGAAACATGGGAGGAAATTCACAGTGATGCCTAAGAAAGAAAACCAAGAAAGCATTATCGACAAACACAATCACAAGCATTACTGATGAGAAGCACTTCACAGTGATGTCTGACTGATAGACAACCCCGATGGAGATGCCCGAGGAGAACTGAAGTGTTGACCAAAGTTAACAAAAAGTTAAAACAATGAAAAGAATAGAAGTTCATAAATGACAAAAGACTTAGATGGAAAGAGCTAACAAAGGAGTTTACTAGTTGTTAATATTGTTTTCATCAACAAGTTAAAGCCAGAGATAAGAGAAATATTTAAATTTGTTTTATTCCAATTGTCAAAGAGAAATCTACGGGATAAAACTGAAGTAAAGCTTTAAAGCAAGATTATCTAGAACTATGGATCATGATGAGAACAAGAAAGTCAAGAACTAAGAAATGGTGAATTTATGTCGATAAAGAGACAAGCTAATTCATTATGAATTAGGGGTGAATAGAGAAGAAGGATGCTGGAGAGAAACTGGTGAAGAACAACTTCATACATTCCTGATCAATCAAGCTGAAGAACAGAGCTAATTTTGTGGATATCGAGCAATACAGAAGCACAATATCACCAAGCAGAAAGAAGTGGAGAAAAGGTATTGAAAAGATACATTTATCAGAAAGGTATTATGAGCTTACAATATATCTAAAAATCTACAAAGTATAGTTGTATATGTGAACAGATCATTTACTGTTTTAATTTAACCATTGGATCAGAAAGTCTCTTAACCAAACAGGACCTAACAATCATTTTTATATTTAGATACATCCCAAGGAGTATCAAAAGGTTTGGTCATGAAGATAGCATGAGATGTTAGATACCACGTGACAAACTACACTGGGTTTGGTCATAAAAGGTAGCATAGAGATGCCGGATATCAAGTGACAAACTATTCTATTTAAATCCTCTAACAAGGTCACACCTAACAGTGTGTTTGTAACCTTTAACAAGGTTGGATCTTCACCGAGCTCACGTCAGAAGAGTGAAAATTTTGGGTTAACAGTCCCAAGTGGTTTTTCCCTTAACAGGGTTTCCATGTTAAAAATCCATGTGTAAATGTGTTTATGAGTCATTAATTTAGTGTTTTTAATTATACATAACTAATATGAATTGATTGGTATACACTAGGTTATTTAATGCATTTGGGTAAAAAAAAGACTGCAAATCGATAAATAGTAAGACTAAGGTTTAACAGTGAACTCCGAGCAGTAGTTATTTTTTGAGATTATTTCAAGGCATTCATCTTGTAGGAATGAAGATTACTAAAGGCTTATAATGGTGGTAATAATTTTTTGGGTTAATTTATTTGAATATTTTGAGACCACTGATTCGCCCCTTACCCCCCTCTCAGTTATTCTAACAAAAACAATATCTACACCTCTTTGTTTCTCCGGAGATGTGGTTATTCCTTTCCTTCCATATCTTCTAGCAGGTATGGGGCGACGATTCTCCAGAGTTGTCTAAGCAGCAAATGAGAAGAAGGAAACTCCCAATTGCATATTAACTCTTGTAAATCTTGCTAAAAAACCCAAGGTAAACTAAACCTATCTAGTATTCCAGACCAGACTTCATTAGTAAAGGAGCAGAGAATAAAGAGATGGGCAGTAGGTTCCTCCTCCTTCTTCCACATCAAACACTAGTTGGAAAGTTGGAATTCATGCCTTTTAATATTGTCAATGGTGAGGATTTTTCCATGGAGCATCGACCACTAGAAAATGTTAACTTTTGGGAGGAGCTGACTATTCCAAACAAGCTTTCATCAATTCGAATCATTGACAACCTTGACCATGTAGTTATAAGCAGACTTCACTATGAAAGAGCTCAACTGAATTTTATCATAGACCAACAAATCCTCATAGTAGAAAACTGGGATTTCAGATGTTTTCCAATGAATCTTGTAGAGCCTTAAATTTCCCTTTGAGTTATAAGGGGATCTCCCAACCATCATCCAGTCTATTCCACCTCCTTGAGGGTGTTATGTAATCTCTAATTTTGGAACAAAAATTATCTTTAATGATCCTCATTATGTGACCAGAGGGCATCGGGCTAGAGGTTTCTCCTCACACTAGGTGTCTTCCCTAAACCTGATTTTTTCCCCATTTCCAAACTGCCATATGCACCCTTCTCTTAGTAGTCCCCTACATTTGATAATGTTATTCCATATTATTGGATCTAGTAGGAAAGTTGTGGTAATAAAATAGTTTAGAGGAGGAATTTCTAAAGTATTTAGCCTTCATAATTTTGCACCAATCTATCGGGTGTTTAGTAAGAATCCAACCCAACTTACTTAAAAGAGATTTATTTAGGTCATTAATCCTTCTGATCCCCATTCCTCCCAAGGCTTTGGGCAGGAAGACAATTTCCCAAGTGACCAGACTAATTCTATCCTTCTCCTCCAAACCCATCCAGAGGAAATTCCTTTGGATTTTCTCCATTTTCTCCACCATCCCTCTAGAAATATTTAAGATGGATAGGAAATAAATAGGGACCCCTTGGAGAGAGGCGGCCAATAATTGAAGCTTTCTCACACTACTAAGGACTTTCCCCTTCCATCCTTCTAGTTTCTTTTGCATTCTTTCTAAAATTATGTTCTAGAACTGTGTGCTAATTTCCCTATCCATTAGGGGAAGCCCTAGGTAGGTATCAAGAAGCTCAATAGTTTCACATCCTAGGATGTGGACACTCTTTAATTTGAGATTTTGTTCAGTATTAAAGAAGTAGATCTTACTTTTATTATAATTTATGTGTTGTCCTGAAACTTTAGCGTAATCGTCCATCAATTTCCTCCACTTTCTAGCTTCAATGACATAAGAGATACCAAACATGAATGTGTCATCTAAAAATTGTTGTAAGACCTTAGAGGACAATGAGGAAGCAGGCTTAATGCCATGAATTTGGCCCCTCTGATCCAGATAGGTAAAATTCCTTCCAAGGACCTCAACAACCATGATAAAGAGGTATGGCAAAAGGAGGGAAAAAGGAGGTCCCCTTGTCTTACCCTCTTTTCCATGTTAAATTAACCCCAGGGATAACAATTAAATAGAAAAGAGTATCATCTCTCTCCATAGCCTCCTTGATAATTCTTATAAATCTCTCCTGGAATCCCATCTTCAATAAAACCGCATACATAAAACTCCAATTAACTCTGTCATAGGCCTTGGAAATATCTAATTTAAGAGCCATCCTGGGATTTTTACATCTATCCATTGAGTGGAGAACCTCATGCATTGTGATCGCAGCATCCAGGATTTTTCTGCTTGACACAAAGCCTTTTTGAGAAGGGCATATGATTCTATCAAGGAGGGGCTTAATCCTATTGACCATGACCTTTACAAAAATCATGTAAACGGTATTACGGAAGCTTATAGGTCAGAAATGTGAAATAAGTTTTGGGTTTGGTATCTTGGGGACAAGCACAATATAAGTTTTGTTTAAATTTTTGAGGAGCTTTCCCATTCTGAAGAAATCCTTGGTAGCTCTAGTCAGATCATACTTTACCAGTTCCTAGAATTCTTGGAAGAAGGTGGGTGGAAACCCATTAGGACTTAGGGCCTTGTAGGCATTCATAGAAAACACCTCCCTTTCAAATTCCTCCTTCGTAACCCCTCTTAGAAGGTGATCATTATCAACCTCATTCAGGGCAGTAGGAACACAACTCAACAATTGATCCCTAATGTTATCATAGTTCTCATTAGATTCAAAGTAAGCCTTATTGAAATACTGAGAAGCCCATCTCCCCATCTCTTCATCCTCCTTGAGCTCCTCATTGTTATCATTCCATAATTTTCTAATAGTATTTATTTTCTTATGTTTAGAATCATATCTATGAAAAAAGAGGTGTTACTTTCCCCCTCCTTAAGCCATTGGATTTTCGATCATTATTTCCATTATATTTCCTCCTTATTTAGATTATACTTCCATTTCTTCCTCTATAAATTCTCCTCCAAATGATCCTCATTGGATAGGTTACCACTAGCCATACTTGTCTAAATTTGGTCTAGCTTAGTCTCAATTTCTTTCTTCTTCAAGATATCCCCAAAAGTTGATTTACTCCAGCTTTTCACCTCTCATCTAATATTTTCCATTTTTTTGTAAATCTGGAACATGGTAGATCTCCTCACTGGAATATTCCACCAGGATTGGATGCACTCCTTGAAATAATCATGGGAGTGTCACATAATTTCATACCAGAAAGGAGGAGGTCCAGAAATAGGTTGCACAGTCCAGTTGAGCAAGATCAGAGAGTGGTCAGAGACCATGCAAGGAATGGCAGTGAGAATAGAATTCTGGTCAAGATCCCAACCTATAGAAACCAAGAACCTATCCAACCTGACTTGGATAAGGTGTTTCCCCTTCCTATTATTTTACCAAGTGAAGGGATTCCAATGGAGCTCCAGACTGGAGAGGTCATTCTTTCTGATGAGCTCGGAAAGGTCCTGCATGTTGTCACTGTATTCCACTAGCCCTCCCAATTTCTTAGAGGGGAATAAAGGGGTGTTAAAGTCCCTGTCCACCATATAAATACTATCCACATTATGAGTTTTGAGGCTATTTATCTCCTCCCAGACCAAAGATTGACTAGTTCTACTATTGGGGGCATACAAATTAATCGTACACCAAGACAAGTTATCCATCTTAAATCTAATGATAAGAAAGTTGTGAGAGAAATAAATTGCTTCAGCAGTCAGCTTACTCGGGTGCCAAAGGGTACCCATACCTCCTGAAGCCCCATTTTCCTTACAGTAGTAGAACCCTGCAGTCATCCAGAGATGATAAAAAACATGAGAAAATTTTTGATGTGACATTTTCACTTCTTGAATGAGCAGCACATCAACCTTAAGGTCAATAATGCTCTGCCTTAGAGAATATTGTTTTTGACAGTTTTTCAAGTCCCTTAAGTTCCAAGAAAGGAACTTCATATTCTATGCTTTTTAGTAACCTCCAAGGTTAATTTCCTTCCATTAGCAATTTCCCTGGGCATTGCCTTCATTCTGGGAGCTCTTTCAGGCGGTCTTCCCACTTTAGTGTCCATACCGACATCTCATTTCTTAGAACCTCTTGTTTTCCTTTGAGTTATCTTCCATTCTTCTAGTTCATTCCCCATCAAGGAAGTGGTGTTCGATCTACTTCTTGGAGAGTGGGCAACAACTTGTCACCACTTTAGAGACTAAGGAGCATCTAGTGGGAGAAGACCACATATTCCCCCAAAGTAAAACATCTTCCATTCTCATTTTCTCAATCACAATTGTGAGATTAGGCAATGTCTCCATTTCCTTCAGAGCCACAATAGTCCCCCTTACCTTCTCCACCTCCCTATTCATACTTCTCAGTAGGAATTCCTCTGAATACCCCACACTCTTAGGGGGCTCCCCATCCTCAAAGTTCAGACCTTGGTTGGCTTCTATCTTAGATGAGGAACTTCTTTGGCTTTTTGGAGTTTCCATAAGGTTTTGTAATCCTTCCAGAAAGGGGTAATCCCCTCCTTCCTCCCCTTGGGGCTTTAAACTATCCATCTATGTTGAATCATCACTTCTAACATACTAATAAGGACCACATTTACAATAACAGGGATTGATCTAGGTCCATCCCAAGAGGTTCCTGGACTAGCCACCTTCTCTTTCAGTTTAGGTTCTTTCTACTGAGGAGCCTTACATTCTCAAATAACGTGCCCCTGTTTGGAGCAGCACTGGAAAAAAAAGGTAGCATTCTCATATACAATGGCCTGAGTACACTTACCCCATTTGGATTTTAGAGAAAAAAGTTCAGGATGGTTTTTATCCATGGCCACATTGACACACAAATGGGCATATACAACTCTAGTCTTTTGGGTGGTGACATTAACAACAATTACAAAGTTCCCAAAGGAATCCCCATTCCATTTGAACACATGCTCACCCTAGAATTCCAAAGGCAATCCCAGGAGTCTGAACCAAATAGGAGCCAACTTATGGAGCTCTGCACTCAAGGAAAACCTAGGCTTTCATTTTGCAAGGGCCTAATTGTGCTTCCCATAACACTCATTTCCTGAATGGACAAAGATGAGATCCTCATCTATAGTGAAGAAAAACAGGAATAGCCCACCTGGTATGGAAGAGATGCTAACACTTCCTTTTAGCTTCTAATGAGAGTTCACCCATCTTCAAACCTTATCAATTGTTGGCCTGAATACCAGAAACCTCCCTACTAGTGATAAGTGAACAGAAGAGGAAATACTATCCATAATTCTATCTGGAAGGGAGATTTCAAGGCTATCCTCCCCATGGATAATTTGAGGTTCTGGATGCATCTCCTCTATAGTATGTTGGCCCACTAGAGAACATTTCTAGGCACCATCCAGGAGGGAAAAATTCCTACCATCGGGATAGCACTTGGGATCTGATTTAGTGGGAGCACATTCATCTACAAGTTTTTCTTCCCCACCAGGACCACTGTCAGTGGGGGAAACCACCCGAGAAATACTGAGGGTGCTAGATGAAAACTTAGAAAACACAGGGTCTTATGTTTTGGGTGGCCCATCCCAACCAGTGGATCCCAGGACCAGCAGCAGGTTAGGACAAAGGATTGGGAGCAGAGGGGTGGCAGGAGGGACATAGCCCCCCCCAGTGGACACCATAAAATATATGTTGAAATTATTTTATTCTATTCTATTTGTATGGTCCTAAAAATTTAGCACCCATTAATTTGGAAGCTCTAGGATTTAATGGGCACCATTTTCGTGATCACCTCAATTTTGGATGCATTTAAGATTGATTTTCTATTACACTATTCTATTAAACATATACACTATTTGATTAAATATTTATTCTTTTTCATACTTTAACTTAGTAAAAATTATCATCAAGTCTTTGCATTTATATTATTAACCAACAATTCAGCCAAACATTCACACCTTCCTAGTTTTCTATCTAATGATCTAATTCCACATGTTTTTCTTTGTTCTTGTTGTAGTATCCCAAATGTAAAAATGACTCAAGGTGGTCTAGTACGTCATCTACTAAGACCTATCTACCCTTAATATATAAATTATTTTAATGAAGGATTTTAATAGCTTATAGGGGAAAAGACTCAGTAGTCATCAACGCTAATTTTGTACTTCATAAGCTCCTAAATAGTATGTAAAATTTCAACTTTTTTATTTCTTTATGTGCCATCATAAATTGTAAGCACCATATAGGTGTGTATAATTTCATGATTTTTTAGCACCCACCTTAGTGTGTTTTCATCTTATCATGCATAATGGGACTTCATATGGGACATAATATATAACTCAATTAAAATATAGGTCCTATGTTATTTCAATTTCCTCAAAATTTGACGTGAGCCCTTATTTCTAGGCATGCTCCTTTATTATTTCTCTTATTTAATCATTTACTAGCTTACATGGGCCCTGTTGGAGCTCTAAATTTTTGGCAAAATTTGGAGTCCTATATAGTGATAAAAATCTAAAAAATGGCATCCTAAACTCCATGCCCAATAAGTGATGATATGATGTAGTACATGAAATGGGATACAAAATTATATTATTATTCAACTAAAAGTTGAGAGATTAAGTAAGGAATCTTTGTGATGGGAACAATCAAAATTTTTTTAATGAAGGTTTCAAAGATGTTTTAATTTTGACATGCTTAAAAAATGATGTCTTCAGAGGATGGAAATGATCAAAATTTAACAATCTAAAATAGACCAAGTTTGTAAAATTAAATTTCCTATCTCTAGTCAAAATCTTATGTTCGTACCATCTAATTTGTATTTTCTACCAAAGTAAAATCCAAAATATAGGTAGTTATTAGTTAGTTAGTTGATTAGTTTTTTCTCAAAAGAGTCTTCTAGATTTTAAGGAAGAGTGATGTATTTTCACCCTAAAGGGGTATGAAAACTATGTTAGGATTAGGTAATACTGAGAGGGGGAGAATCATTATTAAATCACTTAAAATAAACTTTAAACCAATTCAACATAAACCATAAGCATACTAAAATCAAAGGAACATAAAAAAATAACATAGTACTCATAACACCATTATTCGTTGTCAAGGAAACCCTGGCTAAGGGAAAACCCCAGTGGGGATGATACCCACAAGCATGCACCAAAGTATAATGTCCCTATTAGGAGACCTAGCCCTATTAGGAGCTGAATATTACATAGTACAATTCCTTGTTAGAGGAATAAAACCCTATTAAAGGTATACAACACCATGTTAGGGGCCAAATGAGATTGTAGCTCTTACAATAATACTTCTATTACAAAGTGTTCTCAGTCATGAATAAAACAAGCATCTTCAATGCTTAGATAGTTCCTGTCATAGTTCTTCAATGATCTCTGTCAATCTTCTGCTCTACCATTCACATCTCACACACATCACATATCCATCAATACATTCATCTCTCTCATCTATATTTTCTCTCTAAAAAAGATCTCCATATATATATATATATATATTCTCTTTACCAAGTCGGCTCTCTTAACCAAATATTACATAGTCGGCTCTCAATACAAAATACAATTAATCATGCAAATATCAAATACATAGTCGGAACTCTTACATAATCAAAATATAGATTATCCATAACCATAATCTAACTTATCTTTCCAGGAGTCCATTTCATACTCCCCAAATCATCGCTTCAGTTTAACTGCTTTGTATCACTGTTATGTTGATGTCGCATGTCTTCAAATATCTCTAGCTCTCTGTAATCATCATCAAAATCAAATTGATCTTAGACGTAGGTCATACATACCCCATATTATCTTCCTCTAAGCTCACTCAACATAACTCATCGATCTTGATCTTTGATACCCAAAATACATCTATATTTTTGCTTCTGTACTTAGTGAATTATAGAATTGTATTACCAAAACGTAACTTCAAATCAATCGATATATATATGCCAGATGTGTTTCCATAAATGACAACCAAAATTTTATGTAACACATAAAAAATTGATCACTTTCCAACAATCTCTCCCTTTGGCATTGATGGCAACACTTAACAAAAAAATGACTAAGTGTTCCAACAAAAACAAAAATTGTCTCTTCTTCATTTCTTCTTCTTCTCTCTTCTCCCCTATTAATTTTTCCTTCTTCTCTCTTCTCCCCTATTCATTTTTTCTTCTCTCTTATCCCCCTTTGGAAACAATGACAAAGGTGCATAAAAATAATATAACTAGTTCTTTCTCACCATTTTCAGAATATCTTGAAAAGAATCTTCCAAGATCTTCACTTCTACACTCCATGACTTAGCCAATAGTTGACTAACATGAATTATTCCATTTAGTGCATAAGATGTTGTCTCTTCTGCTTTCAACTCTATGGGCATAGATTTTTTCAATGATTATGTAGTCTTCTCCATTTCAGATAAGTGAGTTTCAAGAATTAATAGCTTAGGAGTGATTAAACTCTTCAGCAAACCAAACCTTGTCATGACTCTCCCTTTCTCTATATCCAACACATTCAGCTTATCCAAAATCCTTGTTACTTCTCTATCCATTTCCATCATAGATTGTGAGGAGGTCTCACTACTGTCCATCATACTATTCAAGGTTGCCCTATCCTTAGGAATAATGTCTTCAATGTTTTGAACATGTCTGATAGGGTTCATGCAATAACTGAATAGTGTCCTTCCATGTGCAACACAACTCTTAGATTTTTTAGTAGCATATCTTAGAATGCCCAAGTCCCATGAAATAGACTGGAAAACTTCAATCAGTTTCTTCTCCAAGTAGCTCTTCTCTGCCTTTTCTTCGTCAATCTTCACTAGATTCTCATAGTGACCATCAAACTCATCAAGTGTCACCTTCAAGTTCTCTATATCATCTCTACTCTGGAAAACAATGGGTACTAGAAGCAATTTATTCATTGTATCAATTTATCTAGACATTACCTTAGTTTTCTTGTCACTTTTCTGCTTAGATCTTTCCTTTGCTTTAAACATTAATAGATTTTTCTTTACTTGCCAATAATAAGATAGAAGATGTGTCAATTTTGGTTTTGTCTTCAACTTTTGCTTCTTCATCTTTCTACTCCATTTCTTTTATGTTCTTCCTCTCTCTATTCTTCCTCTTTGTGTTCCTCATCTTCAACCACTATATTTTCAATGTTTCCTTCAAATGGATCCTTCTCATCATGAGAAGTGTCAACTGTCATAGGCACACCAGAAATATAGAAATCTAGTTTCATATCATCTTCGCTTTTGTCAAAACTTGCTTCAGCTGATTTAGAACTCTCTCCCATTCCTAAGGGTGTAGGCATTGTATTCTTAGGAGGTGAACCCTTCTTAGGAATAATACTCATTAGTATCTGATCCAATGCTCTCTGAATCTCTTTAGTAACTTCTTCATATTTTATTTCCATAATCTTTATTAACCTTTCCTTAGTCCTCAATAATGGTTTTAGTTCATTGAATATTCTATCTCTCACTATGCCATTATTAGTCATGTACTCCATTTCAGTAGAAATGTCATCAATACCCAGTATGTCATACCTGTAATGAATATATGCCCTAATGTCTTCAACATGCAAAATGTCATATGGTGTCTATAAAAATTCTCCTTCGGGATCATCCTCACATGACTTGAAAGGATGTTTCTTAAATTTGTACGTAGGTCTATCCACAAAATCATATATCACAAGTGCATCCATATTTTTTTTATAAGTAGATGATGTAAATACCATTTACAAGTTGAATTTTGAGTTTTTTCTTTGATCGATCATGCAAGTTAATTGCTAGATAGTCTGAACCTCTCTGCTCTCAGATTTCCTTAGGTCACTACTCTTCAAATGGTGAGGAAATAGATAACCATTTGGTACATTATAAATTGTTAATTTATTAAAATCTTACATTACCCAATGTTGCCCAGTCAGTTATGAATCTCACGATCATAATATATGCATCGTCTGATGTTGCACTCTTAGATATACATTCCATGATGTCAGCCAATATCACACCTAAGCTCGCTAGCACTCAATCCACATATTCAAGGGTAGGATATATTTTGATATCTTTATCAATGCTCCCCCTAAGGCCACGATTGGCCAATTAGGTTGATTCTTCTTTGTTAACATCATCTGAAGATCCAGTAACATCTATTATCTCTCCCTAAACCAATATCTCACTTATCTCTTTGACTTTCCATATCTTGTCACTACTGTTATCTTCTACTTTGTTGAAATAACTGTCAAAATCATTCTTCAGTTCTACAACACTCTTACCAGTATCATTTTCATTCTTCTTTGTGTTCATAGGAGGTGGTACTCTTTTTTTATTTACTCCATTATACTTGCAAAAATTTGCTATATGTCCTAGATTGTTGCATTTGTAACATATAGGAGGTCTTTTGTTCTGATTTATTTGCAGTTTACAAAACTTTGCAATGTGTCCAATGTTATTACATCTGTAACATGTAGGTTTCACTGTATGTTCTCCTCTATTGTCTTTCCTATATCCAAATTGATTGAGTTTCTTGCATTCTACTTTCTTGTGCCCATATGCATTATAGTTAAAACAATAACCAGAAAAAGTTTTGAAAGGGGCATTACCTCTGTAGTCTCTTTTTATGTGTCCAAACTTGTTACAACCAAAACATCTACCTCTGAAAGGTCTGATATGTTCTCTAGGTTCTTCAAGAGTAGGTTTTTTTGCATCAATCTTTGCATCTTGTTTCTATTCTTGATTCTTGGAACATTCACCTTCATTGAAGCCAATACCAGTCATATCACCTTTAGGGTTCTGTTTGTCTCTTTGTTCATCAATCAAGTCACTGCTCATGTGTAGTTTCTCAATGTGTTTCTTTGTCTCAATAAGTTCACCTTTTATGATCTGATTGTATTTCTCCAATTCTAGATACTTGTTCTTGTAATGGTCAGCCTCATTCTTCATTTGTTCCATCAAAACATTTGCATTTTTCAAAGCTTATTCAATGTTATTTTTAGCATCTTTTTCCTGTTGAATCTCTTTAGCCATTACTTCATTCTAAAGCTTCAAAGTGTCATTCTCTTTTTCAAGTTGCTTTATCTGATCTAAATTATCATTGTCTGAATCTTATTTTATCTAAACCACAACATATTATCTCTTATTTTTTGAAAGTTCAAGTTGTTCTTTCAATTTCTTGATGAATCCACCTACTCTCCTTAAACTGAATCTCAAGTCTCCATTCTCAGCTTTAGCTTTATCAAGGTCTTCAAGTGTAGCTTCAAATTTCTCTTGCAAATTATCTGAATCCATTATGATCTCCCTTAAGTTATTAAGCTTTCTCTCCAAGGGCCAAAATCTCTGATACCAATTGTTAGGATTAGGTAATGCTGAGAAGGGGTGTGAATCAGTATTACAACACTTAAAATAAACTTTAAACCAATTCAACATAAACTATAAGCATACTAAAATCAAAGGAACATAAACATATAAAACAGTACTCATAACACCATTATTTTTTTGTCGAGGAAACCCCAGACAAGGGAAAACCCTAGTGGGGATGATACCCACAAGAATGCACTAAAGTATAATGTCCCTGCTAGGAGACCTAGCTCTGTTAGAAGCTTAATATTACATAGTACAATTCCTTGTTAGAGGAATACATGTGATGTCCCCAATTTTAGCAGGTTTTGGCAGTGTGTTTGTCAGCTCATCATCGCGACCCTCGTGAGTTGACACCTGGTCTTGAGGGTCCCAGTTGGTGGACTTGCTATTTTTAGTAAGTTTGGACTTACTATTTTTAGTAAGTCAGTTGGTCAATGTTGATCTCTGACAGGGCAGTATCGACAGTGATCAGAACTTCAAACTATGCTTGGAGTATGCAGTTCTTCGGCTAGGGACTTACTATTTTTAGTAAGTCTATTTTTGGTAGTTGTCATTTTTGGCAGTGCAGTGAATGGCTATGGCAATTGGTCATCACCAGCAGCATATGCAGAATTTATCACATGAGTTCATATTTATTAATTAATACTAGTTATTAATTAATAAAGCTACGTTATTATAATAATACTTTATTATTATAATAATAATTTGGAAGTTGTTAAAAAAAAGAGTTGTTAACTAATGCTCGTTTGGAAAACTGTGGCTTCAAAAAGTATTATAAATATGGGCTCATTCATGGGGATTGGCATCGATGGAATATATTATATTTTGTTTGTTTTCTCTGAGGAGAAGTTCTGATTTGTAAATCAAATCCCTTGCTGAGGTATAAGGATTTGATACTGAATTTATTTAGCCTTTGGAAGACTGGTTCTTCTGAAGCTAACCCATAATTGGTTGCTGTTGTATAACCAATTTCATCTTCCTTCATACTGTTTGTTTGTAACTTGGAGGAAAGATAGTAATTCTGAATTCTAGATTATTACTTGTACTCTGATCTGCACTAAGAGGTTGATCTGGTTGGTATTTACTGAGGAATGAACCAGAGATTAATTCGTTATTTCTGGGCTATGAATTGGAGTGTATTAGAATTGGACCAATCTACATTTATCAAAGATTGAGTAGATCAAAGTGTGTTTTTAAAGTAGTGTGGAAGGTGTAGGGGTTGCATTTTGATGCCAGGATCAATTGGAGTACAAATCAATTCCCCTTTGTTGTCCACAGGTGTTGAAGAAGCTAATAGTTTGGTAGCTTACTTGTTCTAGTTGTATGTGGTGAGTGGAGGAAGTTGTTGATAGCAGTGTTAGGTTCTTATTAAAACATTGGGGTTGTCAAATCAAAGTGGAAGAAGGATGTGTGTTGGTGCTCCAAAACTCCAACTCCAATTTTTTTCTATCAAATATATCAGGTTCTTTCCATCTGAATAAGTATTTAAATAAATTCATTGACTGTAATTTCCAGAATTTCATTAGAGAATCATTCTGAAATAATTGTGTATCCTGGATGAGAATGTCAAATTGAAATTGAATATTTAAATAAAGGAGTTATTGCTAGAGATTGTTATCTTTGTGAAAAAATCAAATTGAATTATCAAAGAGCCAGGTTGGGCTCATTATAGTGGTATCAGAGCTTGCCTACAAACTGTTCGACAAAATGCCAAACTAATGAATTGAAAAGAAAATTGATGTTGAATTTAGTTATGACTTAGACAGGGTCATTACAGTGGTATCAGAGCGGTTTCATTCCAGCCTATAGGGAAATCAGGTTCATTTTTTTATTATTATTATTTGGGAATTAAATCGTGGAAAATGATAGGAGATTTA
This sequence comes from Thuja plicata, assembly GCA_018584345.1. NCBI lineage: Eukaryota > Viridiplantae > Streptophyta > Pinopsida > Cupressales > Cupressaceae > Thuja > Thuja plicata. Next base: position 1,131,146 of record MU224369.1, read on the forward strand.
TTCCCGGTAGGCATTACTACTGGAGAGGTTAGTCACCCCCACCAAATGAAGATGCAAAAATTTAGTTTGGCACAGTGCTTGGTGGTGATGATAATAATCCAGGCTGTTCAACAAGTTCTGCAAGACCCACAGCTGCTGCTGAAGAAAATATTGATAGGGAGGCTAGGGAAACCTTCAGGAACCTAGCAGCAGGCTAGCATTGTTTAGCTGATGTATTACATGAGCTTTCTGACACATTGAGATGGATCATAATCCTGAGGGATCAGAGTAGGGAGAGGTCACATGATGCTTCTGTCACATCACATAGATCATGAATTAATGACAGACATAGGGATTATGAGCATAGAGCCCAGAGAGATGACAAAGTAGATAGGGTAGGCAATAGGGGAGACCAGTTTAGACCCTAGGGACCCAGATTTATGAGACTAGAGATTGATACAGCCAATGTTAATGTTGAGAGTGTCCCTTTTGATGAGGATACAGTCACGCACTATGCTGAATGGGATGCCCTCCCTCCAGCCTTGAAACAAAATCTAAACTTTGACAGATATCTGACCCAGAAATGGGAGCATGCAAGGGGAAGGCCAGCACAGGATAGGAAGAGGATGGGACATAATGATTTGAGACAAGTGGCTAGCAAGATTATGCTAGCACATTTTGATGGTAGCGGTAGGGCCACTGCAAGAGCTTGGGTCCACAAGCTCGATAGCTACCTCACCTTGCGTCCGATGACTGAGGAGGATGTCATTAGATTTGCAGTTTTTCATTTAGATGCGACTGTAGATGACTGGTGGTACCATGGATTGAGATCGCTACATCATGACCAAATTACTGACTATCAAGAGTTTGTAGATAGGTTGATCAAGCGCTTTGACAGAAAATACCCAGAGGTTTATTTTAGAGAATTGGCTTAGTTGCGGTAGACAACTAGTCTAGAGGGCTTCATTAGTGAGTTTCAGTGCATATCCATTAGGGTGTATGATATATCAAAGTGGAGGAGAGTGATGTTATTTTTGGAGGGGTTAGCAGAGCCACTCTATGGATGGGTTAAGTCTCTCGACCCACCCACTTTACAGGAGGAGACAAAGAAAGCCCAGGATCTTAAGGCATCGTCTCAGAGAAAGGGTGCCCCGAAGTCATTTGGTTCTCCACCTATTGATGAGGAGTCCCCTCCAGTTGTGGAGGAAAAGGGCAAGTCAACGGGAAGGTTTGATGATGTTTACAAAGAGGACCTAATGAGGAGACAACTTTTCTTTTGGTGCAAGGGCCTTTCTCTAAAGGTCATACTTGTGATCTGAGGCAAAAGCGGGTAGTGAACCGTGGCATGTGGGTTTACACATATGAGATTGAGGAGTAATCGCAACACCATGAGGATGGAGACAATGATGACCTACTCAAGATCGAGCTTATACTGTGTTGAGTGTTTACAGCCTCATTTTCGCCTTACATGTTTGAGATTTACATCAGGTGCAAAGATGGTCTATGCCTAAGATGGATTGGTTTCAAGATGACTGGGGAGAGTCAGTGAAGTTTGGTATGATTAGTTCTCCTATTTATTTATCGTTTGGTAATGCCTAGATCTCCACTTCATTAGCACAAGAACTTGGGGTTATGATACAAGTTATGTTACTGGTGTTGCTGATGTCATGGATTTATAGTTGGTTCTGAGATAGAAGGGACATCATGTGTTTCTTATGGGATCCTAGTGGAGGTTTTAATGAGATACTCGATTGCTTGAGGACAAGAAATTTTGGGGAGGGAGGACTGTGATGTCCCCAATTTTAGTAGGTTTTAGCAGTGGCTTTGTCAGCTCATCATCATGACCCTCGTGAGTTTACGCCTAGTCTTGAGGGTCCCAGTTGGCAGACTTACTATTTTTAATAAGTCTGGACTTACTATTTTTAGTAAGTTAGTTGGTCAGTATTGATCTCTGACAGGGAAGTATCAACAATGATTAGAACTTCAGACTATGCTCAGGGTATACAGTTCTTCGGCTGGGGACTTACTATTTTTAGTAAGTCTATTTTTGGCAGTTGCCACTTTTGGCAGTGCAGTGGGTGGCTATGGCATTCAGTCATCACCAGCAGCAGATGCAAAATTTATCGCATGAGTTCATATTTATTAATTAATTTCTATTAATTAATACTAGTTATTAATTAATAAAGCCATGTTATTATAATAATACTTTATTATTATAATAAAAATTTAGAAGTTGTTAAAAAAGAGAGTTGTTAACTAATGCTCTTTTGGGAAACTATGGCTGCAAAAAGTATTATAAATATGGGCTCATTCACAGGGATTGGCATCGATTGAATATATTATATTTTGTTTGTTTTCTCTGAGGAGAAGTTCTGATTTGTAAATCAAATCACTTGCTAAGGTATAAGGGTTTGATACTGAATTGATTTAGCCTTTGGAAGACTGATTCCTCTAGAGCTAATCCATAATTGGTTGTTGTTGTATAACCAATTTCATCTTCCTTTGTACTGTTTGTCTGTAACCAGAGGAAAGATAGTGTGAGTGCGTAAATGGGTACCTGTTAGATGGACACAAACACTTCAATAGATCATTGTTTTAGTAACTTAGGGTTAGTAAAAGCATGAAAAACACACAAAACCCTCTAAAGGCGACCTATTGCCTTCTAATCTAGGAAGAGTATGAACACCACTATATCAGCCCTCAGAATATAATGATGAAATAGTGACCAATACAACCTAAATACGAAGGATTTGAGTTAAAATGAGCTAAAAATGATTAAACATGCATGCATACAAGCTATGAAATGATAAAAGAACACTAACAATTAGTATTTGCAAT
>MU224369.1:1164059-1211053 GCA_018584345.1 Thuja plicata
ACCACCCTTTATCCTGTGTGTGTGCTTCTGTTGCACTGTTGGTGTTCCTGGTTCTTCTTCTGCAGATGTTTTTGGCATTGCATTTCAGTGTTCCTGTCACCTCTCCCAGTTCAGCATTATGGGGGGGGGTCACCTGTTGTTTCTATTGCTTCCTGGTTTGATTGATCAGCTCTTTAGACATTTGTCTTCTCTACCTGGTCATGCACTTTAGTGGGGGTTCCAGCAGTATCTTCTGACAGAGTTCACAGTTCATGCTTCGGAGATGCTTCCTGCCCTTTCTTGTTCCTTTCTCTGGGACATTTTTTCCCTAGATTGAAGGCTTTGTTTCCTTCATCTAGTTTGCTTTCTTTTTTGGGTTCCTGATCAGGCCTAGTTGCCAGGACCCTTCTTTCCTTCTTTCTGCAGTAGTTAGCTTTTTTGCTTCTCCCTAAGTTACACTTAAGGGGGGGTGTTAGAGTAGTTATAGTTAGCTAATAATTAAATGATTTAATTATTAGCCTATTATACTCTTTAGTGCTTAAGTTTCACTTAGGAAGCGCTTTATAATTCTTTAGGGTTTTAGCCTTTAGGGTTTCATGTTTCCTTTTATAAGGATTCACTTCTTTCATTTTAGTAAGGAGATCATTTTGTAATTTCATTTGTTGAATATAGAAGATTATTTCTGTCAACATGTTTTTGCAGTCTCTGGCCTATTGGCCGTCATAGCTCTCTTTCTCTTCTATCTTGCTTCTTCTCATGACAGTGTTTGCATACAGGTTTCTTGGGTTGATTTGCAGTTCAGCAAATCTAACATTGAAGCTGAGTATGTGGCAGAAGCAGTTAATTGTTCAAACATTGTGTGGTTGAAAATACTACTGAAAGGTATGAAGGAGGAGATCACAGAACCAGTTTTCATATACTGTGATAACATGAGTTCCATTAATATTTCTAAAAATCTTGTAATGCACTCTAAGAAAAAACATATAGCTATCAAGTATCATTACTTGAGGGAGCTCGTTCAGAAGAAGGAAGTGAGATTGGAATGTGTGAACACTAAGGAAGAGTTGGTAGACATATTTACAAAAGCATTACCCAAGGATTCTCACGAGTATCTAAGAGGTAAATTGGGGGTAATTCCCCTAGAAGAGGCTAACTAGTTCTGAATGGTACTATTGCATCAAATGTTTTAATCAAAACACTTGACACATTGATGCACAGTAAGTCACATTTTTATGATGCTACCTAAAAACTGTGAAGTGGAAGACAAGAACAGAAAAGAAGAATCTTCATAATGAAGATGTCAACATCTTTGGCATTATTGTCAAAGAGGGAGATGATTTCTAAAACAAAAAGAGGGAGATTATTGCTAAAAATAGATATGAGGGAGCTGCACAGTAACATAAAACATTTTAGTGTGATTATAGACATAGAGGGAGTCAAAATGAAGCTAAAGAAATTAATAAAGATTTTTTCATATCAAGGAACACAGACACTTTTTGGATTGTATGGTAACTTTGTTTTGAAATTATTTTTTTACAGTTTAGTGTTGCAATCAATGCCAAAGAGGGAGATTGTTGGAAAGATTGCTACAATGTAGACAATTGCTATTTTGTCATTGATGTCAAACCTTAACTGGTGAGACTATTGGTGTATATTTGAGTACCATATCTATTGATTGATGAAGATTTAAAGAATAGGCTAACAAGAACACCAAGGAAATGGTAGAGTTATGAGTATACACCAGGTTACTTGATCATTTGGCACTTTGGCAAAGTGATACGTTGTTTATCTATCACTAACAGTTCACTAGAAGGTCGATGCCAAGCAAAGCAAAGTTGATGCCAAGCAAAGCAAAGTTGATGTCGAGAAATGCAAAGATGATGTCGAACACCAGTGAAATGTCGAGGGAGACAGAGAAATTTGAGCAGCAGTATTTTGTTAATTGATGAGATTTGAGATCTATGGCCAACATAGTTGATTTTATTGGGATATGAATTGTTAATTAAGATTGGTCCACACTCATTTAATGCATAGGAAACCATTATTAGCATATGGATTCAATGTTTCATTAATGATTGTATTGGAGAAGGAAATTAAATGTAATGATGGAAAGATCCATTGGATCTGACCACACCTAAGATCTATGATCTTGATTAAGCAGAAAAATATTTATCTGACCTAGATGAAGAGGTATAATATAACCTACTATGGTTATTGTTATGGTATCCAAGTGTAAGGTGAAGTTGAATGCAAAGTATTGCATGGTTAATTGACTAATTGGTAAAAATCTATCATAGAAGGCTAAGCAGAGAAGCAGAGTGGTTGCTTGATGGATTTCCAAGAAGATCTAAAGTTTGATATGAAAATGGAGGCCACTCAGTGAATTAGCATTAGAGCTAAAATTGGATCTGGATTTGCAAAGTAAGTTATATGTATTAGATCACACCTGCTGATTACTTTCTAACCATTGTATCAGTTCAAATCCTTTAACCAGGTTGACCTGATAGTCATTGTATAAATCCTTTGAACAAGGTGACATTCAGATTGGAATGTTCTAAGTCCTCTAACAAGGCCACTCCTGACAGGGTGTTTAAATCCTTTAACCAGGTCACATTTGACAGTGTGTTTTGTAACCTTTAATAGGGTTGGCTCCTAAGAGGGAATCACTTCATAAGACTAAAATTTTGGTAGCATGTTACTGGTGGTTTTTCCCATATTGGGTTTCCACATCAAATCATGGTGTAAAAATGTGTGAATGCTATTGTTGTGTTTTACTGTTAAGTTTTTGGAAGCTTATTTCATTAGTACAGTAAGCTGCACACTTTTGTTGTTTATTGTTGCTGAGTAGATATGAGTTGTTCGAGTTGGTTTAAAGTTTTATGGGCACATCTGGACCAAAGGATAACTGATTCCCCCCCCCCCACCCCCAGTTATTCTAAATTCATTCTAACAAACACACTTTTATTTATTTCATTTTATTTTAAGGTTGATTCCAAATAGGGGTTTAACTGAGGCAAACCCCTCTTCACAAACTTCTTCCCTATTTTTCTGTGTGTAGGAACATGTTGTAAACCTACCATTATAGATCTGGAAAGTACATGATCCAATGGATGATCCAAGAAATTTTTAGATAAAGTTCCAGGGTATACAATGTGAAAGGCATCCTATACCTCAATATTGAAAAAACCACTTGGTGTTCTATACACTCTAAATCAGCCTCATATTCAAACCACACATCAGATCTTTTCTCTAGTTGTTGTTTCAAGTCATTGCAGGTTGTTGTTTGATTTTTGTCTATCTATTTCTACTAAAAGTTGTCATTTAAAATTATTTATCCTTCCAACTTGCATCATCTTATTATCAACTCCTCTTAATCAATCACAATGAAGGATCATTGCACCCTCTTAGTGCTAGATTCCTACTTGAGCCCAATGGTTTATCTTCATTTCAAGTGTGAAATAAGGAAATATGAGCAATCTCTTGTTGGCCCCCCTTTGTTTCCCTTTTCTTTTTGTACATTTTGGTGAACCCAACTTATAACATTTCCACTTTTGATTTGGTGTTTAGATCTCATTTACATACATTGCATTATTGCATTTTAGAATTTTTTTATCAAATTTAGATGCAATCATTGATTAAAAATAAATTTTAAAAATTGCATTTATCTCATGCATCTAGTTTATTCTTGCATTGCATGTTGAAAAAATAATAAAAAGTACAAAAATATTTTATATCATGAATTTTTGTTACATTTCATCTATCTCAATTTGATTTATATTAATGGATTTTTTATCTTCATTTTCTAGTTCAATATAATTTTTTCTTCAAGATCTTCAAGATGTTCCCTTTCATGCATATGATGATAACTTAATTCTTCCTTCCATTCATTCCCATAATATACCCTCTCTCACATTTGAAAAACCCTGAAATGGGCCTGAGTTCCAATGAAACCAATGCCTCAGGTATAGGTTATCCTTGAACTGTACTCCCACGTACAAGTGGACTTCAACCTATACTCCAAGTACAAGTCAAATTTGACTTGTACCCTAGGAGGCACAATCCCCAAAAAGAGCCTCAGGATCTCAAAGGTATAAAAGAAATGGTAAAAAATAGATAAATAATGAGGACAAAGTGGAAAATATGACATAATTGCATCCATGTTCTAGGATATCATTGAAATGAGGCCTAAAAAGGTCTTTGAGCCTCCAAATTAATGGGTGATAACTTTTAAGACAATACATTTAACTCCCACTTTAGTGGGAGTATGAGCCAAACTCATACTCATGGTAAAGTAGAGCGAGTGCATGAGATGATCTCATCAAAGCTAAGGAGATAAGGAAACATCAATCCCCCAAGTGATTTGAGTCCTCACCAAATCCAAAACTAGGACAAGAGAGACATTTCTAAACAAAAAGAGGGAAGTTTCATTGGGTCGGCCTAGTAAGAATGTTTGTCTTAATGTGAACCATAGAAAATATAGAATTGAAAGTTCTAGCAGGTTTATGTGTTGTGCTAGTTAATCCTATAAAAAACCTTTCTCCTTTTGGTGGCTTTTTCTGTGTGTAAATGTGTGCACCTCATCAATGGATCAGGGTCCGTTGTATCCATGAGGATTGGTTTGTGTATGCTAGGATAGATCAAATTATGGTCTAGCAAATTATGTTATGCTAGTCAACCAAGAGAGTAACTGGCCCTTGCAAATTGTGTTATGCTAGTGTACTCTTTTTTAAAATATGAAAGAAGAGTAATCTAGCCATAGAAAATTGTGTTATGCTAGTGTAATCTACCTTTCATGCTTAAAGAGAACAAAATATATGCAATACAGAGGCCATGTATGCCCCCTTAAGATGGAAAAATAAGTGCTATTTTATCATCTTAAAGAAGATTTAAAAATAAGGATGAAGAACTTTTAATACGAAGATGGTATCCACAAGCAACACCCAGTCCAAACCAAAGAGGTCACAACTCCTATGAGGTCATGGAAGGGATGAGTGCAAAGAGATACCATGCAAGAAATATAAAATAGATCCTTGCGAAGGATGATGCATTGTTTAGTCTCCAAGGTAAGGGATTTATCTTACATGGAAACCCAATAGCGAATAATGAAAAAGGTTATGATCAAGGATGCATATGCTTAATGTAAACTAACATTTCTATGTATGATTGGATGTCACGTGAGAGATAAATAACACTTATACAAGGGAAAAGTAGATCCTTGAAGAAGAATGAGAGAGATTGATAGAATACCCTTGCACCCCAAGTGTAGGAACAAGGGTGAAGGGTGCCTATTATGCTACTCACAAAGTATACTATACTACGCATTAGAATAAGCTCCAAGGGAGTAAGCTAACAATGTTAATAGTGTGAAACAACATAATAGAGACTTAGATGTTATTTAGAAAAAATAGTATTAAAAAATAACTCATTACAATATGATATACAAATAATACCATGATCAATGAGTTGTTTGATTTTGTAATGTAAAGCTTGACAATTATTAGTAGAGTGATCATGATAGCAATGATACATGCAAAAAGGAAGAGATATAAGATGTTGACTACGTTTATATTTGCATTTAGGTCTAGTAATCACCTTAGCACAAAGAAGTTTAGGAAAAATTATTTCTTGATCAAAAGTGAATGTAGGTGAAGTGGGTGAGATGAAGGAGAGCATATGGACAAAGGAGACTCAAAACCAAATTCTTCCATAGGTTTCTTACTACTCTCACCACTTTTTTGTGCACATCGTAGACCATGTTTAAAATTATGATTCACAATGGTGTTAACATTAACTATTTGTGGTTTCTTACAAGGATTAAATCCTAGCCCATAAGAATTCTCATGCATCCCATTTCCTAAGGGCACTTGAATTCCTTATTCATATTTTCCACATCTGTTCCCATTGAATCCATGGTTTGGCAATAAATGATAACCAAGACCATAACAAGAATCCATATCAAAAAAAGAGAATGGAGTCCCATTTGTCACTATGTCATCACAATCAGGCTTGATATATGTATTAGGAGTTGAAGAAACAACAAAATTGTTACTAAGCTCATTAGAAAGAGGAGTTTCTTTGAATTCTTTATCAAATTTAGATTGTGTAAATTGAAGGTCATAAACTTTATACTCTCCAATAAATATTGGTGTGAAACATAAGGATCCCCAATCATCATCCAAAAGTAAACTAGAGAAAGGAGGATCATCCTTAAAATTGAGAATTAGTTTTAGAATCAGGCTCTTGTATTTTTTGATAGACTCGGAGGTTTTAATAGATTTTTTGTTTAAACAAATATTCATTCTATCATCTTCATGAAGAGTGTACATCATATTTTTATAGAGGAATTTAACTTTTCAATGAAGATTTGAAGGAATGACATGCATAGTATTTAACCTGTAACCACCTGGATTTGGTCTGCTCTGACTATAGACCCTATTTTCCCTAAGTATTATCATACCCCCAATTATGTCCAGACAACTCTTCAATCGGCTGGCATAATTCATTTGAATCAGATTTAATTTCCTAAGTGATTCAATCACTAAATTTTATTAATCACCTAAGCCAATCAAATCAAATCAATTCAAATCAAACATGGCTAAGGTAATTAATTTAAAAGGAATTAAATAAATCCCTATTATATCAAATCACTTGCAAAACCCTATCTTCTAGCCTAAATTAATCTAATTAATTGGCTATAGTCCTAATTAATTATCTAAAGAAATAAGAAGCTTAAATAATTAATATTCATATTTTTGAATGAATATATTTAATATAATTCATTTCATTAATATTCCCCTAACCTAATCTACCTCAACCACCCTAACTTTGAGTCTGAACTCAACCCAACCCTTTCACCCCATGCTAAATCTAATCCTAATCCTAATCCCATTCTAACCCACCTCCTAATGATGTCACATTCCATTAAGGTGTGATTAGGAACACAACCCATTTGAGAAAGTCAACTTTCTCAAGCTTGACTCTCTCTAAGTCCACCTTCTCAAGCTTGCCTCTTACACCCTCACCATGCCTCTTAAATGCTTTCATTTAATGCATATTCCTCAAGCCCATGCCTCTTCAATTCCTTTGGCATTTATTTCTCTTATACCTCATTAATGAGTTTTTCAACTCCATTAATGAACCTTGTCCCCCTCTCTCTACTCATTTCTTCTATAAATAGAAGGAGTTTTTAAGCACAAAAGTGCCCTTAATTTTTGAATGTAATATTGTTATGCCCATATTTTGGAAGGAGTTTCAAGCATTGTTATGTTATCCATTTTTACATAGATTTATATTGCTTCATAGTTTCATTATCATGCACAGTTATAATGTTTTTTTAGAGTTAATATGCATTGCTTAATGATTAAATAGTTTGTTTTAACTCAAATATTTCATGCTAAGTCATATATGTCACTGATAGTAGCATAATCTGAGGGTTTTTATGTTTCTTATCATACTCTTCTTAGTTAGAAAGAAATAGGTCAATTTTAGTGCTTTATATGCTCATATAACCATGTTTTTCACTAATATAATGATCTATTGAAGTGTTGTGTCACAGGTAACATGTTCAATATTTCACACACACATTTCTAGCACCCACCATGAGGCACAATTTTGGATGTGGCCTCATTTTAACTCTATTTTTCACTAATCTATCCTCCCAATTTTTAGGTCCAGAGTCATTTCTAGTAGCAGAAGCTCGCATCTAGGATACGCCCTCGCACTGCAGAAATCAAGGCTTGCATCTGGGATTTCCTGGATCATTTTTAGTATAGGATCACATTTGGTGAATACTCTATCACACATGGTAACACAAGATCATATCTAGTTTTCTGTATCATTTACTACATTTCCTGGATCACATCTAGTGAAATTTTTTGTGGATTTCATTTCCTAACCCTAACATCCTAACTAGTGGTCATTGTGACATTTTGACAGCCTAACTAAGTGCTTGCAGGTTTCTAAGAAGGAGATAAGAAGACAATACTAACATGTGTGGTTGCAGGGATCTTACATTGATTTTAATACTAAACCCCTTTTTCAAAATCTTTCAAACTTAACACCATTTTCTCAATACGTGTCAAGTCAACTAGATTATTATGCTCTTTTCCTCCTAAGGAAAATCAAAAAATTAGATGTTGGTTTAACACTTATGGAGGGATTTGGGGGTAAATGAACAAGCAATCTCATCATTTAAACTTCATTTTGGAAATCATTAATTGAACCAATCAAAGCATTTAACATTGTGGGCTAATTGAACAAAATCGTTGTTTAATTGGAATCAGAAATTGAACAAGCTACTCATCTAAAATTGGGGATAATTGAACAACACAAATTTACTTTCAAGAATTCTATTTTCCCTAAAGTAGGAATATCTTAAATTGAGCACAACATTGTTTGAGGGAATGAACTATTTGATTGACTCTATTTTGGGAGAAAATGGCATGGATTAGGAGAGTATGCTCTTCTTTGGAGGAGGAATCAGAAATCTAGACGTCCTACGCTCGCCAATCTTTTGTATGCTTATTTAACAGTAGAGGGCCTGCCGGTTGAGGAAAAAATATCCTGGGAATGACCCAAGTGAGGACAAGTTCTACGCCAACCCTTCCAACTCACTATAAATAATTGCTTCCTCATATGCCAAAGCCTTGGAAGACGGAGCCGGTTTTGTTCTTGGAATTTTTACATCATTCCTTGAACATGCTTGGGTATGTGTAGAGAGAAGCCGCTTGAATCTTGCTTGTGAGACTACACATATTTGAGCACTCATAGGGCTATATGCCTCAATTTTGTCGTGTGCAACTCTATGACAGATGGTTTCAAATGGATTACCCCAAAATAAACAATGAACTTCATAGACAAACTACCTGATTCATCCCCGAAAGGGTGATAATCCTTGTGCAAGGAAAAAATTAATTTCCCCAAGACACTCGTCATATCGTGCCCTCACTTATGTTTGGAGTCGGCTAATATAGCATCATGACTGGAGCCATTGCGTGCTTGGTGATGGTTGTATTATGATTAGCATTTGAGTGTGTACCTAATTCAATGAGCAAGGATTTTTATCCTTCACCTAGAAAATAGGGCATAAGGATGTGTTTATTCACCCTTTAATAATGCAACAATGCTTGATGTAACTAAAAATCATTAAAAATATAACACCTTCAAACAAACAACAAATTTCAATCCTGGGTATACACATGTGTTTTTCACCCACTGACAGGTCTCACAATGCAATCTACAATCAAATGAAGTTCATGCACTTCCAAGACAATTTTTTCAAAACTGACCAAATCTGACAAAGACATTAGAAAATTACATCTTGGATTTTTTGGCTCGTATTTGGTATCCTGGATTGCATCTAGTATCCTGGCTCACATCTGGTCAACACATTATCGCATCTAGGGTTCAAGTTTGCATATAGGGTCATCAGTAGGTCATATACTATATTTCCTGGCTCGCATCTAGGAGCTTGCATCTAGGACAGTGGGCACTTGCATAATAGTTTCTTAGGAAAACTCAGTAGATTTAGATATCCTTTTGGCTCTTTAGTCTATCCCTATTTTCTTTTCTAGTCTCCCTATTGCTATGTCAAAATACTTTTTCAGACGTCTACCTTGCATGTCTTTCCAGTTCCTCGCAATCCATCTCAATACGTGTGGTCTATCCACTTTTTACAACAACTTGATTCCCAACTCACTATCAGGGAATTCTAACCCTTTGACACTGGAATCATTTCCTTCCACCAAGATACAAATGATACTTCCACCTAGACACACTCACTTGAACGATTCGAGATACTACTTGACACTATCAGGAAACTTTGACGAAGTTGAGATACAGATACATGGTTAACACAAGATGTAATGAGTACACATCTAAAGGATCAAAAATACCTCCTAAATCACCACAATTTCAAGGAGAAACATCTCGCAGTTCCCTACTTGATCTAGACTCTCCAGAAATGGACAATTCCACTCGTGGATGGAGTGAGGCTTTTGATGAATATGACAATAGAAAAAACCAAAAGCACAAAGATATCGATGAAGAAGAAGAACCCACATTTGAACGTCCTCTATTTGAATCAGGCAATGAGGAAGACATCACTGAAGAAGAGTACGATAAACGCAAATAGAGAAAGAGGTTCCACAATATATTGGAAAAGATGATTGATGAGAATAAAGAGAAATACTTTCTCCATTTAGCATCCAATGACGTAAAATTACCCAACAATTATGATGTAGAACAACTAAAAGAAAAGGAGGTACCAACTCCTATTTCTATTCTTTCCAAACAACTTACCTTAATACAAACGGAACTTGTGACTCTCAAGCAAGAGAAGGCTAAACCCAAACTGAAGTACTCTGTGGACTCCATTTGTCCATTTCCTTTCGACAAGAGTATCACTATGGTTCCATTCCCTCCCAATGTGGCAAAGCCAAAATATGACAAGTATACAGGAGAGACTAACCCAAATGACCATGTTCGATAATTTTGTGCTCTTAGCATAGAGTACATGCATGAACCTACTTACCTCATGCATCTTTTTCCTATAAGTCTAGGAGGCAATGCCATGGAATGGTTCTCAGAACTTACACCCAAGGTTAAAAATTTTGAGGACTTAATACAATAGTTTATCCAACACTACTCCTATAATATCCAACATGATGTGACTATGATGGATCTATGCAACACTAAATAGAAGACTGGAAAATCCTTTACCCACTTTCTACAAAGGTGGAAAAAAATATTTGCACAGTATTCAAGATCCATTCCCGAATCCGAGAAGATGGAAATCTTTGTCAATAACTTAGTACCTAAGTTAAACTACGCATTTGAAATGAAAGATTCCCCTAGCTTTGACAGGATGATCAAGAACTCCCTCTATATCAAAGAAGTTATGGTCAAGAAGGGGGAGATCACTCTTCAAAGTGAAAACAAATCTAATAATTCCAACTCCAAACCTAAATGGTGGAAGCAAAAAATTTTTTTGTCAACGATGGCGTAGTAGACACATCCAATGTTGGTCCTAAACTTTAGGTGTTCAATCTAACTAACAGTATGCAAGTAAGCAAAGATGCCAAGGTAATGACCCCCATACCCAAAGAAAACAATGATAATAACAAGGCTCAGCCATGGACTTCAAAACCTCAAAGAATCACTGCACCATTAGATGGGGTGGGATGAAATCTGAGCTTCTGGCATATGGATAAGGGCATGATGTTACCCGAAGCTCCGGAGTCTACTAGGCAGTTGTGTATGTTTTTGCCTTGGATATTCAGGCCTAGTAGGAAGGGAGGATCTTCATTATATCCTTGAAAGACAGCCGCGTTAGCATCCTCAAAAGAAATGGTCTTGGGTGTGCGACTGATGACCTCCGAGTTTCCCAGAAGTTTTAGGAGAGACCTCTTTTGCTCGGGACAATTTAGCAAAACCTCCATCAAGGTCATGGAGGTGGTGGTCTATTCTAATGCCTTTGTGTTGTCGAATCTTCCTCCAGGGAATTGGTAACTCCCCTTGGCCAGGTCTTTCACTTGGTTAGAGCTAGAACCTTTTAGAGGGGCGGGCCAATCCATTGTAGTATCCCAGGGAGGAGTGTCTCTGGTAGGAGGGGTTGGTGTGTAAACTAGTCCTTTACCAGCCTAGCTCCAAGTATTGTAAGGAGGCTGCGGGTTTGTGAAGGCATTGGCCTCAAAGGCTAGAATCAATTCATCAAAGAACCCCTGCAATTCAGATTCTTCTTCATCTTCTCTGGAGGATCCGAAGAAGATGGTCTCATAAGTGAGTGCACTATGAGTGGACTCTTGCACAGGAGGCTCTGGGGGAGTAGCATCATGCGATTATTGTCTGTCTAGCTGGGAGATCATAATGACCTTCTCCAGTGTGGCATAGTTTACCTCATTGTGGGAGCCTGTGTTGTGCAATCTACACTAATTGGTCATGGGCTGGAAGTCTGCCACTGGCGTGAAATGTGATGGTCCAGCGCCACCTTGGTTGGCATTTTGGCTTGAGGGCGGACCTCCAATGTTCACGTTATTGTTCAATTATTGTTGACTGGGCCGAGGCCTATTGTTGAAGTTTCTTCCCCTAACATTGTTGTTTTGTTGGCAGGAGAAAATATTCCCTCTTTGGGAATTGGAATTCTGGGGTGCGTAGGACCCCACCTTCAGTTGACCCATGTCCACAGTCAGGGTAGACAACATTCGCGGGAGGGATTCAACCTTGACGGTCAACTGAGTGTTTGTTTCACAGTGTGACAGTTGTTGTTGGTTCCCTGGGAAGGCAAGGTGACCGTTAGAATGTATAAATAAATTTTATTTTTGGGTCCAGAGATCTTACCACCATGGTGCTTGCTTTTCCTAAAGAGTTAGCTTAGTTCAAAATCCTAGAAAGTACATATATTTTACAAACTTAGAAATTTAACCAACAGCCAGGTCCGGGGGTCTCATCACACTTAGTAAAGGCAAGATGTGGGTTGAGTGATGGCAAGAGACCCAGAGTCTGGAAAAACCAACCATTGGGAGGTGTGCGCAAAAAGTGATCCGTCAGGCTCACGTGGGTATGCAATAAATGGAAGTTATGGTGATGGCAGTGGAGCCAACTGTTCAAATGCATAAGTGAAGGCCACTTGGACACATTTAAATGTGCACATGGGACATAAATGAAGGATAGGCTAGTTCATGGAGGAGAGAGAAAATTTCTTGGTTGAAACTGGTCGAGAGCCAAGTTTTGACCAGGCAGTATTTTGCACAGATCGAGCTCGCAAATTAGAAAGTAGAAACAAATGCAGCATGGCGAGCTTGACAGAACACCAAGCAGAATATTCACAAAATATACACTATACATGACAGAGCTGAAGGGTATATACATGCAGACTAGAAGGATACACACTAATATACATCAAATGTACACATACAGAACGCAGAGCAGACATTTACAAAACCAGAGAATGTACAACATATTTACAACTTTTACATTACCTATAGGCTATGCTACATCTACACAGAGGGTGGACAACCCTCTAGCAGAGCCAACCCACGAATGGGCGGTGAACCAGAAAGAAACGCAAGACAAAATAGAAACAAGAAAACAAAGCCAGACATGGAAAAACCAAAAAAAGGAAAGCCGAGCGAAGAGAAGGTACCAACCTAAAAATGGAGAAGGGAAAGGAAAGGGACTTGCTACGAATGCTCTGCAATAGCTCCTACCATCAGATAAAAACCACTTACCACCACTAAACACTCACAATTGCTCGGAACAACTTGGAATGGCTCGCACTGGATTATCGCTAAATCACTATAAAATCGCTCTCAAATCGCTAAGATTGCTCAAGTGTTTAATCACGGTAAATGTGAAGATGAAAGGTAATTTTTATTTATACCCGTGGTAAAAGAAAGTTACCTTTCCTTCCATAAACTCCAGATAGATAGACCTCCGGACTCCAGGCCCAGGGATTCAATGTGACGATACCATCCTAAGAAAAGAAGTCATCATGGCAAAGAATCCCGGAGTCCAGAATCCAGTTCCCAACCAAGGACAACCAACTCCGGGACTGGGTCCCAGAGTCACAAGAGACCAAAAAAACAAAAACAACACCATGGGGAAGAAAACCCCGAAGAAGGAAAACAAAGAAAACAAAGAAAAGACAAGGCAAGAGCCAAAAGCAGAAAGCAAAAAGGGGGACCCAACATTTTGCACACAAAATGTAGGGACGGGGATGTAGGGCATAAAAAATGGTGACTACCTAGGATGAATGCCTCGGTGCATTTGACAACTATAGAATCTCTGGTTAGCAAAACTGGAACAAATTGTTACTTTGAAGCATCTTACATGTAAAGAGTAACATGTCTGAGAAAATCTGACCATGCGCGATTCAACCCATGATCCTTTCATCAGTGGTGAAGTGTGTGCTTTGGAAGGAAATCAAGCTGATGACCTCTGGGAGGAGTAGAGAAGAGGCACTAAGTATACTAAACCACAAAGTCATCAAATTTGCTCATTTCTCCTAGAGACCGGAGTTTTTTTTGTCCCATTTCCTTTTCTTATCATTTTTGTGTGTTTCTGGGCGGGAGGGTAGTACTTCTTTCACCATTAAGATTAAGCTTAGCTAATTTTAATGGCGGTAATTCTTTCACCTTCCTACCTATTTTCATATGCTAAATGGGGGAGAAAAACTATGGACCCAGAAAGAATATTTTAGTTGTTCATGCTTGGGTCAACCAAATTAGTGTGACCGATCTACCCTCGATGTGTCTGATTACTTGTCCCTTATTTTTGTTTCCCTGATTTCCAGACGTCCGGAAAGAAATCCGATGAAGATTACTTAATGTATTACCAAACTTGTAAGATAAATCCAGAAACCAGACCGATTCCACCATGCTAACAACAGATTCTTAAGTCCACCATGCCGAAGACAATATCCTGGAGACCAGGTGTTATGCAAAGCATTCCAACCCTCACAAAATGAGAACAAAATGTTGGAACCCAAAAATAAGACAAGAAAATGAAAACAACCAAAGGAAAAGGAAGGTCCCGAAGGATGGCCAGCAAGACTATTTACAAGGCAAGGTACCTCCCAACAAGGCACCGGGAAAGAAATATTTACAAGAGGGAAATTTACATAAAATACAACTTGGGGAAAACCCACCTTATTCAAAATAATGTTTCAGGAACTGGACATTAATAGGTAATGGGATAGGTTCTCCAGTCATGGTGTTAAGGTGATAGGTATTTTCCCCATAGATTTTTGAAATTAAATATGGTCTAAGCCAGAGTTGTTGGAACTTAGTGTGCTTGCCTTTCTTTTCCTGGGCCTTGTCCCACAACAGGACCAATTCTAAAATCTAAAAAGACTTGTATTGGGCTTTGTGGTCAAACCATCATTTTACGACTGCTTGATGATGCGCAAAATGTTCAAGGGTCGTGTCTCATTGTTCTTCCATCTACACCAAGTTTAGAAGCCAAACCTCCACGATGTTATCCCAGTTGCTAAATTCCTGCATAAACTGCAAAACTGGGATCTGTAGGTTGATTGGGACCACTGGGTTCTGGCCATAAACTAGATGGAATGGGGAGGTTCCTAGGGAAGCCTTAATTTGGATGTGATCTACCCAAAGGGTGAATCTCAACTTTTGGTGCCAATCCTGGGGGTTCTGTTCTAGCAGGTGTTTGATCACTTTAAGAAAATTCTTATTCGTAGATTCAGCACGCCATTCCCCTAGGGGTAATAGTTTCTAAAGAACTTTAGAGTGATCTTCCAATTGTAGGTCCATTCAAGCAATTGTGCTAAAGAAAACATCAGACCATTGTCACATACTAAAGCAAAAGGCATTCTGAATCTTGTGACGATGTTTTCTTCTGGGAATTTAATAACTACGTCTGTCGTGTTATTTTTGCAAGGTATGGCTTCCGACCACCGGGTGCAGTAATCAGTAGCAGTTAGGATGTATTGGTGGTTAGCAGATGAGTTGGGGTTTATTTCCCCGATGAAATCAAATGCCCATTGGGTGAAGGGCCTAGCCTCAAAGACTGGTTATAAAGGCATAGTCGGGTTACGCTCATGATGTGCCACGGTTTGGAAAGTGTGGCATCTTCAAACTTGAGTGTAAACATCTTTAAATATACAGGGCCAATAATACCTAGCCTGGAGAATTTGATGGGCAGTGGCATCGGCTGAGCCATGCCTGGTTCCAAACTACTTGTGGAATTCATTGATCATCTTTGCAATTTGGTCCCTATCAATGCACCGAAGGTACACTCCCTCGTAGTTTCGGTGGTAAAGCATAGAGTTTTTGATCATGAAGTGAGAACTTTTCATCTGCAGGGCGCGACATTTATTGGGAGGTAATCCCTCTGGGAATTTGTTGTTTAACAGTAAGTACACCAGATATGTGTACTAGGGGTCTTGAGTGATATACTCCACAGTGTAAGTTTGGCATTCTATGTGGGGAGTCTCTTTTTCCATCGCTCGACTCAGTCCCTGCCCTCGAACTATCTTCATGGGTTGCATTTACAAGTCATACTCTTGGAGGATGACCATCCATTTCCCTCATCTTTCACCCAATTCACTCTGCATCAGCAGTGATTTCACAGCTTCGTCCGGGATGATAGCATGCACCTTGCTCCGGAGAATATAATGCCAGAATTTCTTCACGGCATGAACCAGAGCAAAGGCCTGATTTTCCAACAATGAATACCAGACTTTGATGTTCTTAAAGGGGGAGCTCATGAAAGCTATGGGTCATTCTTCCCCTTCAACCTTTTGAGTTAAAACTGTCGTGGCAGAATGCAGCAAACTAAAGGAGTAGATGTAAAATGGGAGGGAGTAGTCCGAACTAGCTAGGACGGGTGCCTCCATTATCATCTATTTAATCTGGGTGAATGCCCGCTATGCTTCAAGACTCCACTCAATCTTGGTATCCTTTTTCATCATTTTGTTGAGTCATTTGACTATCTCAGTGAATCCAGTGATGAACCGCCGGACAAAATTGATCTTTCCAAAGAAAGACCGCATCTCTTTCTTACTGCCAGGCATTTGTAGGTTTAGTAGCGCTTCGACTCTCTCAAGGTCTATGGATATACCCTTCTTGGAGATGATATGCCTGAGCAACTTCCCTTTAGTGACCCCGAATATGCATTTCTTGGGATTGAGGGATATTCCATATCGGCGACATCTCTCGCAGATCTGGGCGAGGTGGGCGGAATGGTCACACCTGTCTCGAGAAAAGGCGGTCAAATCATCCATGTAGATGATTATGCACCGATTCAAAAGGCCTTCAAATGCGATGTCCATAGCCTTTTGAAATGTGGCCCCTACATTAATTAAGCCAAAGGGCGTCCTCCTGTATGCAAACGTTCCCCACTTGGTGGTAAACGTCATTTTCTCTCTATCTTCATTCTTAACCATGACCTGGTTATACCCAGAGTACCCATCCAAGAATGACATCATTTGGGACCCATTCACTATTTGCAACACCTCATCCAACGAAGGTAGAGGGTGATTGTCCTTCTTGGAGGCTCTATTCAAATTTCAGAAATCTATGCAAAGGTGAATTTCACCGCTCTTTTTCCTTATAGGGACCAGATTGGCAACCCATGTAGTATGCCGGATTGGAAAGATTATCTGGGCTGACATCAATTTCTCCACCTCTTGATGAATTAGAGGCTCGATCAGTAGGTTGACTGATCATTGCTTTTGCTGAAAAGGCTTAGCATCAGGTTTCAGGGGAATGGTATGAGTCATGATAAATGTGTCGTATGTTTTTAAATCCTCATATCCCCACGCAATCACGTCTATGTATTCTCGGAGAACCACAAGAATCTTCTCCTTCTCCTCAGGGGAGCAGGAGGTGCCAATGTGTATCATCTTTTTTTCAATGGGTTGGCCAATGTTTACTTTCTCAAATTTTCCCCCCTCAGAGGAGGATGACATCTTCTCCTAGCCCTGAGGGTCCAAGTCAAAGATTCGTTCAAGCACAACCATCCCCTTCGGGATGGTGTTAGTGGGTAGGTCCATGATCCCATCATCTTCATCCCCCTATCCAGTATCATCATGGTCTTGTTCCTCCACTATCTGGTCCTCAAAGACACCAACATTAACCATGAAGGCCAGAATGTGCTAGTCGTCTTCGAAAACTAGGAAGTGGGTGACATTATCTGGGATGGACGAGGTGGGGATCATCTCGACAGAGAATCTTTGGAGTCGTGAGCCGGCCATGGGCTCAAGTGTGCTGGCAAAAATGACAAGGGCATCCAGGACATAATTCCATCACCGGGGAATAAGGTCAATGTCGAAGCCATCAAAATCTTCAATAAGGCTTCATGCCTGGTTATGGTACGTGGACAGTCTTTTATCATGACATGTATATTGACTCTGGACCTATTTTACAATCAACTCTGAATCACCCAGAGCCTGGAGGTGAGTGATCCCTTTCCTCAATGCAAATAAGAGTCCAAGGACCAAAGCCTTGTACTCCATGATGTTGTTTGTGCAGTTGAACTATAGCCAGTAAGATGTGAGGAAATATTTTCCTTGTGGGTTGATCAATTCTACTCCGGCCCCATAGCCTTGTTTGGACCGGGACCCGTTGAACTTAAGGGTTGATAGATCATTATTTTTAGTCTGGGGATGGGGTGAAGGAGTAGTCCTTGGATTGTTCTTGGGAGACCTAGGAGGGGCTTCCTCCCTCACTATTGGCGCATGGGTGGGGTTTGCCTCCGGAGGGGTTCAAATTTGAGATCCCCAGGGAGATGGCACTGAAGAAGTGCTTCCAATAGGAATACTAGGTCCCAGGGAATCCACTGTGTGTTCTTTATTCCGAAAGGCGTCGATGTGTCAGGTAGCGACTGAAAGGCAAGGTTCACACTCTAGCTCTGAATGTTTCTAATAATGTACTTAACACCAAGTACTAGACAAGAGTGTAGCGGGGGTTGCTGTGGCACCCTGAGAGTCGACCTAAACCCTCAAATTTTCTTCTATGTCTTGGGTTCTTTGCAGAACTATGGGAACATCCCTTGGGGTGAAACCAAATGTTAAGATTTCAAAGGGTCGGTACACCCCAGGGGAAGTCTCAGAGAAGAAGACATCACTAACCCTCCTAACTTCGGTAAGGGCCTATTTCATCTGGGGCTCACTTTCAACCCGAGTCTTGTTTGATTCTCCTTCCCAGGGGAGCCATAAGTGGGAGAAGTCGGTCAAAAAATACCCATTCAAGGATTTAGACCAATTCCAACTTAATAACATCCCATAAGTCTCTGGGATGTCCACCACTTGAACATCAATTGTGATGGCTATCTTGGGGTCCTGGATAAGTTGTATCTAGACGTTCTTCAATTCCCCCATAATTTTCACAACCATTTTGTCCAATTGAATCACTGCACCATTAGATGGGGTGGGACAGAATCTAAGCTTCTGGCATATGGATAAGGGCATGATGTTACCTGAAGCTCCGGAGTCTACTAGGCAGTTGTGTATGTTTTTGCCTTGGATATTCAGGCCTAGTAGGAAGGGAGGATCTTCATTATTTCCCTGAAAGACAGCCGTGTTAGCGTCCTCAAAAGAGATGGTCTTGGGTGGGTGACTGACGACCTCCGGGTTTCCCAGAAGTTTCAAGAGAGACTTCTTTTGCTCGGGATAATTCAGAAAAACCTCCATCAAGGTCATGGAGGTGGTGGTCTATTCTAATTCCTTTGTGAAGTCAAATCTTCCTCCTACGAATTGGTGACTCCCCTCGGCCAGGTCTTTCACTTGGTTAGAGCTAGAACCTTTTAGAAGGGTGGGCCGATCAGTTGTAGTATCCCAGGGAGGAGTGTCTCTAGTAGGAGGGGTTGGCGTGTAAACTAGTCCTTTACTAGCCTAGCTCTGAGTATTGTAAGGAGGCCATGGGTTTGTGAAGGCGTTGGCCTCAAAGGCCAGAATCAATTCATCAAAGAACCCCTGCAATTCAGATTCTTGTTCATCTTCTCTGAAGGATCCGAAGAAGATGGTCTCACAAGTGAATGCACTATGAGTGGACTCTTGCATAGGAGGCTCTGGGGGAGTATCATCATGCGATTGTTGTCTGTCCAGCTTGGAGATCATAATGACCTTCTCCAGTGTGGCACAGTTTACCTCATTGTGGGAGCCTGTGTCATGCAATCTACACCAATTGGCCATGGGCTGGAAGTCTGTCACTGGCATGAAATGTGATGGTCCAACGCCACCCTGGTTGGCATTTTGGTTTGAGGGTGGACCTCCGGTGTTTGCATTATTGTTCAATTTTTGTTGACTGGGTGGAAGCCTGTTGTTGAATTTTCTTCCCCCGGTATTGTTTTTTCGTTGGCCGGAGAAAATATTCTCTCTTTGGGAATTAGAATTTTGGGGTGCGTAGCACCCCCCTTTCAATTGACCCATGTCCACAGTCAGGGTAGACAACATTCACCAAAGGGATTCAACCTCAACGGTCAACTGAGTGTGTGTGTCACAGTGTGACAATTATTGTTGGTTCCTTGGAAAGGCAGCAGTATTCGCCAGAGTCAAGGGCGGCAATCCCCCAGTCACAGATGAATGAAAGAAGGGAACTCCAGGAGGTTGTGCCAGAGGTTGCGCTTGCTGTAGCTGGTTCCAGGGAAATGCTTCCAGACCCAGTATTGCTTGAGTCTGGGATGGGTAGACATACCGGGCTTGTTGGTCTATCGGCAGTGGTGGTGGATTCATTGCCATCACCGGGGCACCCATTTCCAGATTGGGGTTGTATCCCCTGACATTCGCAGTTCCCCTGGGGATCATGTTGAAGGGCGTGCTTTGCCCAATTCTACTCAGGGATTTGTTGAGGCCATGGGATATCTCTAAGGCTAGGTTGTAAACCTTCACCAAAGTATCCTGGTCACCCACAGTGGTAGTTCTCCAGAGGAGAGTGGCAACGAAAGGGTCCATCGCGTTGAGATAGGTCTGTATGGTTACTTCCAGCGACAGAATGAAAGGGCCCGTGCACTGCTTTAGGGTGCGTTGGAACCGATGATTAAATGCTACAAGGGGTTCATTTGGATCCTTTCTAATGGAAATGAACTAGTTGTGGGACCAAGCTGGGTCCACGTGTATGCGAAAGGCAGCCAAGAAGGCATCCTCCATGTCCTGCCAAGTGTTGATGGAGTTGGCAGGGAGGTTGAGGTACCAATTCAGTTCACCCTATCCCAAGGGCAGGGGAAACATCTGGGTCACAACATCTTCATGTTGGATCCAGTGTCGGTTTATGGCATCCTTGTATGCCTGTAAGTGTTCCTCTGCGGTTCGTGAGCCTAAGAGCTCATATCATGGGCAAATCTTCTCCGGGTGCGAGGGTAAGTCATTGGTTGCGCCTGGAAAAGTTCCCATAGGAGACCCGGTGTTACCAAAGTATGTAGCCATTTGGAGAACTGAATTTTAGACAGGTTGAGCGCTGGTTCCCAGGATTGTCTGAGAATTTTGGATATTCTGAGGTATACTAGGCCTACAAACAATAGTGGCTAATGCGATTTTCAAGGTCTGTTTCTTCTGAGTAGGAGGCTCGAGTTTGAAAAACCTTCTGGGGTTTGGGGCTGACCTAAGGATTCATTCAAATTTCTCTAGGGAGAAAGACCCAATCCCACTGAAGGCTTGACTTCTAAAACTACAGCTTGGGGAACCCTCGGGAGGTGTAAAATCAAAATCTCAAGAGGGCGACGAGTTCATGCCCTCCTTCTAGTGCCAGTTTCTATTGAAGGGACTTTGGTGACTGCATTCGCCAGTAGATATAAGTTGTCACCGGGTATCGGGGGTACCAACAAAATTCACCTGCAAAGGTTATCTGGGGAAATGAGATTCTCCGGGCCTCCAAGCACCTGAGAGTCAGGTCTCGACAGTGTCGGGCTCAATTGGGAGATGTGACTATTTTCGAGGGGGATAGCTGGTTTCTTCAACTCATTCTCTCTGGGGATTCAAGAAGCTGGGGTTTCTCCAAGTATTCTACACTTAGCAAATAAACTAAAAAAAGACCCTGCAGGGTTAGAAGTATTTCATCTACCTATAGTCATGTTTAAACATTCAATACATCAATAATGCTTTGATATACTACAATAAATATCAAAGAAATACACAACCATCAGCTCATATTTGATCAGTAGCAAGGGGAAGGAAGTCGTTAATCTACTTAAAATATCAGAGTAGAAGACATGAAGACATTAAACATAAAATACCGTTAACTTAGAAGATGAAGTGTCAACAACATCATTGCAAGAACTATCTCTTCTTCATTAACATTATTTCCAGCAAGCACTGGTGCATGGTACAATGGCAGCTCCAAGGGAGCATCTAACTACTGAAATATTTTAAGAACAAGGAGCATTGAGCTCTGCAACTGAAATGAAAATACTGCTTCTCTATTACTATGGACTGCCAAATCATCAATTTTTACGACCCTTGGAAAAGGGCCGAACTTACTATTTATACACATTTTCTTCTAACCCTAACCCTAACCCTATTTTACATTCTTCCATAAAATATAATATCCAGTGGCCAGCACTACCTGTACCACCTTACAAAAGACCTTGAGATGGAGAAGGTCTGACATATTAGAAGAATAAGACAAGAGGATGGAGTGGAAGAATCAGCCTTGAGAAGAGAGCCGAGAAAGAGAAGGAAGAAATTAGATCCCCTGGGGATCGAGGCTACATGCCTCATAAATGGGAAATGCGGCGCCTTTCTTCCAATGTGCCAGGTGTATATCTGGAGCGGTGCCTCGAGAAGGTCATCTGTGAGAAAACCAATTTTTGACCCAATGTGCCTCGATGTAGCTATCTACCCTCTAATAATCTTTATCAACCACTTTTGAAAGTGACCGGTCAGCCTCGGAGACTAGGACATAGATCACTCGAAAGAAAACTAAAATTTAGGATCCAGGAACTTACGTTCTGAAAGAATAAAGAATATAAAATGCTTAGGTTTTCTCCAGCCCCTGGAGAAAATTTATTGTTGCTTGTTATCATTGAAGGTCTGGAGGAGGCGGGAGATTCCATCCTCATCAATCTCTTTGAGGCCGAACCGCTGGTACTTGGTCACCTCGATCTGTTCTCCTAGCTCTGGAACATCCCTTTTGAATTCATCGGCCATTTTTTCCGCATCATGACCACTAAGGATCATGCGAGTCAGTCTCACCATTTGAGTTTCATCCACTCCCTCTGGGGATTGATATCTTGACTCCATTAATTCATCAAAATTCCCCAAGATGTATTCCTCCAGCGTGCATGTGTTAGTGCTAAACGGGTCAGTTCCAGAGACCTTCGTGACAAAAGCCTTATACAAATTTGAAGAATATTGGACCGTGTTGATTTTATCATGCAGAACCCCTACCAGTTACTTGAGCACCTCCAATGTGAGGTCAAGTCTAGAGTGTTGGGTCTTCACAAAATCAAATGATTCTTCTCCTAAAATCCCAGACTCAGAGACCATTTCCTCCCCAAGACCAAGGAGTTCTTCAAGTTCCACCTTCCATGCTTCATAATTTTCTATATCACCCTCCCATATGTTGATAATAGTCTCTGCATGATGCAGAACATGTCAGGCCGTATACAAGTCTGGGAGGGTGGACATAAGGAAGTGTCGTGTGTTTCTTATCTGCAGAGCGACCCACTCATCGACCGCTTGGGCCTTCTTCTTCACTGCTCACAGGGAGTCTATGTCGCCCTGCGGTAGTGGCGCATTAGATGTGGAGGCCTCCAGAGGAATGGCACTGATAGGCCAGGCTAGCTCAGTGAGAAACCCCATAAGGTTTGTAGTTTTCTCCTTTTCCACCTTGAGCCTTTGGGCCTCCTTTTCATAATGGGCCTCCACGGCTCTAGTCGCCTCTTTCAACAGGTCCACTTCACCCTGTTTTCCTCTTTTTCCCATTGATATCTCTGTGATATCATAATCTCCGGCCTTGGCAGTTGCCTCATCAACGTCTGGGGGAGGTGTTTCCACAACTGCAACTATTTCTCCGCCTGGCCCGATTCGAAGAGTATGAATCGTCTGGGATTTCTTTGCCTTCGATGGATTCTAGACCTGAGCCATCATCTCGGCCAGGGAGAGATGAGCTCTGGGGGTCATTGGATCTTTTCTTTTCTTGTTTTTGACCAACCACTATGACGGCAGGGGTGACTTATTTGCCAAAGCCTGTTCCTTGGGTTCTTCCCCGATATCTTGCTGCTGCTCCTCCTCAGTGGTGCGAGTCTTGCCCGGCTCCTTCTCCGCACCCTTCGACTCATCGGTGACATCTTCCCCGGTGATGTTTATTTCTTCTGCCCTGTTATCTGTATCTTTTTCTTCATTTGGGCCTTCATTGGCCACCCTGGGGGTTTCTTCCTTTTGTCATTCTTCTTGTTCCTTAGTCTCGGTTGCCAAGATCTCTTCTTCCATTGGCATATATTTTGGCAATGGGGGAGGTATCAGGCCAAGATTTAATGTTTTGGCCGTAGTGATTACCTGCCCAAAGTTCACTCTGGGGAGTGGCACTTGGAACGTAGCGGCTGAGATTACGGTTGCTCCCGTAGGTCCAGTTCCCTCAGTAGATGTCATTTGTTCACTCTGCTTCTGTTGGTCCACTCCCATGTTTTGAATCTCTGGGACCTCAAAGGTGATCTTTTGTTCTACTTCTTTCTCTTCTTCCATTTTCTCTTCCTGCTCCTGTGCAAGTTCTTGTTCTAGAGCCTCTTCCTGCGCTGGGACTTCAGCCTCCGTTTGCTCGATATCCCCCTGTAGATTCCTGAACTCGTCGATTGCAAAAATATCATGGAACTCATCCTGTGGGGGAGGGTTGGTCGGGACATCAGCAGGCTCTGATTCCCTTTCTAGTTTCAAGGAGTCGAAAGAAATGATCTCAACTTGTGGGATCTGGGGCATCCCCAGATCTAGCTCTATCTTGGGCTTTTGGTTAAGCCTCTTCTTTCTTCTAGTGACTAAGGGTGGCCCCGCATCCCTTAGTACTGCTTGTTCTTCTGGGTCTACCCCAGTTTCCTTAACCATCAAGGCCGCCAGTGAAGGAGAGGAGGGAGGACGAATTGGTCTGGCCATAAGTACCATAGTAGCCAGCTGTGTAATTAATTTCTCCCTCATTTGTTGGGAGGCCGCTACTGATTTTTTTATTTGCTCTTTTATGGGGACTTCTTGCACAGTGGAAGTTTCCATTATTCCTTTTCCTTTGTCTCCTCCCTGTGAAGAAGTCCCGGCACCCAGGGTTATCTTTGGTATTGGCAAGGCCGCCCGATGGACGCTCCCAAGGCACACCTTCTTGAAATAGATGTGGCTACATTCAACCATGTTGCAGGTGAATTCTTCAATAGTGGGCCCTTCTTGAGCGTCCCAGTTCACTGGAGGGAGTGCTAATTTGTCGATCCCCTTTGCTTTGTACTGGGGATCTACCGTGGAGCCAGCGTCTGAGAAATATTTCAGGAATCTTTGGAGCTTCAATCTTTCCATCATTCCTGCAGTCATTCTAACATAATGCCACCCTCGGACCTCCACGTCATCCTAGCAATCTTCCTAGAAGTCTTCCATGTGATATTGATGGGGCTCTGTTGCCTGGGGAAGTGTCGTTGCAATCTTTCCATGCGGAACAAAATGTTTTCGCGCTAAGTAAAATTCTACCAGGTTATAGCATTTAAGCTCATTATCTACTTCTTTAACGATAGGCAGACTGCATGAATAATTCTCACAAGTGATTGGGAATAGAATATTTGTTACCTTCTTCAAGGCATAGAATGCATGCAGCTCCATCATCTACCTACAATACTCTAGGAGAATTATCTTGTCCCCACATTGTTTAGGCAACAAGTAGGGTTTCCCAGAGAAACCGGTCACCCTTATGTATGTATGTTGTTGAAACTGTATATAGTAATAACCATAACTCTAGACCAAGTTTATTGCCTCTGTACACAGGTGGTATCCTGCGTCCCGGGTGGGTGTGAGTAGGTGGTAGTAAATGAAGGCATCGTTTACTCAGCAAAAATTGGGGAAGCGGGCCTCCCATTGAATCTGTGGAAAATGGTCCCAAGGGGCCTTCTGGCCTGAGCTGATCCCGAGTACGCCCTCTGTAAGTAACCCATTGGTGTGGGGTCATTGTTGTGCCAGGGCCCAGAGAACATAGGAATTCATATAAAACTTCTTCTTCTTGGCCAATTGAAGGAACTGGGAGTCTATGTGATTCAAAATTATGGTGGCCCAGTTAAAATATTCCCCGTCCGTGCTTATACCAAGCAAGAAGTAATACATCCACCCAGAGAAATCTCAGGCATGTTGTTGCCCAAAGACCCGGCATAATGCTATCATCCCCATCTGGATGCTTTCTTTAAATTTAGACCTAGGGATTTCCAGTTTCATCCTCTTGGGGTCCCTCTTTGGAACCTTGAGCCAATTATTGTTCATGTATATACGGGCTGCCTCCTCCAACTGCTTAAATTGGTCCAGGGCATCTGACTGGGTGACTACAGCTGGTTTGTCAAATTGGGGGATTCCCAAGCCCCTCTAGAAGGTATCAGGGTCTAGGGACACCATGGGAGTAGGATACCCGGTGGGTTCCGGGGCTACGAGCATGATAGCCCAAACGGATGTATTGTAGTGAGATGCAAGTGTGAGAACAAGCTCCGGTGACTGCACCGAGCAAGGGAAGCATGCAGCCTTAAGGATCCTGGAATTCCCAATTTTAATGGCCAATGGATCCCCGGCTTGTCATTGGATGTACATCATTTTTACCAAGGCCTGCATTTCGGGCCATGTCCCGACACTGGTGTTGGTAATGAGATGGACTTTGGACTCAATCTTTGAGCCCATGATAATGCTTTCCTTCATGTATTTCATGCTCAGGGGAAATATTTCCAGGGCCTTCTCTATTTTGGATCTAACAGCTGCCCTTGTAACTGCTGTAGAAGGAAGTTCCGGACTCCCGAGTGGTGAAGATGCGAAAGCTTCAGACATGTTGAAAGTATGTTATTCCAGAAACTTGCAAGGCAAGGCGACTGTTAGAACATATAAATAAATGTTATTCTAGGGTCTGGAGATCTTACCACCGTGGTGCTTGCTTTTCCTGAAGAGTTAGCTTACTTCAAAATCCTGGAAAGTACATATATTTTGCAAACTTAGAAATTTAACCAACAGCCGGGTCCAAGGGTCTCATCACACTTAGTAAAGGCAAGATGTGGGTTGAGTGATGGCAAGAGACTCAAAGTCTAGAAAAACCAACCGTTGGGAGGTGTGCACAAAAAGTGAGCTGTTAGGCCCACGTGGGCGCCACGTGGGTATGCAATAAATGGAAGTTATGGTGATGGCGGCGGAGCCAACTATCCAAATGTGCAAAAAGCAAAGGCCACTTGGACACATTTAAATGTGCGCATGGGACATAAATGAAGGAAAGGTTGGTTCACAGAGGAGAGAGAAAACCTCTTGGTTGAAACTGACCGAGAGCCGAGTTTCGACCAGGCAGTATTCTGCACAGAGCGAGCTCGCAAATTAGAAACTAGAAACAAATGCAACATGGCGAGCTTGACAGAACACCAAGAAAAATATACACAAAATATACACTATACATGACAGAGCTGAAGGGTATATACATGCAGACTGGAAGGATACACACTAATATACATCAAATGTACACATGTACAAAATGTAGAGCAAACATTTACAAAACCAAAGAATGTACAACATATTTACAACTTTTACATTACCTATAGGCTATGCTACATCTGCACAGAGGGAAGACAACCCTCTGGCAGAGCTGACCCACCAACGGGCGGCAAACCAGAAAGAAACGCAAGACAAAACAGAAACAAGACAACACAACCAGACACAAAAAAACCAAAAAAAGGAAAGTCGAGCGGAGAGAAGGTACCAACCTAAAAACGGAGAATGGCAAGGAAAGGGACTTATTGTGAATGCTCTGCAATAGCTCCTACCATCAGATAATCACCACTTACCACCACTAAACACTTACAATTGCTCAAAACAGCTTGGAATGGCTCGCACTGGATTATCGCTAAATCACTATAAAATCGCTCTCAAATCACTAAGATTGCTCAAGTGTTTAATCACGGTAAATGTGAAGATGATAGGTAATTTCTATTTATAACCATGGTAAAATCAAGTTACCTTTCCTTCCGCAAACTCCAGACAGATAGACCTCCAGACTCCAGGCCTGGGGATTCCGTGCGACGATACCATCCTAAGAAAAGAAGGCATCGTGGTGAAAGAATCCTGGAGTCCAGAATCTGGTTCCCAACCAAGGACAACCAACTCTGGGACTAGGTCCCAGAGTCACGAGAGACCAACAAAAAAAAAAAAACATCGTGGGGAAGAAAACCCCGGAGAAGGAAAACAAAGAAAACAAAGAAAAGACAAGGCAAGAGCCAAAAATAGAAAGCAAAAAGGGGGACCTAACATTTTGCACACAAAATGTAGGGATGGGGATGCAGGGCATAACAATACTTTGTCTTCATCACATTCCAGTAGATACCCAGAATAGAGAACAAAGTTGCATATGCTATGGCTACATTGGCCTCCATGTTACAACAGGAGGAACATCAATTCCTCTATGAATTATTGATGGAAGAATTATCCTATCCTGCCTTTGATACCCCTGAATATCAAGTAATATGTGCTTTGAACAGCCTAGACCAATCTCGGTATGCTAATATCATTTCTTACCTCACTGACCAAAGTATTCCCAACAATCTATCGAGAAATGAAAAAAGAGCCCTAATTAGGACAGCATCACGTTATGTCCCCATAACTAATAACTTATATCAACAAGGTCTCGATGGTATGCTTCTTAGATGTTTAGAACTTGAAGAGTCAGATCATGCATTAAATAAGTCCATGAAGGTGTATGTGGATCACATTCAAACAACTTTTCACTAGCAAAGAAACTGCTCAGAGTAGGCTATTACTGGCCTACAATGGAAAAAGATGCTATTTAGTTTTCCAAAACATGTCATAAATGCCAGACACATGGAAATCTCATCCATGATCCTACCACAGAACTTATACCTTTCATTACACATTGGACATTTAGCAATGGGCCTTTGACTTGGTTGGACAAATATATCCCAATTCTTCCGATGGACACAAGCTCATCATTACGGCTACTGAGTATTTCATGAAGTGGGTCGAGTCTATGCTGCTAATCAAAGCCACTGACAAATAGGTGGCTATGTTCATTCTAAACTACATTATCTGTAGATATGAGATACCCTCTTCAATTGTAACAGACAATGGGGGCCAATTTAAAAACCAAGACATTAATGACCTTTGTGAATAGTTCCACATTACTCAACACTGCTCCTCAATCTATTACCCTCAAGGTAATGGACAGACTAGGGAATCTAATAAGAATATTCTCAAAATCCTACACCAAACTGTAAGTAAGTCTGGCAAAGATTGGCATCTACAACTGAATCTGGCACTATGGGCCTACAGAACAAGCATCAGAACACCATCTAGAGCCACTCCATTTGCCCTAGTCTATAGCGCTGAATTAGTAGTACCTGTTGAGGTTGAAATCCCATCTTTGCAGATATCTTTACAAGGTCTTGTTACTAATGAGAAATACAGCATCAATAGAGTGAATTTTTTAGACCTACTTGATGAGCGAAGACAATAGGCGTTCGATCATTTGAAGGTGTACCAAGAATGCATGTCCAAGGAGTACAATAAAAAGGTTAAACCACACCAATTTCAAGTGGGGGATCTCATCCTAAAGGAGAATCCTAAGAACCAGCCCAATAGAGAACAGAAGGGAAAATTTGAACCTAACTAGCTGGGACCTTATGTTATCACTGCTACTTTTGGGACTAGAGCTTATCAACTAGCTACACTTGAGGGAGACGTTCTTCCAAATCCTATCAACACTTTGCATTTGAAGCGGTTCTACGCTTGATGTTTGGCTAGCAGAGCCTGTACAGTAAATAGTTCTTAGAAAATCCAAAAACAGTGGAAAAATCCTTGAACAAAGGTATCCTTGGTGAAAACCTTGAAAACAGGCACCATGATACTACAAAACCATTCAAAAAAGAAAAAATAGCAAAAAAATTGAAAAAGAGAAAAGTGCCTTGATGACAACCTAGTAAAACAGGCATCCTGGTAGAAAAAAGAGTAAAAGGTCTTGTCAAGTGGTGAAAACTTGGCAATCAGGCATCACTTGTATTATGCACTCCATATATCAATGTAATGCTAATACTAAGCCTTCACGATTACACCTGTGCTAAGAGTTGACTTCGTTTCCTTACAAAAATCTTATCCTTGCTTGGGATTTCTCTATGTTTTTGTCTTAGGATTAGGTCATTTTTGCACTAGGGTTATCTTTGCCAGTATGATAGGTCACGTCTGCTAGATCATCATAGGATGTTTTGTCTCGTGACACAATGATACTTGACATTTTCACTAAACTATCACCTTCACGAAACAAGGCTGGCACAAACATTGTACTAACATGAACGGTGTTCCTATGACCTACATTAGATTGCAAACAGGAACAATACACAGACATGGAACACATATTGCTTGAATTCCAGCTTTTTAATTGATGAATCTATACTGCGCTTGAAAAATGAATCAATAGTATTTCTCAATACTACCTAAACACGGTTTAATCTTGGTTTGATTATGACTCTTTTATACCCATGGTGTTTTTACTAGGGGCATTTAAGCAGTTATAAATTTTATTTGATTGATTCACAATTGATAGTTGTTATGTCTTCCTAGTTACTCCATGACATCTGCACAAAGACAAAGAGTCGCAAGGATAGGAGCATAATGTTTTCTTGGTTTTCTACGTATGGTGATTGTTCCAAATGATCCTATACATTTCACTTAACTTGGATGTTTATGGTAAGAGCTCCCACCATGAGTGGATAGCCGCATATATCTTGATCTTTGTTGTGTAAACTATAGTGAGGTTGAAACAATTTCCTTGTCTGTTTTCTAAACTCATATTCTCACTAAGGTATATGAAGCATAATGTACCCAAGGATATGAACTTTCAAGATCATTGTGGGTCCAATATCTTGCCTTACATACATTCTGATATAGTAAAAGGAAGGTCAATATTTTGTTATCTTGGATTTTATGCCTTGATGCCTAAGTTTATTTCCGACATTCCAATAAATATAGTATTCATACTTTCATAATATCGGTGGGTATTAGTGATTGTTGTACTATCAAGTGGTATCCATTCTGAAAAGCACCCAATGATGACAAACGTGTCCAATATTTTCCAATCAGTGACAAGTCCTTAGAGTCTACATATAGCAGCATTTAGAGATTGCATGATGCATTTATGAAAGAAGCAAAAATCATAAGGATTTGAGCTCAAACTCCTTTCTATTTTTAATTCATCTGAAATCCAAGATATTTCCATACCAATGCTTCCCAAAATCTTTGATCAATCGGGAACGAAACTAAACTCACATATTAAACATAATCAACTTGGTACCTGTGTGTTTTCTCAAAATACGCCTTCATTTCTTCACTTCTTATAATCTATTCTTTCATTTCCCTACCTGTTCCATGCACGTGATACATCATTTCAACAGAGGGATTTTATTCTTTTTCCTTCGATTTCGTTCTCAAGGGGGCATGATCACACTATCATCAATCAAATTCTTGCTCAAAACAATATTAAAATGACTTAGTTATCAAACAACTAGGGGCATGATAGTTTCCTTGACTAAGTCAAAACTGTTGGATAGAAAGCTTTGGTTCTCATAAGTTGGATATCTTGTGTTTCCTCATTTTAAAAGATTCTTACTAAGCTCTTGGCAGCTTCATACTGACTTTTGGACAACAACCAAGTTCAGAATCAGTATTATCAATCTTTGGATGACAACCAAGTTTAGAATTGGTATCTTTAAGATCTTTTATTGACTTTTGGATGACAACCAAGTTCAAATTCAATTCTATCAATTAGTTCAATCAAGTGCGAGATTGATCTCATCAGACATTTCATTCGATCATGAGCGAAATTCTCAATCTTTCTGAAGTCAAAATCAAAAAACTTTCTTTGAATCAATGCACTGCTTGCACATCAATTCAAAGAGGGGACAATGTAACCACCTAGATTTGGTCTGCTCTGACTATAGGCCTTATTTTCCCTAAGTGCGATCATACCCCCAATTATGTCCAGACAACTCTTCAATCGACTAGTATAATTCATTTGAATCGGATTTAATTTCCTAAGTGATTCAATCACTAAATTTTATTAATCACCTAAGCCAATCAAATCAAATCAATTTAATTCAAATCAAACATGGCTAAGGTAATTAATTTAAAAGAAATTAAATAAATCCCTATTATATCAAATCACTTGCAAAACCCTATCTTCTAGCCTAAATTAATCTAATTAATTGACTATAGTCCTAATTAATTATCTAAAGCAATAAGAAGCTTAAATAATTAATATTCCTATTTTTGAATGAATATATTTAATATAATTCATTTCATTAATATTCCCCTAAACCTCTAACCTAACCTACCTCAACCACCCTAACCTTGAGTCTAAACTCAACCCAATCCTTTCACCCCATGCTAAATCTAGTCCTAACCCTAATCCCATTCTAACTCACCTCCTAATGATGTCACATTCGATTAAGGTGTGATTAAGAACTCAACCCATTTGAGAAATTCAACTTTCTCAAGCTTGACTCTCTCTAAGTCCACCTTCTCAAACTTGTCTCTTACACACTCACCATGCCTCTTAAATGCTTGCATTTAATGCATATTCCTCAAGCCCATGCCTCTTCAATGCCTTTGGCATTTATTTCTCTTACACCTCATTAATGAGTTTTTCAACTCCATTAATGAAACTTGTCCCCCTCTCTCTCCTCATTTCTTCTATAAATAGAAGGAGTTTTTAAGCACAAAAGAGCCCTTAATTTTTGAATGTAATATTTTTATGCCCATATTTTGGAAGGAGTTTCAAGCATTGTTAAATGCTATCCATTTTTACATAGCTTCATACTGCTTCATAGTTTCATTATCATGCATAGTTATAATCTTCATTTTTAGAGTTAATATGCATTGCTTAATGATTAAATAGTTTGT
The DNA here is from genome assembly GCA_018584345.1 of Thuja plicata. Taxonomy (NCBI): domain Eukaryota; kingdom Viridiplantae; phylum Streptophyta; class Pinopsida; order Cupressales; family Cupressaceae; genus Thuja; species Thuja plicata. The sequence goes on from MU224369.1 coordinate 1,196,590, forward strand.
TTTAACTCAAATATTTCATGCTAAGTCATATATGTCACTGATAGTAGCATAATCTAAGGGTTGTTATGTTGCTTATAATACTCTTCTTAGTTAGAAAGCAATAGGTCAATTTTAGTGCTTTATATTCTCATCTAACCATGTTTCCCACTAATATAATGACCTATTGAAGTGTTGTGTCACAGGTAACAGGTGCAATATTTCACACACACATAACCAAGGTCAAACCAAAAGAAGATTGTAATTAAGAGGTCCAGGAATCACATGAATAGGAGTATCTAGAATAATTAGGCCTACTTTAATAGGTGAAGTGATGATGCCTAATGTTTTATTAGCAATATTGTCAAAGCCATGAATAGGAATATTGTCAGGTTTAACAGTTGAAATATCATCTTTTGTTTCTTTCAACATGTCCATACTAAAAACATTTAGCCTAGACCCATTATCGATTAAGGTCCTATGAATGATATTACCTTTGATGAGGATAGCTACCATAAGGGCATCATATTGATTTTCAAATTCTTTAGGAGCTAAATCATCTTGAGTAAACATGACTTGAAGTGGGATAGTGAAGCACTCATGCATTTATAAAAGGAATTAATATTGTCTTGATTGGGAGGAGGAGGTGGAATAGTAGATAAATATTTTTGCAAGGCTTCATGATATGTAGGATAATTTTGAAGAAGTTCCTAAAGAGAAATCTTGGCAGGGGTATTATGTAATTTCTCTACCAAATCGTACTCGTTTCCAATATTTTGAGGAAGACAAAGTGGAGGAGGAAGCACATATTGAGAAGATGGGAGAGAAATTGGATTATAAGGTTGAGGATTATTTATTTTATGATATGTTTGAACCACCGTATGATAATCCTTAATGAACTCCAAAGGAATTTTAGGTTTTCCTTTAATAGTTATAATAGGCTTGTTTAGAGCATACCCTTTAACTATGATCTTAAGTGTAGTGAAAGTTTGAGGAGGAGATTGAGGATAACCCTTAATAGTGATGACAGGTCTATTAGTAGTTTGAGAGGAAATTGATTGAGGGTATCATTTTATAGTTATCATAGGCTTGTTGACTACCATAGGTTGAGCATGAATATTAACAACATTAACTTGATCACATGCTTGAGTCTTCATGGGTACATCACTAGAAGGGAGAGCATTAAGGAAATTGGTATTATCATCTATTTCCAAGATTTCATTTTTGAATAGAGATTAGGGACTTCCTTTAATTCCTTATCTCTACAAGGAATGTTAAATGAAGATAAGGTGTTATCAAGAAAAATAATGTCTTCTTCTTGCTCTAAAATATCCTTATAAAGGGGGTATGTTTTAGGAGAAGGAGAAACATGAAGCATGTATATGTCATCTTTAGAAGAAATGGAAGAAGTGTCAACCCTTATATCATCTTCTTGGGCCAAGGTTGTTTCATGAGGGAGAGAATAGTCAACATTATCATCTAGTGGTTCATCCCAAATAGTGAGATCCTTGCAAACTTTCAATGGTTCATTCCTAGAAGGAAATTTAGACCTATCAAAGTTTGGTAAAGTATATACATGGGGACAAGAAATATTGAGAGAAGAGTTAACAACAATATTCAACACTTCTCTCAAAAGAGAGAGACTATTTAAAGAAGGGTTAAGAACACCTTGCACTGATATGACCTCATGGAGAGAGGGATCTTTAGGAGAAGGATAAAGTGATCAAAGGGAAGCTAAACCGCTATCTCCTTGAGAAAATAAATGCATTACAAGACTAATAGAAAATAAAAACATGCATGGAATGAAATTTTATTTTTGTATTTTTTATCAATGTAAATGCATAAACAAGAAATGAATTGCAATGATAACTATTTAGTGCATAAAATGAAATATTTTTTGTTTTTATTTGGAAGCATGTAAACATGAAAAGAAAGAATGAAATGAATGTATCTACAATAGGTATAGCTACATACAATATAGAAAAGCAGATATAGACATGCAATGTAAAGGAGATCTAACTACCAAATGAGAAGGTATAAAGCATGAAAGACATGGGTCTTTTATTATGCACATTAGGGAAAGAGAAAGAGGGATCCCCAAATATAACCTTCAAGAGAACCCAAATTAGATTATCACAACCCAAATGGATATAGGGGGTCTAATGCCAAATTCAAGTCCTTTCAAGGGTGAATATATAAAAGATTTCTTTTTCCTTGATTATACTTTGCCTTTATTTTTTGTTGACTGATATTGATTAATTCCAATTGAGATTGTTTCTGTTTGATTAAGTGACCTAAGGCTGGTTGATTGATTAAATACAATGCAAGTAAAATAGAAGCACATATAATAATCAAGATCATAAAAAGACCTAATATGATATCTGAAAGTAAGTTCTATGAAATGGAAAATAGGAAATTGGACTCACCTTGAGGGTTAGTAGAGGTCACGAGATCATATCTAAAAATGGAGTAGCAGACTGCAGTAGAAATTGAAACTGCGCTGGATCTAGAACCTGCAAGCTAAAACCTACTAACTGTGAAAATTTGAAGGCCCCAGGAACATGTCTATTTGGAGGGTACAGGTCATACTTGGGTAAAGGTTGAGGTCAACCTGTACCTGCACTGCCCAAAAATCTAAGATTCAAATATCTGACGGGAACTTTAACCCCATATCAGTCGAATCTGATCCTGAAAACTTGAAAACCTACAAATATGCTCCTACACACAAGAAAAATGGAATTTTATTGGGGGGGGGAAGGGGCTTGCCTTGGTAAATTCCCCATTTAGGAATTAACCTTTAATTTAAATAAAAGCATGTAAAAGAAAGACAAATGTAAATATTCACCTCGCTTGTCAAACCTTCAAGGATGGATTCAAATTTGTTATCCACAAATATGTATGAATGCTTGTATGTAGAATGTAGGATGTTGGATTTCTTCACAAATGAGATAGATATAAACATTCCAAATCATAGATCATGGATGTAAGTATGTTTGAATTCTTGAATGGTTGAACACTTGTGCAATATTAATGAGTGTTGATCTCCTCCCTTGATAGCCAACTCCACTATTTCTAATGAAGAAAGAAGCTAGATCTATGGAAGGAAATGCATAATTGAGTGGAATGAATTCCTTCAATGAATACTTTCTTTGATTGAACTCCTTGAATGCACCTTGAACTTGATAGCTTGCAATTATTGGCTTGAGCATGTAATGGATCTTGCTTTCAAAATCAGATGTAGTTTGTGGTTCTTGAATGTGGATTTCTTATTGAATTTTTTGGGTCTCAAATGAAGTGAGTAGGAATCCTTTTATACAGATTTCGGGTGACAAAACAAAAAGGGTTGACTGCACTGGGTGAAAAAATATGAAAAACCCCAAAATGAGCCTGAGTTCCAATGAAAGCAATGCCTCAAGTACAGGTCAAATTTGACTTGTAGCCTAGGTATAGGTCAAATTTGACCTATACCCTAGGTACAAGTTGACTTTGACCTGTACCTTAGGAGGTACAATCCTCGAAAAGAGCCTCAGAATCTTGAGGGTACAAAAGAAACAGTCAAAATGGACAAAAATGAGGACAAAGTGGAAAATCAAGAATAAATGCATCCATGTTCTAGGAGATCACTAAAATGGGGCCTAAAAGGTCTTTTAGCCACCAAATTAAAGGGTGCTAACTTTTAAGACGGAGCAATTATAAAAAAAGGAAGAGATCTTTTGGAAACAACGATCTAGGATCCAATAGTTAAAGGAAGGAGAAAAGAATTACTCCTTCTTCCATAGATTAGAAGGTGGACATAGGAAGAGAAGTAGAATACAAAATCTAAAGGATTATTTGAACCAAGAAATCACAGATGACCTACAGATTATTGTATTGGCTACTAACTACTTCAATAATACTTTCGGAGGTAATAGTTATATTGATGGCTCTATTGAAGAAAAACTTCTTTAATGCTTGAAACCTACTCTTTCTCTAGAGGATAATGCCTTAATTATAGCCCATGTCTCTGAGGATGACATGAAATTTGTTGTCTTTTCTATGGAAAACTACAATGCCCTGGGACCGAATGGTTTCCCTCCGGCATTCTTTCAAGATTTTTAAGAAATTATTAAATTTTACATCAGAAGGGCTATAATGGACTTCTAAAGAACTGGGAAACTCTTGAGAAAGATGAATAATACCTTTGTATGTTTGGTTCCTAAGGTCCCAGACCCAAGTAAGATTGACGACTATAGACCAATAAGTTTATGCAACACCATTTATAAGATCTTCTCCAAAGTTTTGGTTAATAGGATCAAATTATCCTTGGTAAGATGATCAATACTAACAAAAAAGGATTCGTGCTAGGCAGAAAAATCCTCGATGTCTTAATCGCTACTCATGAAATTATCCATTCAATGGATAAAAGTGGCTATCCAAGTATGGTTTTAAAGTTGATATTTCTAAGGGTTATGATAGGGTTAGATGTGATTTCCTCTAGAATGTGCTGAAGAAATTGGGCTTTAGGGATAAAATTATTAAAATTATCATACTTGTGTGGAGATGGTCAACTACTCTGTTATGGTCAATGGCATATGGAGGGGGCATTTTGGTGCTAACAAGGGTTTAAGATAGGGGGGTCCACTATCCCCCTATCTATTTATTATCTTAGTTGAAGTTATAGGTAGGAACTTAAAGTTGGTAAAAATGGGCAAGCTTCAAGGGATTAAGGAGACCTCCACCTTACTTTCTAGTGGCATACAATAGTTTTTGGCTGACACTATCCTCTTTAGGAGAGCCTCAATTGTTGAAGGAAGAATCTGGAAGACTTTCCTCAATAATTATGCCACTATTTCTAGATAATATATCAATTACTAGAAAAGTAATATCTATTTCTATAACACCAAACAAGATCTGTAGGACATGATTCATGGCATACTTGGATTTCATACTGCTAAACTCTTGGGGCATTACTTGGGTCTCCCTCTATTTATTAATGAATTCTATACAACCTTCTGGAATTCAATCATTGAATGAACCCAAAGAAAACTAGCGGGATGGAAAGGGAAACTCTTGAGCAATGTTGGGAAACTTCATCTCATGACATCTTCTTTGAAAAGTATTTCAATTTACTTCCTCTCACTTTTTAAAGTTAAGGGGTCAATTTTTGTAAAAACAGAGAAAAATCAAAGAACATTCCTTTGGACGGGAATGAAGGAAAATAAGAGAATGACTTACTGAATTGGAATACATTATGCAAGCCTAAAAAGGAAGGTGGATTAGGTATCAGGAGGATTATTCCTATGAACAAATCTCTCATAGAAAAAGTGGTATAGAAATTGGCTCTTCACTACATTGACTGGTGTGAGATAATTAGTGCAAAAATATCAATTCTGAGAGATTCATTTTTTACCTCTCTAATTAGGCTTACCCAAGAGGCTCCAAAATCTAGAATAATATCATCAAAGGAAGAAGTATAGTTCAATTTTCTTAAAATGAATAATTGGAGATGATAGAACCATAAATTTTGGGGAAGATGTTTGGGTTGTTCTTCTAATACTCACTCTTAACTATCTTTCTACCAAAGGGTTTTGTAAAATACTAAATGTAACTAAAATATTCTTGTAGCACATGTCTGATGCTATGTTATGTTTTGCTAAAATAAATAGAGAATTTTTTTGGTATGTCAAGGATTTGACCCCCTTAATCTTATCTAGTTTTTAAAAAACTTATGTAATTTAAAAACTAGAATTAGAGTACTAAAATTTATCTTCTTTTGGTATCTTCAAATTTTGAGTGCATGAGTCTCGAATTGCTCTGCCAAGTTCAGATTTAGTTGATTTGAAAAAAAAAGTGGCTACATATACCCCTCATTTTTGCTCACCATCTTGACGCACGTACCCTACATACATAAATAAATTACCTAACAACAAACAAAAATAAACATATCACATTGTCAACAATATTTTTCTATAATCAAGATCTTATTCATAAAAACTTTGAAACCCTAATTTATAAAAAATACTTAATATACACAAATTTTAATAAACTAAATTTAATCGTATTGATCAACAAAACCAATATTTAGAATATGTAAGAAAATAATATCTATTTAACATTGTGACATGAAAACCTCTCAAAGTTATTAGACCTCCAACATAAGCTCTTTCTTATGAAGTGATATCACATACATTTCCACTCACATCTATAGTCTCTTTCTTTATAACCACTTACAAGAAGGAAAACACCACAATACATGTACAATCGTGCAATGCTAATTGCATTGATCCTTCCTTCTATAAAATTATAAATATATCTCATGATCCTCTTTCTATCTTCCATTTCTTATAGACTAATTTTTCTCTACTAAATACATAAACAAGTCTTATAAGAAGTATAATAAGAATGAGCCATATGATAATGTTATTAATCTTGTGCAATATTTATTTCTTAAAACTTACATTTTCATTTTATTTAAACCTAAACTTAATTGTTCATTAATAAAAACTAATTCATATTCATCTATGATGCAAATATTAATATTTTATTTAAGTTTCTTACATTAGCTTTTACTCATCAAGTTGGTACTTCTCTTCCTCTCCCGTAAGGTTGTGGTATCTATTTAGATGTCCTTTCACAAGTATATTTTTAAACCAATTATTAACTTTAGAATCTTTAGGGATATGAAATAACTTAGTTGTCTATTCTTGTAGCATGTTTTTTTAGAAGGCCATAGTCTTTTCTTTTCTTTTTCCTTTTTTTACTATTTGTGGTTTCCTTTATTAAGGCCATTGAAATCTATTTCTAATTTTCCTTACGAAATTAGTATTTCTATTTGTTTTTGTCTAAGGAAATAGATCTATAATGTCTAACATTGCTTCACATTTAGATTCAATGATTATTTGTTTCTAGGCATAGGATTTAGATTATATATTATCAAATATGATCTAATTTTATAAGGTATTTTGAAGATGGAAAACGATTGATTAGAACTAATTTCTACTTAGAACACATTTTGCTAATCTCAAATTGTCTATTATTTCATGATCTAAAAGTTTGACTTCTTAGAGTAATCATTTCTTGGATATCAAACTTAGAAATGAACAAGGATTTATCAAATATATTAATTTCTATCGATTATTGAAGAGTAAAAATTAATTATTGATAAAGGAATGATTGTATGTATTCTATCATAACTACAAATTTATAATTTTTTTGTAAATTCTAATTCCATAAATATTAATAAAAATTGTATATAGGCAAATCCAATAAAATGCGATGTAAACTTGTTTCAATACTTTTACTATTTATTTTACCTTATTATTTTTTTGGGAAAAAAAATCTTGAGATTCCAAGAGCTTATGAGTATGAAAATATATAAAAGCAATTGGAAAAATAAATTAGAAAAAAAGGACAAACATTTGAAAGTTTTAAAGAAATATGGACTAGATTCCAAAAGAAAAACTAAATAATAGAAGTTGTTGAGTCATAAATTTGATTCAATTGCAACATGGTCTATACGTGTCAGATTTGTTTTGGTTGAAGGACTAACATGTTCTATCCACACAGTTCACAGTTGTGCCTGCCCGGACCAGGAGAATCTTCTGATTTTACAACTCATGACAATTAAACTTCAGCAGATGTCATATTTTAAATGCCACCCGTTTTCAGATTTCAAGGAAACCTGGCTTTAACACATATGATAATTGATTCAAGGAAACGTTTATTAAAAAAAATTCACATGATCTTATGTTTATTAAAACTTTATTTGTACAATTTTTATCTTCCAAATGAGGGAATCAAGTGTGCACCATATTAAATTATAAACAACTAATCTCTTCATCAACTCGACAAAACGCTCTTATCTCAATACAAAAGGATAAGCAACCTTCAGATTACCAGGAATTTTACTCGTATGGAGAAGGGATAGAGTGCTTTCAAATGTGGAGGTTTTATGATTTTTTAAGGTTAGTTTGTGGATAAGTACGTGACTTAATTGTTTTGTTTTCATGTATTTGCAAAAGCCTTGGCTTGAACAATATGAAATAAAAGAGACAAACACATTATCACATAAAAGACAATTGTAATTAATCATAAAATATGAAATTCTATTATACCATTAATATAAAACACATAGAAGATGGTACCATCATGTATAGTTAAATCATCTCAAAATATAATTATTTTATTTATTATAAAAAAATTTAAATACTATCAAATAAATCGCCACAATTAACTTAACTATAAATATATTATTCTTTATTTTGTTATAAATAAAAGGTGCTCAATTTTGAAATAGAGAGCAACATAAAAAATCATTTAAAAAATAAATTCATTACAACTGAAAAACAATTACTTTGTACATTAAAAATCATTATAATGAGAATTACAACATTTTCTTATTTGAGTAAAAATAAAAAGAATAGTAATTTTTAAATCTATAAAAGTCAATAAATAAATATATTGAAAACAAATGCAAATTATTAAATAAGAAAATTTTATAATATTTAAGAAATAAAAGAATATGAAATTAAAAATAGGTAAATTATCATAACAATATGTGCTTAACATTTTAAAATTAAGAATTACTTTAAATAAAAAGAATATATGTTACAATTTAAAAATAAATAAATTATACAAAAAAAATTGATATGAAATATTTTTACTTGCGAGGTATAACCTATAGTTTTATATTGAAGAAGAATTTAAAGTTTTGAATGAAAAATTACTTATACATACTACTTAATTTTAAATATTAAGATCTTTAACTCTACATTAATTGAAGTGTGTTGCAAAAAAAAAAAATTCTATAATAAGTAAATTAGAGATACGAATGTTTTTAAATATGTAGTAAACAAGATAAATGTTTCAATTTTTAATGTCAAGAGGTGTAACCTAAAATACTAGTAGAAGAGTAATCTTACATGGATTGAGGCATAAAGTGATAACTATTTTATGTGTACTTAAGTAAATTTAAATAACAAGTATGATAGGATCGGACGCGGCTAAGCTCTAGATAGAATGCACCATTGACCAAATTTGAAAAATCCGAACACCATGGATTTTCGTAAAAAATTTAGCATATGTTCTTCATGATCTACATCAAAAACCACAAAAACAAATGCCAAAAACTTACTGTGTTTTATCTTTAGTGCATTTTGTTGGAGCTTAGCCAGTGCCAATAAGATCTAGGTGATGAACTAGCTAGGTGAAACACCCATAGAGTTTGAAAGAGAATGTCTATGACAGAGTAGTTCTCAAAGTTTGTTGTATCTATGAATGTTTTGTGTGAACCTACACATGGATATGGGGTCCCTCCACTATAACCTCTCTCAACTTTTTTCATATCTACAATGTTTAATCCTACCAAGAATAAATGCATTCCAAAAAAATGTGGCATATAAGAGCAATTTAAATGTGTCAATTAGAATTGATCACACAACTTGAGGCGCTTCCACTAGATCATTAATTAAAGAAAATTGTTACTCCCTCCTCAACCTCAACCTCATCTCTCTATCCCTTACATTGCCCCTTTGAAATTTATTTATTAAAAATAAAGAATAAAAATATATATATAATTACACATCATAACTTCAAACTTATAATAGCTTATAATAGCTTGTTTAGGGAGAGTGGTTTCAAAAAGATAGAAGCTTCAAATTTACGTGGAGTAAGAGGTATGAATAAAATCAAGCAAATACAAGAAATTAAATATAGAAACACAAACCATAATCAAAAACTTTGTTATGATGTGTTTGGGAAGTTGTCCCGTGCACATTTACCTAAGATGAAAACAAGGTCTTGATAAGATGAAACAAATATAGAAACATGTATCATAACATCAAACTTAGGATGGTGTATTTGGAAAGAGTCCCTTCAAATGTGTGAAAGCCTTCAAATTTATTAAAGATGAAAAGAAAAAAGATAAGATCAAGCAAATACAAAAATTTAAATATAGAAACACACATTATGACCACAAACAAACTTGCGATTGTGTGTATAAGGAGGACCTCTTTTTCCTTCCTCGCACTCATTTAATAATAACCAGCGAAGACTGTTCCCCGCGTCTCAGTTAAACTATCCGTTTCACTCGCCACGTAGACATCTTTGGCTGCCACACAAGCTTTGTTGTCGCTACCAAACCCAGTAAATCGGGTCCGTCCCCTACCAAGAAAAGCTGGAAAATAAAGGATAAACTCTACACGTGTACGTAAGCAGGACACCCTGGATCTGCGTGGTGGACAAGTTTAGCGAGGGAATCATTTTCTGTATGCTTTCTTCAAGAAAGGAAGGATTCCTTGCAGGAGAATTAGAGAAAGATTATGTACAAGTTAGCTGGCACTGACTTTAATATTTCAATGTCAGCTCTAATTAATATGAATTCAAGGATGATAGAATGCTGGTTACCTGACTTCCCAAAATAATTTGATTTGGGTAGAGTCTACACGTCATCCGGTCTGTAGCATGCATTGCCGGATGCAGTCAATTTTGTAGTTGAAAAATAGTAAGTTTTCCAGATATAACTGTTGGCTCAGTTCGGCCATAGACGATCTCCCAGCTGTACAGTCATTCTGGCTGAGATTCAATCTTTACCGATATAAAAACAGGTTTTTCTGTCTGTTCAAAATCGAGAAAGTTTAGTTTGCTGTAGGATTTGAGAAAACTTCCATGGCCAGTTTGTGCAGAGGTTTCAGACAGGCAATGGGATGCAGAGGATCGATTCTCCGTTTGGGGAGTATCCCTTTTGGTGTGCGTAGTTTTGCTCACAGACGCCCTTCAATTTCGAATTTAGCTGATCCCAAGCCAAGATTTGAATCCCCATCAGTCTTGGAGAGCTATATTTTGGGGAAGAACAGCAGTGACCATATAATCCATGATCAGCTTCGCTTGGCGAATGCCCATCCTTCTCTTCCAAAAGCAGAATTGACGGCCCAAGACATGGCTGCAGTTCTGAGATTTGTGAATTTGAATGCTGTGAAAAGAAGGCTGAGAGAGATTCCAGAAGCCTGCATTTCATACCAGAAGTTGCTCAAGCTGTGCTTGGATTGCACAAGGAGCTTGTCTGAAGATGAGGGAAAAGATATGATAAAGAGGCTGGAGCAATCGGGAGAAATCCTCAGGATTGGCCAGACTGTGTATCCTCATCCTCAACAGGTACCCATTTCATTTCTCTACATTTTACTCTCATAATCCTCTATTAATACTCTGTTCTTTGCTCTATTAATACTCTGTTCTTTGCTCTATTAATGCTCTGTTTTTTGCCCTGTTTTTTGATCTGTTCTTTTGGGGTTTTGGCTGAGTTTCTGACCTGGGATTCGTATGCAGATGGCAAGAGCTGTGGAAAATGTTCTGCCAGGGCTGGTGGATGAGCGGTGGATTGAGGAACTGAAAACAATGGATAAGGAAAAGGCGGAAATAGAGAAGAAAAGCCAGAGCATGGGGCGGAAAGAACTGTGGTGTGGATTGGGATTTTTTGCAGTGCAGACGATGGGTTTATTCAGACTGACATTTTGGGAGTTATCATGGGATATAATGGAACCCATTTGTTTCTACCTCACCTCTGTATATTTCATATTGGGTTATTCATTCTTCCTCAGGACTTGCAGAGAGCCGTCATTTGAAAATTTTTATGCAGCTCGGGTGGATATAAATCGAAGGAAGCTCGTGAAAAGTAAGAAATTTGATTTGCAGAGATACAGAGAGCTTCAGAGAATTTGCAAGCCCACAGAATTGTGAGAGTTTCAGATGTGTATGGAGTTCATCTAAAATTTACAGAAATACGAGAGCCAAAAATTTCATTAGTAGCGGCAATAATATATCAGAAACCCTGTCGTTTATTTCCGCCGCAAACATTACGAGGAAAGGTTTGAAGACGGGCGATTCCATTGAGATCTGGGCCCTCCAATTTATGATATATGTTATAAATTGTAACATATATTCCTTTTATTTAAAGTATTTCTTAATTTTAAAATGTTAAGCACATATTGTTATGATAATTTACCTATTTTTAATTTCATATTCTTTTATTCCTTAAAGGAGCAATCAAAGAGTAAATGGAAGATATCTTCGGAATATAAGGGGCAAAAAGGGGAAGCCATTTTTGGCCAAGTTGTAAGAGATGAAGATCTTGTTTTGAGGCATATGAGAAAGAAAATATTGATTGATAATCCGTGACAATTTCTATGACCTCTAACTTCTATAGTTGTCCTCAACAATTTCATATATTTTTTTGAGCTTCACTAATTTTACCATCTTTAATTACAACAAGACTTAAATTTTGATATCATTTATTACTGTTATCATGTGTCTATTTCTTGTGAAAATGAATTGTATTTTATATTAATCTATATCACTCTTTCCATAGAAATTGAAATTATAATGGTTTGAAGAAAATTTTACCATACAAGGAACCACCGAAATCTATGACTCATTAACAACCTGCTCTCGCAAGTCCTACTGAATCCATTGCATCAAATGAGTTTATTGAAATATCAATGAAAAAGTTAATGGAATCTGTATGCTACCCTATCGCACCATTTTACGCTTTTGAACCATTTTAGATACAAAGATTTGGTTAATATTCCATTTTATCTGCATAGCTCTTTGTCTAAGAGTCTTATTGAGCATAGGAAGAAGGCTAAGAAGCTTGTGTTGCATGATGGCCTCATTTTACTTATCTTTGAGCATATCAGGGACAATGTCCCTGAACCCCTGAACAAGACCCCAGTTCTAGGTAAAGGAAAAAAGGAAAGTTGAGGGTAACACTGAGGGCAGCTCGAAGAAAGGAGGGTTGAGTGCTAGTAAGAAGCAGTCTATATCTAAACCCAGCAACGATGAGGAAGAGTTTGAGACGGATGACTCTTCTAATGAGGAGAATTTTTCTACGGACAAGGCTCCCAGTTCGAATGGGGAGGAGGAAAAGACTGATCACAATTCTGACGAGGAAAATGAGGCCCAGGAAGAGTTTGAGGCTCAGGGCATGGAAACAGAGAATACTGAGAATAAAGAAGAGCAATCAATGGTGAACGAGGCTCAAGAGGAGGTTGAAGCTTAGGGTATGGAAACGGAGAATACTGAGAACAAAGAAGAGAAGTCCATGGTGAAGGATGATAATATCATTTTGGAACCTGTGAATGATGGGCGTCCTAACACTGAAGGCATTTTTGGTGAGAATCTAACCCATGATTCTAAAAATTTGGAGGATTTAGCTGAGAAGGTTGTTCAAATGGTTGCTATGTATAATTCTGGTAATGACGGGAGTGACAAGACTGGCAATGTGCCCACTTTTGATAATTTTGTGGAGGGTACTAGGCATGACGTTCCTGTTTCTCATGAGAACGTGGAGGAAACAAATGATGATATGGAAGATGTTAGTGACCAGCGGGTTAGGGAGTCCTCTATTAAGTTGGTTTTTATGACTTCAATGACAGAGAAGAGGTTACCCTTAGAGTGTTACTGTATAGTCAGAAAATGGAAGCACTTCTATTATAGACGAGTTTAGCCTTCCGAGTAAGTGGTTTGGGGTCATGGCAAGCGCCTTGAATGGGTTTCTGATCTTGACATGGCTTCCCCCCTGTTCTATCCCTCTTTCCACTCCTATTTAGCCCGATTTCTGCATTCTGCACTGAAGACTGGTGATTCTGAGCTTCAGGATCAGGGTCGACCTTTTAGGTCTATGTCGACCTCAACCTTGACCTAGGTCAGGGTCGACCTCGACCTTGACCCAGGGTTCAGATCCTGGGGTCTCACAGTTTTTGAAGGTCGGCCTTTGCAAAAAGTTTTTCCTGCTTCTGGGTCAGCTGTTTCGGGTTCCGAAGCGTTGATTTCTAAATATATTTAATATAGGTCCTCTCCTAGGGGTAAAGGCTTTAATGGTAATTTAATCCTCCTATGTAGGCCTCCTTAGAAGATTGTACCCTAATTTCATATAAAAGGGGAGCTTTCTCTCTCATTTTCTCTAAGTCTTCTAAGCATCAAGAAGTGATACTAAGTTCTCTATTGAAGCCTATGCATCCTTGAGCAATTGAGAAACATCATCAAGCAAGCAAGCATTCATTCATTCAAGTATCCATTTCATGAAGGAGATCCATTGGAGGCCATTGAAGGAGTGAAGCTACATAGTGCCCTTTTGGTGATCTTTTCATCCACCTTCTTCCAAGCCTATTCCAGATTCAAGAACCCATTCAAGACTTGGTGTTGGATATCTATAAGCAAGAGATTGAAGACATCCTACCTTTCTACATTCCACATTTTGAGGTGTACTTGTGGATTCAAGGATTCGAATCCACCACAAGGATATTTTAGAGAAAGGTGAATTTATGCATTTACTTTGTCCATTTCTGCAATTTCAATTACATATATTTGAGGTTAATTCCAAAACCGGGGTTCCTACTTATACTCCTCCTTTGATAACAACTTCTCTCCCAAGCGCACCTATTCCTGTGAGTGCTCCACCGGTATCTTTACCTACCTCACAACCTTCATATCATAGTGTGCCTTTTACTTATACTAA
>MU224369.1:1230491-1246788 GCA_018584345.1 Thuja plicata
GTCCTCCTCATCAAGGTTGATTGAAATAGGATCCAAGATGCGAATAGGATCATCATACTCATTTGTCTTAACATCATGAATATTAGCATCCAATGCATCAGGCATTAGTTGATCGAAGGTAGGTAGTGAATTTCAAATCATAGAAGCACGAGCTCTAGCATTAGCTCTACGCTTCTTACGACGTTCATTAGCATATTTGTTACGTTTAAATTTACTTGGTAAATGTTGAGAACTAGGAGAAATAACAACAGTTTCCTTCACATGTTCTATAGGAGGATTCTCAATAGGTTGTAATGGAAGAGGAGGAAATTGATCAATTTTATTAGCAGCAATGGGTAGAGGAGATATTGTAGGAGTAGGCAAAAGACCACGATTGGAATCAATTCGACGCATACTTAACTCAGCTATTTTGTGATGTTTGTAAGCTTGATAGGAGTGAAAGAGATTATTAGGGTGAGAAGGACATGGGTTAGGTAGTGAAGGCCAAATAAAATTGAGAGTAGCGCAATCTCTAGGCCTAGAAGGTTGAAACAAACTATGATTAATCCTTTTGACTTCTCCAAGGTAATCCAAATTTGATTTGGAATTGATCAGAAGTGGGAATAATGATGAAGGTAGAATCTATAACTTTACCACAAAGTTCAACAGGTAAATTAACAGAAGCAAGTGCAGGATAAAGAAAGCCATTGCAAGTTTCGATCCATGCATCAGATGAGTCATAAAAATCACGTTTTAATCCTTTCATAAAAATATTTTCCTGAGTAATCACATTGATTAAAGATGTGGGATCAACTAGACAACCATGAGTAGGTATCTTAGCAATCCTAGCATAGATATAAAGGGGACTATGGGGAGCCGTAATTGTTTCAGAATCATCAAAGGTAATAAAAAGTTCCCTATGTCCCTTATCCTTAGTTTGTTTTTCAGTATTAGGTGGAATTGGAAGTTGAAGTGGAGGTGGAGGATCTTCAATAGTAAGTTGAGATGGCACAACACTCTCCACATGATTAACAATGTTATTAAGATCATCCATCTTTGAATTAAAAATAATGTCTACATAAGATGGTTGAGCTATAGTATTAGTATCATGTCTAGGTAAAGGATTGGTATAGATTTGAAGATTTTGATTAGGAGGAGAAACAAATTTATTTCCATTACCATCAAAATTATCAATAGACAAAGCTTTAGAGTCAATTAAGTCTTGAATCTTATGCTTTAGGGAGTAACATTTTTTAGTGTCATGGCCATTCTGGCGATGGTATGGGTAGAAAGCTTGAGAATCAAAGGATTTTGAAGCTATCATGTTAGGAAGAAGAGGTCGAATAGGAGGCAAAGTAATCAAGCTAGCACTTAACAACCTATTCATTATAGAATGTAAAGTTTAAGAGAGAGGAGTAAACGTACGATTCATACGGAAAGTAGTGGATGTAGGAGCATTATTAGATGTAGTCACAACTTGATCAACAACCGTATTCGTCTATTTATTAATCTTGACATAGTTGTTAGGTTTTTTAAACTTATGAGGATTAGGAGCATTGTCACCCTTATCAACTGGAATAGGAGCCATTGGAGTGTTGCTCTCAAACTGACTCACTTGTAATTGATAATGGTGAAGTGCTGCACACAATTGTTGAAAGGAGGTAAATTCAGTAAGCATAATCTTATCCCTAATATATTTTTATAAATTTTAAATAAACATATGTTGAATATCAATATCAGGAACAGGGTTAGAAATTTGAGCATGCAAATTCTTAAATCTACCAATAAAATCTGTCAATTTTTCTTTAGTATTTTGTTTACATTGCATTAAATCTAATAGGGACACTTGCGGTCCAATATTATTTTGAAATTTTTGAATGAAGGAATTAGCATGTTTAGGAAAGGAATCAATGGAATAGGGAGGTAAGGAACAATACCACTATGAAGCCTTATCTCGAAAGGTTCTAGCAAAAAACTTAGCTAAAACCCTATGGTCATGAGCATAATCACCACAAAGGATTTGAAAAGTTTTAATTCTGAAGACAAGGCATATCTGCTTGCCAAGGGACAGTAGTACGAATGATGTTTAGAGATAAATGACTACCCATATCACATGTAGGAATGCTAAATTTAGATTGAGTTAAAGATGTGAGTTGTTGTTGTAAAGATGACACAGTTTGAGCCAAACTAATAATTGTAGAATCATTAGGGGAAACAGGTGGCATGGCAATATTAGGAACACTAGGATAAGTGTAAGAAGTAGCAGGAATAGAAGACACAACTGGTGGAACATTAGGAACCATAGTTGGAAGAGGATTAGTATATGTAAAAGTCACACTATGATATGAAGGTTGTGAGGTAGGTAATGATACTGGTGGAGCACTCACAGGAATAGGTGCGCTTGGGAGAAAAGTTGTTATCAAAGGAGGAGTATAAGTAGGAATAATATGTAGAGGAACAGAAGAAGGTCCTATACTAGTGACAATAGATGTGACCCCTAAGGCTTGAGCTTCTTGAGCTAAAGGCTTAACATTCAAATTCACAAGGTGAGTAATACTACGCAAAAAATTAATGCCTTGATCATTATAACGGAGAACTTTTTTAACAGCTTCTATAGCTTGGATAGAATCTTGATTATGGTTTTCTTGGATAAGCCAATTTCCCATTTTATCAAGTTCAGTTGAAAGGTTTTGCACTTGTTCAGGACGAACCCTTAAAACATCATCTTCATCATGAGATGAGTGAGAAGAGTTATGCTCCATGGAAGGATTGGAATCATGAGTTATTAAATTGTCATCCGGGATCCTAAGGAAAGGAGAGGAAGAATCAGGATCAAAGGAACTCATAAGTCTACGGCTTCTTCTAACCAGGATACTATAAGTAGGACTAGATGTGATAAAGCTCATACACCAATATAATGCCAATGAACCAACACAATTTTTTTATATATTGAATTGAAATGTAATTTGAAAGAAAATGCAAGATCTAGCATACACAATGTAAATCTAACACCAAAAAGAAAGATTTGTCTATCATGGGTTCACCAAAATGTAACATAAGAAATAGGGGGTTTGATTGTATATGTTACTAAAATGTAATATATGATTATAATTGTAAGGTAAAATAAATGATGTTGTTATTGATTATATTAGGTAAAAAATAGATGATGTTAATTATATATATAGGATGATATGATCTTACTAAAATGTAATAGACAAGGTATGGAAATGATTGATTTGATTATGTATTGCAATTGTGATTAAAGAGAAGATAAGATGTTCCTTTTCTATTCCCAAATGTACAAATGGGAGATCCAAGTTGATCAACCCAAGAGAAGGGTTAATGCACAAATGAATCAACTATTTGGAAAGGAAAATAACAAAGGAGATACCTTAAATTCTATAGTTTTTATATATAGAAATGATATATGACTGTAATTGAAAAGATCTGAGAAATGCACTAACCTTGAGATACTGCAGATCAAAGAATGTTTTTTTCTGAGGTCTATATTGAGTTTCTGGAAAAATTGACAGTTGATACCGAACCGAAACACAGAGACAAACAAAACCCCAGAAATCATTTTCCATTCTAATGTTGTCTTATGAAAAAGGTTGACCTTGACTCACAAATATCAACCCTGACCCAATAATGTTGACCCTGACCTGCACAGATGTGAAAGTGACTTTATTCGCAGATCCCAAATTTTTTCTGAAAAGGGTATCCAAATCTGTGTTCAAATCCACTGTTCTATACCTGTACCTACAAGAAAAAGGAGATTATTTTTTTTTGGGGGAGGGGTTTGCCTTGGTCAAACCCCGGTTTTGGAATTAACCTCAAGTGTATGTAATTGAAATTGCAGAAATGGACAAAGTAAATGCATAAATTCACCTTGCTTGAAAAAGTCCTTGTGGAGGATTCGAATCCTTGAATTCACAAGTATGCTTCAAATGTAGAATGTAGAAAAGGTAGGATGTCTTCAATCTCTTTCTTGTAGATCTCCAACACCAAGTCTTCAATGGGTTCTTGAATTTGAAAAAGGCTTAGAGGAAGGTGGATGGAGAGATCACCAAAAGGGCACCTTGTATCTTCAATCCTTCAATGGCCTCCAATGGATCTCCTTCATGAAAATGGATACTTGAATGGATGAATGCTTGAAATATTGCTTGATTTCTTGCTTGACCTTCACTTGATGATGTTTGATCTCAATTAAGAATGCTTGATGATAATTCTCAATCTTGCCTCTTGAGGGTTAGAAGACTTTTTTTTAGAAAATGAGAGAGAAAGATTCCCTTTTATATGAAATTAGGGCACAATCTTTCAAGGAGGCCTACATAGGAGAATTAAATCCCATTAAAGCCTTTACCCCTAGGAGAGGACCTATATTAAATATAATTTTGGAATCAAAACTTCTAAACCTGAAACAGTCAACCTGGGAGTGGGAAATACTTTTTGCAAAGGCCGATCTCCTGAAACTTCAAGACCCCAGTATCTGAACCCTGGGTCAAGGTTGAGGTTGACCCTGACCTAGGTCAAGGTCGAGGTCAACATAGACATAAAATGTTGACCTTGACCCTGAAGCCCAGAATCACCAGTCTGCAGTCCATAATGCAGAAATCAGGCCAAACAGGAGTGAAAAAAGGAACAAAATAGGGAGGAATCCATGTCAAGATCAGGAACCCATTCAAGGCACTTTCCATCACCCCAAACCACTTACTTGGAAGGATAAACACGTCTATAATGGAAGTGCTTCCATTTTCTGACTATACAATGATTTACCTCATATGCTTTCAACTCAATTAACAATTACACCTAGTAATGAGCATTGTGATTCTCAAGAGGATCCTTGTTTGGAACTGGCTATCATTCCTACTATATTGGATATAGTCCCTCTTGCGAGTTTCCCACCTACCCTAAATAACATAAGTCAAGATGGGAAGGTTTGACAACATACTTGATTGGCTCATCCTTTATGGTAGCCCTTTGTGTGTTTTTATGTTGTAATGTGCTTCCCCCGTAATGTGTTTCTAAATGTTTGTTAGATTCTTTTATATGTCCCTTGTTACTTTGTTGGTATAAGGTGATAAAAGAATCAAAACTATTGTTCAATTCCTCTAAATGTATCTACATTCTTCTATATGTTGTTTCATGTTATGTTGTACATGTGCTATTGTTTGTAACTATGTTCCTTGTACAATCTGCTTGGATCTGCGACATGGTAGCACTAATTATTTTTTATCTCCATGTTGTGGTTCGAAAAGATTCCTCTTTCTAAATTCTTAAGTTTCTTTCCCCCTTTGTGATTGTAGTTCTAGTTTCTTTGGGGAATGATGCCAATTCATTTGCAATAATATTATATTTTCTATGTACATGTTATCTTATGATCATACTGACCCCACATTAGGTAGATCCCTTTTGTGTTCTTATGTATGTTATGTTTTATTTCCCTTGATTTGTCTTCATTTGGGGGCATCTCGCAGTGGAAACATAATCCGTAGAGTTGCTTATGTTTCCGTTAAACCCATTGCTCCTGTTAAAGTGTTAGCAATGAATTTAACGCGGGGGCATACACTCTACTCACTTTTTGCACACACACACATTTAGAATAGTTTTCAAGATTTAAACCTTTTCCCTTTATGGATTAAGAGAAACTAATCCTTAAAGCATAGTCACATTTTTTCTTTTTTTTAAGGATCAGTTGATCCCTCCAATTTAAATTTACACAGATCACTTGATCCTGCCAGTTTTCAATTTACAATGATTTGATCCTTTTAAGAATGGATCTCACTGATGGGTTGACTAGTGAGTAGCCACATTCACTAGGCAGTTCAATTCCATCTTTCTAGTTACACTTTTTGTGTGGTTTACAATAAGACATAAGTTCTCATTGGGCGAGATAATCACACCCTTTTCTCTCTCTACTTAACTAAGTGATGTCTCTCTTATCAGGATCTTAGGGTTGATAAAGACTTAAGTCCCTTGGGGGATTGAGGGTTTCTTTATCCCTTTTGGATTCAATAAGATTGTCTTTTCTGTATATTCTCCTTTACCAAGAGTTTGTGTTGAACTCGTACTCTTGCTAAAGTGGGGGCTAAATGTATAGTCAGAAAATGGAAGCACTTCCATTATAGAAGAGTTTAGCCTTCTGAGTAAGTGGTTTGGGGTCATGGAAAGTGCCTTGGATGGGTTCCTGATCTTGACATGGCTTCCCCCCTGTTCTACCTCTCTTTCCACTCCTGTTTAGCCTGATTTCTACATTCTAGACTGCAGACTGGTGATTCTGGGCTTCAGGGTCAGGGTCGAACTTTTAGGTCTATGTCAACCTCGACCTTGACCTAGGTCAGGTTCAACCTCAACCTTGACCTAGGGTTTAGATCCCGGGGTCTCACAATTTTTGGAGGTCGGCCTTTGCAAAAAAAAAATTCTGCTTCCGAGTCGGCTGTTTCGGGTTCCGAAGCGTTGATTCCTAAATTATATTTAATATAGGTCCTCTCCTAGGGGTAATGGCTTTAATGGGAATTTAATCCTCCTATGTAGGCCTCCTTAGAATATTGTGCCCTAATTTCATATAAAAGGGGAGCTTTCTCTCTCATTTTCTCTAAGTCTTCTAAGCATCAAGAAGTGATACTAATTCTATATTGAAGCCTATGCATCCTTGAGAAATTGAGAAGCATCATCAAGAAAGAAATAATTCATTCATTCAAGTATCCATTTCATGAAGGAGATCCATTGGAGGCCATTGAAGGAGTGAAGCTACATAGTGCCCTTTTGGTGATCTCTTCATCCACCTTCTTCCAAGCTTATTCCAAATTCAAGAACCCATTCAAGACTTGGTGTTGGAGATCTATAAGCAAGAGATTGAAGACATCCTACCTTTCTACATTCCACATTTTGAGGCGTACTTGTGGATTCAAGGATTCAAATCTACCACAAGGATCTTTTCAAGCAAGGTGAATTTATGCATTTACTTTGTCCATTTCTGCAATTTTAATTACATATATTTGAGGTTAATTCCAAAACTGGGGTTCGACCGAGGAAAACCCCTCCCCCACAATAAAAAATCTCCTTTTTCTTGTAGGTACATGTGCAGAACAGTTGATTTGAGACCAGATCTGGATACCCTTTTCGGCTTTCTTTCAGAAGGCGCGAACATAATTTCTGTCAGACCTGTGTAGGTCAGGGTCGACATTATTGGGTCAAGGTTGACATTTGTGAGTCAAGGTCGGCCTTTTTCATAAGATGACATCAGAACGGAAAAATATTTCTGGGTTTTGTTTGTCTCTGTGTTCCGGTTCGGGATCAACTGTCAGTTTTTCCAGAAATAGTCTACAGACCTCAGAAAATAGCATTCTTTGATCTGTAATATTTCAAGGTTAGTGCATTTCTCCTACTTCTTCAATTAATATCATATATCATTTCCATACTTATATTTAACAGAATTTAAGGTATCTCCTTTGTTATTCTCCTTTCCAAATATTTGATTCATTTGTGCATTAGCCCTTCCTTGGGGTTGATCAACTTGGATCTCCCATTTGTGCATTTGAGGGTAAAAAGGGAACATCTTATCTTGTCCTTAATCACCATTGCAATACTTAATCAATACAATTCAATTAAGGTTAAGGGATTCAATACATTCTAGGAAACTTAAAAGGTAATTTACACATCAATGCATTACATTTCAAGATAATCAATAATCAATCATTCTTAGTACATTATACAATCCCCTTTTCATTTTTATATGTACACATTATCAATTAAAATCCATCTCACATACAATTTTATATTGTACACATTTATTTTATATTGTACAGTTACAAACTGCAAAAGTAGACGCACTCTATTCCTTCAGATTTAACAAATGGTGTTTTCAAGAAATTAAAATTCTCAACCTAAAATATCATAAGTTGGAGGCTACATATAATGGGCTACATGAGAAGATGGACAGGTGGAGTAGTGACTGGGATTACTTAGCCTCAGGAGAAAGAAAATGCTTTGGAGGTCATCACTAGCCGAGTGGACAAATTGGAAAACACCATCTATGAGATCCTCCAGCACAGTCGTGATAGGATGAAGGCCTCTAGCACCAATCTTAGAGATCTAGTTAATGTGATGGATAAGGGTTTGGGCAAAGGTGGAGAACAAGGGGATGTGGCACAGGGTGAGAGTGGTGGGTCAAGCATGAGGACAAGGGATGGTGCCAAGAAGAAGTCTCCTACTGCAAACAAGAGTGTCAATGAAATCAAAACCATCATTGGCAGGATGGGGGAATTCAAGAAAAAAATGGATGAGACCCTGGTGGGTTATTCTGCTTTAGCAAGTGTCTAAGCTGGGTTTTCCTCTGGGTAGTTTCTTTCTTGTTAGTTTTTTCTATTTTTTCATTGTTAGTGTTGTTGCCTCTTAGTAGGCCTTTTTTTTCTATCTCATGTTTTATGATGGTGGTCTTTAATGCTTATTCCGATTGTTAGTGATCAGATTTTCCATCTCTTAAAGATAAACAAATGAATAACTCCTTAACCCAATTCAGAAAGAAAATTGTCACTGACAGTTGAGTTAGCCTCTCACAACTATGCTCTCTTCTTCAAAGGAGCAGCTACCTTCTATAAAGATTAATCTTTTAAGAATCTTTATTATAAAAGAATCAAAATGAGAAATACTTTTAACCAAAAAGCATGAAAGGCTAGCAACATTCCATTATGAATTTATAATAAAATGCTAAAGATTTCAGAAAAAGATTCAACTATCATGAGCCCATTGACTCTGATCTAATAGAATAAACTTTTATAAAGGTCAATTCAACCTGATATCATATCTTGAAAAGATAACTGATAAAACCTCAAAACATACACACAGATCAAAGTAGTATTAACATTCATTCTCAACTAAAATTAAAATCCATACATTTCATCAGACCAACTGATCAATGAAAATACTGTAATATGTTATAAACCAACTTGATTTTATATTCATATGCCAAGATTTTTCACAGTATAAAGTAAATAAAACTACTGAAATAATGATAGTATAGTGATGTCTTTCAAAAGCCTAATAATCGACCCTACAATGGTCATCAAAAATTATATATAAATCCACGCAGGGCTATTCAGTTTTTAGTAACGGATTGCCCTTAAAAATAGCATAAACTAAGATTAAACTATGAAAATTTAGAACTATCCTCTTGTAATCACCTAAAATTGGTTCAGCCAAAACAATTGCCCTAAATGCTAATCATAAAGATCCAATGTCCTAATCATGATCAAATCAAGCTAATCTCTGACATAATTGTGTAATTGAAATCGATCAATTCATTTGCATAATTCATCAACCATCAAACATCAATGATCATTCATCAAGGATCATTCATTGATTAATACTCCTAGCTATTTAATTAAATCAAAATAAAAAATACCATGGCTAGTGATATTAATTAAAGTGATTTAATTAATTGTCCTGTTATCTTCTCAACTCACAAAAGGACAAAGAATTTAAATCTAACCAATGAGCTTCAATCACATGGATCACTCAAGGTCCTAATCTTAGCCATCCCTCATGGATGCATCTCAACCATTCAATTCAAATTTGAATTTGAATCTTTCCCTCCAAAGGAAAATCTATAAAAGCAACTTCATCAAGGCTATTATCAAGTTGGATCCTCATTTGCATAGACATAATGCTAGTTTCATTTCTAGCTCAATTTTACATTAATTTAGATGCATTCTCAATTGAATCTTCCATTTCATGATTGTCAATTCTATGATCTAATGTGCTAATCTGAGAGCAACTAACAATTAGAGTAGAATCTTCATGACTAGGAAGCAATAATTCAATTTCTCAAGGTTTTCTATGTTTTTCATTGAATTGATCTTACTAACCTTGGATATAATGAGTTATTGAGTGTTTGTGTGTAGTATACTTGTAGGATACATAATAACACATCACATTTTGGCACCCACCATGGGGAAGATTGCTCATTTTTATGAAATTTTGCTCTTTGTTCTTAATAGTTTGACTTTTTGCAGGTAGTTTATCGTTTGGGGTTGTTATGCTAGCGTTTCCAGGAGTGTTCTGTCGTCTACATGGATTATTTTATCGCCTCTTATCATGCTAATATCGTCTGTTGGTTCATTGACATTATCTCTGGAAGGTATAAAATTGGCTTTAATGCCTCTTTGGTGATTCCTTTATCGTTTCTGGAATGTTTTATCGTTTGGAGTAAAAGCTTTATCATTTTCGGTTAAGTTTAGCGTCTGAGGTTAAAGTATTATCGTTTCTAGGAGTTATCATTTTTGGTCACTATTTTATCGTCTGTAATCCAAAGAGCAAAAATACAGAATAGTTTCATTGATAAATTAGATTTCTAACATGCTAACTTGGTTGTTTTTGTGATTTTGATCATCTTTATAGCAACCTAACATGTTTTGCAGGACATTTGCCAAAGATTTCCAAGGAGAGAAACTACTAACAAGTTTGTTGTAGGTGGCCAAAAAGCAAAAATTCAAAACACTTTGACACTTAAAACAATTTTTGTGCATTTCCTAATTTGGATAGAGGATTATTCTCTTTTCCCTTTGGGAAAATTAGAAACTCAAACCCCAAATTATCCTTTGTACTAAAATTGGAGGAAATGAACAATTTTCTTTCATATGCAAAGTGTTTATCAATTAAATTAGGCATCTTAACATCAAATTTAGGGTTAATTTTTGGTTTCATTAGAGGATTATGCTCTTTTCCCTTTGGGAAAATTAGAAACTCAAATGTGAAATAGAAGATTAATTCTTGATTTGAGGAAATGAACTTTCTTTAAAGTGCTTGATAGGAGAAAATGTTATCGAGTAGGAGAGTATGCTCTTTTCCCTTTGGGAAAATCAGAAATCTAGACCTCTTTTCAATGCCAATCCTCTTTACTTGCTTTATCCTTTAGTTGGGCCAACCGGTGAGGAAAAAATCTCCCGAGATGACCCACGTAAGAACAAGGTGTGAGCCACACCACTCTGACTCACGTTAAACAAATTAACTCTTTCAGGTTAAAGCCTGGGGAGTCGGATGTCATTTGAGCTTATACTCGGCTTACGTCTAACTTGAGGGCAGCCTAACAGTCTCAATCACATTTTCGTGACCCCTTTTGCCAAGATTCTCTACGGGGTTATATGCCTCAATCATGCTTGTGTGGACATAGAGGATACAACCGAACTGAGAACCTTACTAAACACCTTAGGATTAGAAGCTACCCAGATCACCCCCAAAAGGTGATAATCCTTGTGCAAGGCAAAAATTAATTGCCCCATGATACTCATCATATTGTGCCCCCATTTGTGTTTGGAACCGGATAATATGGTATCATGACTGGAGCCATTGCGTGCTTGGTGATAGCCATATTCTGATTAGCAAATGGGTGTGTACCTAAGTCTATGAGCAAGTGATTTTCATTCTATGCCAATTTTGTAGGGATAGTGTGTGTTTGTACCCTTATAATCACAAAATTTAAAAAAAAAAACAATCCTTATCAAAACCATGACAAAAAAAACTTGCTTTGTGTATGTGTGTCACTAAAAATTTGCATAATTCAAAACACCTTGCAAGCATTCCAAAAATGGGTGACTCTATTCAAAATGGTGGTTGGTTCCTTTGCACAAAATTTCTCAAGAAAATACTCCAAAATTTGCTCAAAAACATTGGTCCAAAAGCATTGTCCTCAAGTCCTTATTGTCAAAATTTGCTCAAAAACATTGGTCCTAAAGCATTGTCCTTGGTTCTTGTAGTCTTGTTGGTCAAACCAAAGGTCGTTTCTAGTGTCTATTTCATCATTTTTGAGAGGGATAACCTATTTGGTCATGGTCAAAATAGAGGCCATTTGTGTACATCTTTTGGACAAGTCTTATCATTGATTCAAACCCCCTTTGCAAACTACTTGCACCTCATGTTGTCACAGATATCCAAATCAGTCAGATGAGTCTACAATTTTCCAAAACTTTCTAAAAAAATTTACCCCAACTTCGTGAGGTCATAACTTTTGACTCGGTGCTCGAAATTCAGAACCGTTTACACCATTGGAAAGGTCTCCAAAAATTCTACTTTTGTCTCTAAACTAGTGTGCTCATAGCAACCCAATTTTAGAGACCGATGAAAGTTTCAACTTCCAAAAATGAGCATAAGACCTCCAAAAATGCAAATTACCAAAATATGTAAAAAAATTGAAAAAAAAAAATGAAAACTTTGCATTTTTTTATTTTGGCCCATGATCTCTTGGATACATCAAATTCAAGGTATTAAGAGACAAACCTCATCACAAGAGACTATAATTGTTCATTAAGAGAATTGAAGCAATCATAACATGGCTACAAACAAATGGGTTGGACACTATAATCATAACAACAAGGAAGAAAAAGAACTTATTGCAGCCTTATCAAAGAAAATCCAGTCTTTACAATCTCAAATTCAAGACTTGAAAGAGGAAAAGGATACATCATCAAAAGTGCCTTCACTAAGAACAATTGTTTCTTCTATCTATGATCATGATTCACACCTATCTTCCTATTCTTCAAGAAAAGAGAGACCTACTTATGGTGATCCTATCTTTGGTTAAGAGATTATTTCACAACATCACACTAGTCTAGTTTTTGATCAACATCCTCATAATCTTGAATCCAACATCTCATTAGAGAGTTCAAGTGAATCTAAATGTCCATTGGATAGAGCATTTACTCCTTTAGGACAATCCTATGAATTATTTTTGGAAGAACTTCTTGAAAACAACCTTATCACGTTGCCTCAAATCACTTCATGTGGTTTTGTATTCTTGAGAAACTATTGTGCCTATCATAGACATAATGAACATACAACTTCAGATTGCATGGATTTGAAGCATAAAATCCAAGATCTTATTGATGAGGGAATAATTGAAAATCTTAATGATTCATCTAATCAAGATCAAGATACTAATCCCAAGCATGATCAAAATCATGAACCTATGTCTAGCAATGACCCACATGTCATCTCCACTTCTTCCACCATTCCTTCATCTCAAAAAGCTTCAAAGATATCCACATTCCTTCCATCAAGCAAAGAACCTAATTCTTTTCTTGGTAACTATGTCTACCCTCAAGGGCTGCCTTTAAAAATCCAAGCTAATCTAAATCTTGTTGCAAGTCTATTCCACACTTCTAAGATCAAAGACCCTAAGCTTTCATGTGCTTCAGTGCCTATTTTGTATGATTCTCCAGCAACCCTTCAAGAATCCCTCATGAAGATTAAAACTCCTACCTTGTCCTTAGAAGTGGTTCGATGTCAAGAGGATGATCTGAAATATGAAGAAACAAGTCTTACTAATGATCAAGATCAAGACATTATCCTATCTCCTCTAACATTTGACGAAGGTCCCATATCCTTACAATTTGAAGACGATCCCCTCATATCTTTTCATTTCGTCCAAGAATATATTTCTCCATCTCAAGAGCTACATAGCCCTACATCTCCTAAGCAAGATTAGGATATTCATTCTACTTCCAATGAGCTTATTGAAAATCATGAGCAAAGTATTCTCTCTACATTATCCAAAGATCCTTGTCAAGATCAAAGCATCCCATCATCCCCTTGTCATATTCCTCCATATCCGCCTCAAGAAACCATCATTCCTCCAAATCCATGGCATGATGATAAATTCCCTCAAACTTCAGTGGTTCCTATCAAAGTTGTTCCTATTGATATAAAGATGACTCCTAACAATGAGAGCTTTGGTCATGCAACTCACTCTAATGATGTTGATATACCTTACACAGCTTATCTTCCTCCATTTAAACATAGACATATATCTTCCCCATCATCCAAATCCATCCTTGGTCCCTATATCCCAAAGTTAAAACCGTCAAACCTTCCATCTATATTGGTTCCTTACATTCCTCAATCCACTATACCTATCATTCCTAGCTTATCATCTACTTACCCTATCTCCTATCAAGATCAATAAAGACATGCATCATTGAACCCTCCATATCAACTCATCCCTATGAACCAACCTTATCAGCCTTATTCATCCACAATTCCCAAGTATTTTGGAAACAATTTGGAACTCAAACAAAGAAAGCAAAAATATAAGAATCCACTTACATATGAAGATCACCATGTCCATTCTAATCGACATGTGAATACAAAGCAAGAAGAAATGCTAAAGAGACTACAAAGGTCCACCAAGCAAACAAAAAAATCAAAGAAAATGTGGGTTCCTGAATCCCTCCTTGAAGAAATGCATTCTAAAGCATCGCAAAAGAAAGAAAAATCAAAGACTATGTGGATTCCTAAGTCATTCTTAAAAGAATTGCACACAAAAGAAAAATCAGAATTGGCATCCAAGCTTCCAAAGGCTTCCACTCCATTTTCTTCCAAATCTATTTTGGGTCCTTATATCCAAAACTCCACTACCATGAATATTCCTTCATCCATCTTGGGTCCTTGTGTACCAAGATCCATATCCATTCCTAGATCGAAACTTCAAGATATTTCATCCACTTTTACTCTATCATTTCACCATCCTTCAAGATGTGTTTCGATGTTGATCTTGCTAATGTTTCCATCTTTTCTTCCATAAAAATTTCAATACCCTAACCAATATGCTACACCTACGCACCATCCTTCTATATTGGGTCCGTACGTTCTATCCATCCCATATCCTTCCATGCCTCTCATCTAATCCATTGCATAAACCCTTGGCTAATGTCTTCCTTATCCTCCATATCATTCTTCTCTACCATCACCCTGTCATCATCTTTGAGCATACTTTAAGCGGCTTTGGCCTATCATATCATATCAATCGAAGGAGAACTATCCAAAGAGCAAGAGGTATAAACTCTTCCCTAAAATTGAAAAAGAAAAAAAGATAAAAAAAAGAGAGATTGAAAAAGAGAAAAAGTGCCTTGGTGAGAACCTGGTAAGAAGACACCTTGGTAGCAAAAGTAAAGAGAAATAAATCCATCCTATAGTGAAAACCACTTCTTGTGGCACCTTGGATAAGTACCATGATGAAAACCTGGCAAACAGGCATCATGTGTAATTCCTCCTACTTGCACTCTTCACTTGGGGGCAAGTTCCTTCCATGTCATCTTATTCATCGTATCTTTCATCTAGATAGCCCATGCGCATCCATGTTCTGTCTGATGATCTTGACAAGGTTGAGCCTATCCATGAACGCTTTGGATATTGGCATCCATATCTATGATACCCTATCGTGATCTTGCTTATCCCAAGCTTATCCTCACTATCCATGAACATCCTTGCACTAATCCAAATACTATACCAACACTATCCTATCAGTTTGACCACTTGGTCTTGATCAAAAGGAAGAATGAAAAATGCAACACAGGTTCTCAGAACTCTCTTGACATGTCCACTCTTTTGGACTATAGGCTATCTTATATTCTTTTCATGACATCAGGTCATTTTCCTATATGCTATATAGCACCACTTCATGAGATAACATTGCTATATTCTTTATCCCTAGCTTGGGTAATCTTAAGGAGACTGTTCTTGAAGGTGGCATTCACCCGCTTCATCCACCACGGCTAATCCACTTTTGATCTATCATTCCATTGGTAAGCCCTATACCTTGCTAGACATTGGGGAAAAACCAATGTGATCATGCTTGAGAATTAGTAATCTCTAAAAATCCAAAAAACATTTTAAAATCTCAAAAAATCATAAAATCAAAAAATCAAAAAAATTGTCAAATTTGCATTTATTCTCATTGCTTGTGCACATCTTGTATATCCTTTGCATCCTTGTACAGTCTCAGTCAGTTTTGTATCCTATTGTCATAGCTTGGAACCAGTCACCATCTCATCCTTGAGACAATCATACCTAGCTAGGGGCAAGTTCTTAGTCATCCTAGGGAATTGTATTGATACATTGATCATAAAGATATTGTAAGTAAATAGATCTAAAAATCTGCAATTCAGTTGCATTAAAAATAGGTCATTTTGTTTCAGTTTAACCATTGAAGCATTAAGTCTCTTAAAAGAGCAGGAATTAACAGTCTTTTGTAATTGAGGTATATCCTAACAGATTACCAGAAGGTTGACTCATGATAGTAGCACCGGTCTTACCTAAAGCCTATTGACAGTCTAAGAAGGAGGCTGATTCAAGGATGGTAGTAAGATTTGCATAAAGCCTATTGACAGTCATGAGGCTGATTCAAGGATGGTAGCGTACATGTCAGATACTAAGTGACAACCTATGTATAAAAATCCTCTAACAAGGTCACACTTAACCATGTGTTTGTAACCTTTAACAGGGTTGGCTCCTAACAGGGCTCACTTCAGAAGAGTGAAAATTTGGG
>MU224369.1:1295820-1306121 GCA_018584345.1 Thuja plicata
GGATTTCTTAGGGGTCCTAGTACTTCTTAGGTTTCCTAACATGTGATAAGGCATACTAGGACCCCTAGGAAGTCCCCATGACCCCTTTCAACACATTAGAATTATCAAGTGTGTCCTAAGGGGTCCTAAGACCCTTTGGAACAAACTTGAGTGTTCTAATGTGTTGAAAGGGGTCACAGGGACTTCTTAAAGGTCCTAACACGTGATAAGGCATACTAGGACCCCTAAGAAGTTCCCATGACCCCTTTCAACACATTAGAATGTGCAAGTGTGTCATAAGGGGTCCTACAACCCCTTAGGATGCACTTGAGTATTCTAATGTGTTGAAAGGGGTCATAGGGACTTCCTAGGGGTCCTAATGCATGATAAGGTGTACTAGGGCCCCTAGGAAGTCTCTATGACCCATTTCGACATATTGGAATACTCAAGTTTGTCACAAAGGGTCCTACGACCCCTTAGGACACACTTGAATGTTTGAATGTGTCGAAAGGGGTCATAGGGACTTCCTAAGGGGACTTCAAGAGAAGATTACATTTACATGCGCATGGGGAACATTTTGCTGGAATGTCATGCCATTTGGGTTAAAGAATGCCTATGCCACATATCAAAGAGCAATGACTACTATATTCCACGATATGATACATAAAAACATGGAGGATTACGTGGATGACACCTCAACTAAATCCAAAGAGAGGAGCACTCATATTGATGACATAAGGAAGATATTGGATCGAATGGAGCAATTTCAACTCAGTCTCAATCCAAAGAAGTATGTCTTTGGCACCCAATCAGGAAAGCTCTTAGGGTTTATAGTTTCAGCGAAGGGAATTGAGGTAGATCCTACAAATGTCAAAGCTATTCTAGAGATGACTCCTCCATGCAACATCATTCAAATGAGGACATTGCAAGGGAGACTTCAATCAATTAGGAGGTTCATGTCACAACTTTCTGCCAGAGCACAACCCTTTACCAAATTACTACATAAAGGGATCACTTCAAATGGGATGAACACTGTGAATCCAACTTTAGAGAATTAAAAGGGTACCTAGCTACTCCTCCTATTCTTATGGCACCCATTCATGGAAATCCATTATTCCTGTATATTTCAGCTACAGCTACATCACTAGGAGTATTTCTCGCACAAGAGGATGAAGCTAAGAAAGAAAGAGCTATCTACTACAGTAGTAGAACGCTAGTCTTCTATGAGCTCAATTACAACATTATTGAAAAAGCATGCTTAGTAGTCATCTTAGCATCACAAAAATTGAGACACTACATGCTCTCACATACAGTAAGGTTCATTTCTAAGATCGATCCTCTGAAGTACCTTTTAAGCAAAAAAATGTGAACATGGCATCTGGAAAAATGGGTCCTTATTCTAAGTGAATTTGACATTGAGTGCATGGACATGAGGGCTATTAAAGGACAAGTCCTCATAGATCAACTAGCTGATTCACCACTTCAAGATGATGAACCTTTAAGGATTGAATTTCCTGATGAGACCATTATGCATCTAACTAAGTACCCATGGAAGATGTACTTTGATGGTTCTTTCACACAACAAGGCTCTGGAGTAGGGGTTCTTTTCATAACTCCTCAAGGCTACAAAATACTCAAGTCTTACAAATTAATGTTTCCATGCACAAACAACATTTATGAATATGAGGCACTAGTAAATGGTCTTAAGCTTGCCATGGAATGGAAAATTGTAGAGTTACATGTATACGGTGACTCCCAGCTCATCATCAATCAAGTTAATGGAGATTACCAGACAAAAGATAAAAATTTGACACCATACAAGCAACTGGTTGATGACCTAAAGAAGTACTTTATCTTCGTCACATTCTAGCAGACACCTAAAACAGAGAACAATGCCGGGGATGCTATGGCCACCTTGGCATCCATGTTACAACTAGAGGAACATCAATTCCCCTATGACTTCTTGGTGGAAGAACTATCCTATCCTACCTTTGATACCCCTGAATATCAAGTAATTTATGATTTGAACACCCCAGACCAATCTCAGTATGCCAATATCATTACCTATCTAACTGACCAAACTATTACCAACAACCTATCGAGAAATGAGAAAAGAGCCCTGATTAGGACAACATCACGTTATGTCCTCGTAAGTAATAACTTATATCAATGAGGTCTCGACAGTATGCTTCTTCACTATTTAGAACTCAAAGAGTCAGATCGAGCGTTAAAATAAGTCCATGAAGGTGTATGTGGATCACATTCAAATGACTTTTCACTAGCCAAGAAGCTGCTCAGAGTAGGCTATTACTGGCCTACCATGGAAAAAGATGCTATTCAATTTTCCAAAACATGTCATAAATTCTAGACACATGGAAATCTCATTCATGCTCCTGCTAGAGAGCGTATACCTTTCATTACACATTGGCCATTTTAGCAATGGGCCTTTGACTTGGTTAGACAAATATATCCCAATTCTTCAAATGGACACAAGTTTATCATTACGACCACTTAGTATTTTATGTAGTGGGTCGAGGCTGTGCCGCTAATCAAAGCCACTGGAAAATAGGTGGCTATGTTCATTTTGAACTACATTATCTATAGATATGGGATACCCTCTTCAATTGTAATAGACAATGGGGGCCAATTTAAAATTCAAGACATTGATGACCTTTGTGAACAGTTCCACATCACTCAACATTTCTCCTCAATTTAGTACCCTCAAGGTAATGGACGGGCTGAGGAATCTAATAAGAATATTCTCAAAATCCTACATCGAACTGTAAGTAAGTCTGGCAGAGATTGGCATCTACAACTGAATCTGGCACTATGGGCCTATAGAACAAGTATCAGAACACCAATAGGAGCCACACCATTTGCCTTGGTCTATGGCACTGAAGCAGTACTACCTATTAAGGTTGAAATCCCATCTTTGCAGGTATCTTTACAAGGTCTTGTTACTGATGAGAAATACCGCATCGATAGGGTGAATTCTTTAGACCTACTAGATGAGCACAAATAATAGGCATTCGATCATCTAAAGGTGTACCAAGAATGTATGTCCAAATGGTACAATAAGAAGGTCAAACCATGAAAATTTGAAGTGGGGGATCTCGTCTTAAAGGAGAATCCTAAGAACCAGCCCAATAGAGAACAAAAGGGAAAATTTGAACCTAACTAGCTGGGACCTTATGTTATCACTGCTACTTTTAGGACTGGAGCTTATCAACTAGCTACACTTGCAGGAGACGTTCTTCCAGATCCTATCAATACGCTACATTTAAAATGGTTTTACGCTTGATGTTCAGCTAGTAGAGCCTGTACAGTGAAATAGTTCTCATAAAATACCAAAAAAATTCAGAAAATTGATCATACCAAAATCCAAAAACAATGAAAAAATTCTTGAAGAAAGGTATCGTTGGTGAAAACCTGGTAAGCAGGCACCTTGATACTACAAAAACATTCAAAAAACGGAAAAAAAGAGCCAACAAAAAAAAATTTAAATAAAAAAGAGAAAAGTGCCTTGATGACATCCTAGTAAAACATGCATCCTGGTAGCAAAAAGAATAAAAGATCTTTCCAAGTGGTGAAAAACTGGCAATCAGGCATCACTTGTGTTCTGCGCTCTATCTATCAATACATTGCTGATACTAAACCTTCACGATTGCACCTGTGCTAAAATGTTGACTTTGTTTCCTACAAAACTATTTTATCCATGCTTGGGATTTGTCTATATTTCTGTCTTAGGATCAAGTCATTCTGCACTAGGGGCATCTTTTCCAGTCTGATAGGTTACATCTACTAGGTCGTCACAGGTTGGTTTGTCTTGTGATACCATGTTTCTTGATACTTTCACCAAATTGTTACTTTTGTGAAACAAGGCTGATGCAAACATTGCACTAACATGAACGGTGTTCCTACAACCTACATTGGATTGCAAACAAGAAAGACATACATAGACATGGAACACATATTTGCTTGAATTCCAAACTTTTGATTATTAAATCTCTACTGCACTTGAAAAATGAATCAATAGTATTTCTCAATACTACCTTAAACATAGTTTGATCTTTGTTTGATTATGACTCTATTATGTATCCATGATGTTTTCACTGGGGGCATCTAAGCAGTTATGAATTTTATTTGATTGATTTACAATTAATAGTTGTTATGTCTTTCGAGTTACTCCATGATGTCTGCGCAAAGACAAAGAGTCGCAAGGATAGAGGGCATAATGTTTTCTTGGTTTTCTGCGTATGGTGATTGCTCCAAATGATCCTATAAATTTCACCTAACTTAGATGTTTATGGTAAGAGCTACCACTATAGGTGGATAGCCGCATATCTCGGTCTTCGTTATGTGTAAACTACGGCGAGGTTGGAACAATTTCCTTGTCTATTTTCTAAAATCAGATTCTCGCTAAGGTATACGAAGCATAATGTACCCAAGGATATGAATTTTCAAGGTCATTGCGGGTCCAATATCTTTCCTTACACAGAATCTGATATATTAAAAGGAAGGTAACTATTTTGTTATCCTGGCTTCTATGCCTTGATGCCTAAGTCTATTTCCAACATTCCAATAAAACATAGTATTCGTACTTTCATAATATCATAGGGTATTAGTGATGGTTGTACTATCAGGTGGTATCTATTCCAAAAAGTGCCCAATGATGATAAAAAAGCTACAATCTACAAGTCGGTGACAATTCATAAGAGTCTGCATATAGCTGCATTTAAATATTGCATGATGCTTTTGTGAAAGAAATGCCTAAGGAATTTGGGCTCAAAAATAATTTCTATTTTCTTCTTCTAAATCCAAGTTAATTACATCCATTTACTGTTACTGGTATCAATATCGTTGCACATCCGTAGCACACATTTTGCATTCATAAAATGAGACAGAAAGAAAATACAAAAACAAAGCATTTTATGCATTTCATTTCTACATCCCAGGTACATCCATATATTTTACTTGCATAAGAAAAATAAAAAAACATACATTTGAATATTCACACAGAATCATTTGAAACATATTTATATCAGTGATAAACCCAAATGCATAAAAAGATGTCATCATCTACATCTAACTAATCATACGACCAAGGTATAATCACATGTGCAAATAAATCTATCAAAGAAAAGAGACATCATGAAACATGTCAGAATCATAAACAATTGCATCAGATATATATCTCAAACATGGTACAGATCAAAATATGGCACAAATCTACATAGAGAGTATCAACGTATCAAAGGATCAGAAAGAATCTGATGTGTGTGTGTGAGAGAGAGAGAGAGAGAGATACAAAAGAAAGATCTCAGAAGGATCCAGATATACAATATACATGTATAAACAAAATAAAGAATCAGCTCTGGCTACCCCCCTCTCCCTGATCTAGAGGAGGATGAGGTGGTACAAATGGAGGAGGAGGAGGCATCGCTCCCTCTGACTGTTGCGCTAGGTGTGAAAATGATGTAGCTCTCTATCCCTCTAGCACTATAGCATGGTATAAAGCATAATAATATGGAGCTCTTTGTGCCTGATGGACTACAGTCTGTGCCTATATATCTTGCTCTGCTCTAAGCCTCTCCAGCTGTGTATCTTGATCAGTAAGAAAAGAATTTGCTACTGTGATCCTAGCCTCTGTTGCAGTAGCTCTGGCCTCTAAATCCATAACCCGGTCCCTAAGCTTCTCTCTCTCTTGCTCGCACTGAGATAATGGGTCCCCGTCTCTGCCAAAACCCCTACCAGAATCCTATTCAGAAGGCCTATCCTGAGATCTATCAGGCTGTCTCTACTACTGCTACCTCTGTTGTCTTTGCTGATCCCCTATAAGTAATGGCCTTGGATCCATCCACAGAGTAACAAATATAAATAGGGTGCGTCAACCCACTACAATACCATTGGCAACATCTACGTGGCCACCCACAACACCACCACCCCTATCATCTCCATCATCGTCCCCCTGATCTGGAGGATGCCTCCCATCCCTACCTCCATCTCTACCACTGTCTCTCCCTCCATGCCTGTTGATGCCCCTATCTCTCTAAGCTCCTCCTCTCCCTCTAGTGAGATGATCCTTAGGATCATAATCTATTGGCTCCTCTATACGAGGAATGACCTACTTAGGCACTGTAAATCGAGGAAATGGATGTTGAAGCATCTCTTCTGTGTACCCATATGAGCAACCTACATCTGCAACATCCAAGTAGAGATCACAATATACTCCAACCATGTCCCTAATCTCCTGGTGGGTTGTCTCATACCTAAGCTGGGCACTCCATAATGGTGCCTCATCAATGATCTGCACGTATATAGTAATATCATGTATCATGCACTACCATCGACAATACTGTCTTAAAACTTGGGTGTACATGAACCGCTCTACAATATATCTAGTCCTCCCGATGAGGTACCTTCTCTAGAAAAAAAATGGAACATTTTAAGCATCTGAGGTCCACTCCTCACAATCTAGGTATGGCCGCCAGATTACCTCTGTCATATCATCAAAGATACGTCACCAATACTCTACCTTGCCCAGATGGGGCCGCTGAATGAGACCTGCATACATATATACATAAGCCTACTCCGGTGCACATTTTCTATCAACTATCGGTTGTGTAATAGGGATGTACTCCCAGGCCCAGATCTGCAGAATCAAAATACCCACAGTCATGCTCTGAGTATAGTGGTATACAATCTCATGAAGGTCATGGTATATGTGAGCTAGGATACAACTGCCCCATGTAAATCTTCATCTATGGACGGCCATCTGCTCTAGCATGTCCACCCATCTCACCATGAACCCGTGTTGTCCTCTGTCTGGCATCAGGATGCACCAATCAATCCTGCTAAGTATATAGATAATCGATCGTAGTGATCGCACATTTAATCCCAGGAGAGGTATATCCGATCAATAGTATCATCATTAAAATATCAATGAGCTACACCAATCACCACCTTAGAAGTCACCTCAAAATGTACCTTGTGGCCCATGATGGGAACACATAGTATTTGCCATACATCCTCAGGGGTAACTGTAATCTCTCCAATTGAAAGATGGAAGGTGTTGTGCTCTGAGTGCCATCTCTAGGCAAGAGCAGTCAACAACCCTTGATTTACCCCTATCTCAGGTAAACCTATCAAATATTGTAATCCACAACAGATCACTGTCTCCTGCTCCTCAGCTGATAAAAGGCCAGACAATGCAAGCACATGAACTAGATATGTGCCTCTAAATGTGACTACCTCAAAATATGCCTATTTTGGCACATACAGAGATAAATCAATACTCTATCTACAATGAAGATGCAGAATCCTGATCAGCTAAGTAATTCAGGGTCCGCAAAAGACAAACAGTTCAAAATGGATAAGTTTCTAAGTCTAAAAATGAGATGTGATCCTGGAAGGACAGGGTGTGATCTCTTTTACTAGATGTGATCTTGGAAATATAGGCTATGACAGAGAATATCAGGTGCGATCCCTAAAATCTAGGATGCGACCCCAAACATGGGGTGCAATCCTAAAGAGACAGGAAATGACACAAACCAAAAATCCACTAGTAAACTAAGCTTAAAATAGAAAAACTGGATGGGATCCAAGACATCAAGGATGTGATGCAGCAATCAAGAAAAACCAGATATGATCTAGGAAATACCGGATATGACACAGGTTTGACGGGGTGTGATCTAGAATCCCAGATGCGACCCAGAAGTCAAAAGGCTATAAAATCTGTAAAAATGCATGAAATTCAAATTTGGAAAATTCACGAGGTAGTTTTACGAGTACTTACCAGAGGTGAGTAGTCAGTCGGGTGCTAATGTCGATGGCTGAGCTGGAAATGATGCTTCCTAATGGGGACCAACATCATCTCTACAAATCTC
This sequence comes from Thuja plicata, assembly GCA_018584345.1. Lineage (NCBI taxonomy): Eukaryota > Viridiplantae > Streptophyta > Pinopsida > Cupressales > Cupressaceae > Thuja > Thuja plicata. The sequence continues at coordinate 1,303,686 of MU224369.1, forward strand.
TCAGATTTACAATGGGTAAGAGTGAAAATGAATAGTAAAAGGGTAAATTTTGAGGCTTATATTGGTCTTTTGAGCTATTTAGGGGTTCTAAAACTCCTCCCAGGCAACTGAAACTCCATTTTTGTTCTCTTTTTGATCAATCAGGAACCAAATCGAAGGTACCTAAGGTATTTTATGCAGCACATTAACATTTTTGCGACAACTCCTGAAAATGCAAATTTGCTCCATTTGTTCTGAAAATCTGTCAAATTGAACATTTCACCATAAATTTTGGTTAAACATCATTTTATCAGTCCCACCACTCACATTTTCATGTAATTAACTTGATACCGTATGTTTATTCTTAAACACACCCTCTTTTTCATTTCTTCTACTTTGTTCTTTCTTTCCCTAAACCACTTCTTGCAAGTGATATGTTCTTTCCACTGAGGGATTTTATTCTTTTCCTTCGATTTTGTTCCCGAGGGGGCATGATCACACTATCATCAATCAATTTTTTTCTCAAAACAACATTAAAAATGACTTCGTTATCAAACAACTAGGGGCATGATAGTTTACTTGACTAAGTCAGAACTATTAGATAGAAAGCTTTAGTTCTCATAAGCTGGATATCTTGTGTTTCCTCATTTTTAAAGATTCTTATTAAGTTGTTTGCAGCTTCTTACTGACTTTTGGATGACAACCAAGTTCTGAATCAGTATTATCAATCTTTGGACGACAACCAAGTTCAAAATTGGTATCTTTAAAATCTTTTATTGATCTTTGGATGACAACCAAGTTCAAAGTCAATTCTATCAGTTTAGTTCAATCAAGTGCGAGACTGAACTCATCAAACATTTCGTTCGATCATGAGAAAAATTCTCAATCTTTCTGAAGTCAAAATCAAAAACTTTCTTTTTATCAATGCGCTGCTCGCACATCAATTCAAAGAGGGGCAAATGTAACCACCTGGATTTGGTTTGCTCAAGACTATAGACCCTATTTACCCTAAGTGTGATCATACCCCCAATTATGTTCAAATGACCCTGTTATTTCTTGGCATAATTCTTTTGAAATCAATTTAATCTCCTAAAGTGATCAAATCACTAAGTTAATTACTTTTAGCCAAAATCAAAATCAATCAAATACATGGCTAAAATGATTAATTTGCTAGGAATTAAATAAAGTCCTAAATCAATTGCTCACTTGCAAATGAACCCATTCTCCTAGCCTAATTAATTTAATTAAATTGGCTATAGTCCTATTGATTATTAAAAAGCAGTTAAATGTTTAAATATTTAATATCCTATTTTTGAATGAATTAAATAATTTTTATTCATTTCATTAATATTCCCATAAACCCCTAACCTAACCCACTTCAACCACTTTGACTCTGGGTTCGAACCTATCCCAACCCATTCACCCTTGCTAAATCTAATTCTAATCATAATTCTATGCTAACCCACCTCCTAATGTTGTCACATTCCATTAAGGAATGATTAAGGACTCCACCCACTTCAAAAAGTCAAGGAATCTCAAGATTCTTTTCCTCAAGTCCACCTTCTCAAGCTTGCCTTACACCCTTCCCATGCTTCTTTAAGGCTCTCATCAATGCCTCATTAATGGATATTCCTTAAGCCCATACCTCTTCAATGCCTCTCGCATTTATTTCTCTTACACTTCATTAATGATTTTTTCAACTCCATTAATGCACCTTGTCCCCCCTCTCTCTCCTCATTCTTCTATAAATAGAAGGTGTTTTTGAACATAAATAAGCCCATAAATTTAGAATCAAATGCATTGTTATGATGTTAGAATAAACATAGACTCATATCATATTTTAGATTTCATGTTCATGCATTGTTATTTTCATGCTTTTTAGAGCTAGAATGCATGCTTAATGGTTAAATAGTTTTTTTTAAACTCAAATCTTTCATGCTAAGTTGTATATGTCACTGGTAGTAGCATAATCTGAGGGCTGTTATGTTACTTATCATACTCTTCTTAGTTAGAAATAAATAGGTCAATTTTAGTTTCTTTATATGCTCATCTAACCATGTTTTCCAGTAATGCAATGACCTATTGAAGTGTTGTGTCGCAGGGAACAGGTGCAATATTTCACACACACACCCATGACCCCTTTTGACACATTGGAATGCTCAATTGTGTCCTAAGGGGTCCTATGACCCCTTAGGACACACTTGAGTGTTTGAATGTGTCAAAAGGGGTCATAGGTGTAACACCCCAAAATTGGCACCTAACAACCTAATCAATTTTGGTGCATTTTCTCATCTTCGAAGTCCTATTGTACTAGGCAAATTCTTCTCCTCATTGACTTTAATTGACTGAGTTTCAAATGCAGAAAACCCAAATTTGCATAAATCTGACATTACACTTAATTCCTAAATCTCAAATTATTATTAGCTAAAATCCCTATGATTAATTGATTTAATCCTA
>MU224369.1:1337140-1362425 GCA_018584345.1 Thuja plicata
TTGATTCTAAGTGCAAAGAAAAACAAAATATGATGTATTTATCATTTGTGAAAGATTGAATATGATGTTCCATATAAATTTAAAATATATTCTAATAATTAGTAAAAAGGAGATCAACATATATTTTTATGAGAATAAGCATGAAAAAATAGTTGTATAAAAGAAAAGTCGACGTGCTACTACACATAGTAATAATCCATAAAACTAATTAAGCAACAAGTGAGCTATCTTTTCCAAGTTTTATCCGCGAATATATAAGCACATGTATGATCAGAATCACAATTAAAAAAAATACAAAATAAAATAATAATAAAAAAATGGACAAAATAAATCGCAACATTAAATTAAGCATTATTAAAAAATAATAAAAAATTATAAATTCTTTGTCGAATTCCAATTCTAATTTGAAATGTAGAACCAAACATAGAATATGGAGTGTCTAATTCCAATTCCAATTCAAAATTGTTGAACCAAACACAGAAGTTGGAATTTGTCAGTTCCAATTCCAATTTTGAAATTGGCAACCAAACGTAGAAACTAGAATGACTAATCCATCTTTCGGGTCAACCAAATGGTCCAAATTATAACCGGAAGATGCAAAACCAGAATTTCAAAACCCAATTTTGAGATAATCAAGTTTTGAGTCAAATTACAATTCCCCAACCAAACGGGGCCTTATAGACCAACGTTTGATGGTGTAATAATGGTATGATCCTATAACATGAAGTATGGAGCACAATTAATATCAAATCAAGGATTATTCTGAATCGATAGTCACATTAAAATATGCTAAAAGGGTTTAGTAGTACTTAATGGATCCATCAGATCATGGACCGAATTGGTAGCATGGGTAAAGAGGACTAACAAACTAGATACCAATGAAAAATTACGTGGGTGAAGAGGTTTCTATAATGGTCTCCCAAAGGGGGGAGTAGAAGTATATATACTAACTCAAAATCATTCAAAAAGGGGGGAGTAGAAGTATAATTCGCATCATCATGGAGAAAATAACAGGAGCATCGTATACTCTGGTAAAAAAAAACCTTTGCATATGCATTGAGTGATATCAAGAATGTGTATGTACCTCAGTTCAAAATTGGTAAGAAGTGCATCTATATTAATAATATATAAGAAATAGGAAGCTTACACTCATAAGATATATCATACTTGTAGACACCTAAAATTGTGTCAATGTCTGGAAGCAACAATTTTACTTTCTTCTTAATTGGTTAAATAATTCTTATTATTTAATTAATTTAATGTCATTCTTCTAATTCAAATTCAAAAATTAACATTTCCCTCCCTTCTCATAATTAAATAATTTTTTAATTATTTAATTATCTAATTTTTTTCTAATAGTAATTAAAGAATTTTATTATTTAATTAATCAAATTCCTCCACTTTAATTAAATAATCTTTATTATTTAATTAAATACTTTCTTCCATTTTCTCTCATAATTAATTAGTTAACTAAATCTTCTATAATTAAATAAGTTTCTTTAATTTATTTAATTATTCACTCTTTTTCAAACAAAGTAAAATCTCTCCTAAAATAATAAAGCCGTAATCTTATTTATTTATCTCAATCTTCTATATTTAAATATTTTTTTCATCAAATTTGCGTTTAGTGGCGTTTGACACTCTTACTTTTAAAAAAAAAAATTCTCCTAAAAATAAATAAAATCTTTATTTTATTTATTTCTATAAAATCTTCTCAAATAAAATAAGTTTTTCATTTATTTAATTCACTTTTTTGAAGAAAACTTCCTCTAAAATAAGTAAAATCTTAATTGTATTTATTATCTTCTCTCTAATGCACATAATTAAATAATTTTTTAATTATTTAATCCTAACTAAGACTTCAATTTCATCCATTTCTCAAATAAAACAGTCTGGTTTATCTACTTTTAAAGCAGTTTTTTTGAGTCTCGTCTGTCGAAAATAAAATATCTACCTCTAATCTCAACCGTTCAATCAATCCTAAAAAATCTATATAAACCTACCTTCATTCTCATTCAAATTCTCCAAGTTTATGAGCATCTAATTTATGCAGGTTTTTAGTATCAACAAGCAATAATTTGGATCATAATTCTTGAATCTTTGAGTTAGGACGCTATAGAAATCAACTCTAAGTGCCACATATCTGAGTCCCAATAGAGTACAGAGAAGAGATAGAAAAAGATAAGCTAGATTAAAGATTTGTGTTTGATTCATTAATTTAGTTTCTTTATCTATGCTTACACTTTATCATTTGTAGGGTTTCATGATTATTAGTAGTTTGATTTATTTAATCATCTAGTGCTACTAATCTTCTTTCTTAAGCCTATGCAGATTTCCCTATGTACATTTGGTGAACCCAACGTGAATCACAAGACCTAGACAGATAGGTGGGTAATGAAATCATAAATTCATTTTCATGCATATGGAAGTGTGTCTTGCAAGTATTCCATTGTTGGATGTTAGAAAGATATGAAAAGATAGATCATCAATTTTCCTCATCTACATATGGCACCCCTAGTGACACTGAATTGCAGGGTTTTCAAAGATTCGGTCATAGCTTCTAAATAGATTGGAATTTTTCTATGAAATTTTTACTACATGTTGGGGATGATATCAGGGGCTTATAGTCCAAAAAGTTGATTTTTTTATCACTTTTGTGCGATATATGATTTTTTAATGATTTTTCATATAAAAAATCAATTCTGGGCGGAAATAAGCATTTTTTTTTAAAAAGTTACATCTCTAAAAGATCTTGAAATTATAAAGGGGGTCTATTCTTTGTGGTTTCAATTTTGATGACAAATAATGACGAAAAAAATTAGATATTTGAAAACAAGTCTATTTCGATAAATTGGGTCCCTAGATCACAAATGAAGGAATGTTTTGAAAATGGTAGCATTTTTAGAAATCTCACTGATTTTTAGGAGGGGTTACTTCTTTTCATTTCATTTTTTTTGGGCCAGTAATATATCTAAAAATTAGTTCTTGATGACTAGCTCAAAAGCACTAAAAAAATCAAGTTGCACTTGTTCTAATTTTAATGATTTGTATGCTCGTCCTTGGTAAAAAAATTGATTTTCTAATCATGTCAATTTTCTAACCTTGGATTTATTGTATTGGACTAACATTTGTGGAAGTTGATGCAGATGCTAAGAAGCTAGAGCGATTGCCTAGGTAAATGGTAAAAATAAAAAAATGTACATTAATCATCAAAGGAGCACACTCTCAAACTCTTCAATTTTAAGTGTTACCTTTTTATTTACTTGCAACATTCATTTTCCAAACATAGATTAATTAGGAAGAACTTGTGTGTTTATGGATGGAAGTAGTAAGCCTGTGCTCAGGTGATTAGAATGCCAAACCTATCAAAGTCCCACTTAGATATATAAGGTCTAAAAATGAACTGTGTTTTCTCAGTGTTTTGAAGTAAAAGATAGTAGGGATATGCTTTCACCTTTCAGGTGATCAGAATACTAGACCTCTCTTAACTTTATTTCAATTTCATTTAGTGAAATTAATCTATAGTGGGTCTACCTCCCAAGATTCACCTTAACGAGGTCGGTGAGAGGGAATGACCCAAGTGGGATACAACCATTTTAGCCATGGTAATACAACCATATGTAAAATAAAATGCATTCATCCTTAATGGGGTGAGTGATGAAAAATATTGAGAATCATACCTCCTCTAGTAGTCCTTCGAGATTGTGAAAAATCATATTTTTATGCATGTGGGAGGCCTCTATAATGGGGATAGACTCAAATATTTTCAAACAAAATCTTGATTACAACCTGCTTAAGTAGAAAGCTTACCTCTTTTATCCATTGAAGCCAAAATTTACCATAGGTAGATTGACTGAATTGTTTTCTTTGTGTCAAACCTATAGAAATGATTGAGAACGTACACTCAATGTGTAGATTCTAGGGAAAAACAATTGTTTGAAGTGTGTGTTGTGCTTGGTAATCCTATTGTTTCAATCTAAATCTTATCTTTGCAACTATTGTCAATAGTCCTTATCTTTGATTTTGGAAGTTCTCCATCAAGGATTATAGGTCCTTAGAACCAAGAAATCAAAACCAAAATCTCAAGTCTTCACCATAGAGATAGATCTTTATCTATTAGACATTACCATAAGACACTTTATTTTTGAAACCCCATCATATCAACTTGGATCAGACTCCAAAAACTTTAAATAAATAGCAAGATGTCTCTTCCATACCCTTTTGATCAGAGACCAGTCAATCAGATCTCAAAAGGGGAAAAAACTAGATGACGTGTACTTTAATTCATTTCCCATATATGAAGAAGAGTAAAACCCAACTACTATGATGACATAGACCCTTCCATGTATTCAGAAATTCTTTATGAAAAAGAGTAAGACCCCAACTACTATGATAATATTTTATGAAAAATTGAATTAGAAGATGTCGTGGATGAAGATTTGAAGTAAGAATGGATGAACTTTGAAAGATGGATGAGGGATGTTTGAAGACAAGGGAATAACTAAAGGGTGATTGGTTTGGGATGAAGAGGAAGATGAATTGAATTACGATTACATAGAATGATATGATGTTGACAAGTGGGTTGGATTAGAAGAATAATGATGTGATTAAGTTGGATGGAAGATGAATGATTAGATTGGATTAAGAAAGTGTACGTTGATGTATATTATGAAGAATGATTAAGATGAAGATTGGGACCTTTATTGAATGATTAGGAAGATGATGAAATGATTAGGATGATTAGGATAAGATGTATTATTAGGACCTTGATTGGATTATTCAAATGGATTAGGTGTAGGGTCATAAATGACGAATTATGAATGGATTAGGTATGATTAAGATTAGTGTAATGAATAGGATGATTAAGAAGAATATGAATGACTTGGAAGAAGTGATTAGGATGAAGGGAATGATGAATAAGGAAGATAGTTAGGATGATTATGGATGATTAAGAAGAATATGAATGATTTGGATGAAGTGATTAGGATGAAGGGAATGATGAAGAAGGAAGATAGTTAGGATGATTAAGAAGAATATGAATGATTTTGATTAAATAGAATGTGATGACAGGGATAAAGTGATGAGGATAATTAAGATAGGATGATCAGGATGAAATATTATTAGGATATGGATGGTTATCAAGGATGATTGGGATAATATGGATGATTGAATTGGATTAGGGAGGAGATTAGAAATGTCATGTACTATTATTAGGAGATGGTGATTAGAATGATCTAGATATGGAGGATGATTGGATTGGATTGGATTAAGGAGAATGTGACTAAGGATGTTATGGATGACTAGGATGATTATAGATGATTGAGGTTGGAGGAATGATTTGGATGATTAAGAGGGTGATTAGGATAAGGGGTATGATGATGATGATGATGATGATGATGATGATGATGATGATAGATGGACATGATGTGGAAAGCTTGACTAGACTTAAATAAGAATGTTTTTGTTTTGTTTTGCAATGTTTTGATTTTTTTTAGTTTTTTAGTTTTTTTTTAATATTTTTGGGTTTTTTAAGTTTATGTTTTTTGGATTTTGAAATTTAAGATGTTTTTGGATTTTTTTTTGAAGTTTTTTAGGACGTTTTTGGATTTTCTTTTGAAATTTTTTTAGGACGTTTTTGGATTTTTAAAAAATTTAAATATGCAAAATATACAATGAAATTATATACAAGACAAAAGTCCTAAGGCTCAATTTGGATGATGTGTCCCCTTTTGGCTGCAAATGGGAAATGTTTTAAACACTCAAGCACATCAAACACACCAACAATCCTATTCAAGTTTCATCTGGGATTTACAAGCTCAACTAGGGGATGTCCTTGATATATGCAAGGTACATGAGGCCCAAATTTGTAGATGAAATAGAATAATGCCACACAGCCAGGAGGAAATGGTAACTAAAATCTCCACCTTCACTTCCCAAAGGTATAAATTTCTTTGGGGCTTAGCCAAGAGTTACAAGATTCTACTTCCAAGAGAGGTGTCTTTGGATTCACCTTCCGATATTTATACTCTGTCAGAACACAAGAGTTGAGGTCGTCCCTTGAGGTGATCAAATCCCCAAGCAAGCCTCCTAAAAAAAGAAAATAAGATCACATATTTCTTGTGTACTCAAGGTCACCCGGAGGCATGAGAGGAGAGAATAGGTATGCGATTTTGGGGTTTAAAAGACACTTGTTCTTTTTATTTCCAAATCCAAATGTGAAAGGTTTATTTTAATCCCAATTTGTAAATGTGTGGAAAAAAATTCAAAATATTGTATAAGGCTAAAAAATATTGAAAAATCAGATTCCTTATGATTTTCTGATAAATTTTGAAAAAACAATGACTGAAAAACTATTTCATATGCAAAAGTTACGAGTGTTTTAAGATTACAAACAAGGGGTGACTTTGAATGCATGCAGCTGATTTTTGGAGTAAATTTGATTAAATGGCTTATAGATCTGTAAAGAGGCCAGACCCATCTTTCCAATACTTCTTGAAATTCAAAAATTGGAGTTCATACATGAAAGTTATGGATGTTTTCATGAAAATACCTCTTTATGGACTTGCAAGGAAGAAATGGACTAAAATAAGCCCCTGGCACTTAGCCCCCTGGGCCCCATGTGACCACAGGCTGCAGAAAGAGGGATGAAAGTTTAGTAGAGCCCCTGGTCGCCCATATGACCAGGGGCTAGGTGTCTGCAAAAAAAAAGAATAGTGATTAAAACCTTATTATTAATGTAAAAACCATAAAATAAAAAGTGGATTTTAAATAAGATTTAAATTTTTTTTCCAAAGTTTAATACAAATTTGTTTGAGTGAATGATTTTTTTTGGCTTTTAAATTAGAGTTGCATTTTTTTTAGTTTTTTTTTTTTTTTTAAAAATGGGGTTGTGTTTGTGGGAATCGACAATCGTGCAACTGTGGAAACCACAGTCACGCAGTTGTGGCTCCACAGACCCACGTGCTCTGGATTCACAGTCTGTGGACTATGGGGTTTCACAACCACGACTGTGGCTTCCCAAACATGCATCGTGGATTCACAGTCACGACTGTGATAGGTTTTTTTTTAGTTTTCTAGTTTATACACACACACACACACACACATATAAGCAATACTATTTCCTTTTTTTGAAAAGAAAAGATTAGTAAAACAAAAGGAATAGAGAGATTTTTATTTTTTTACCACCAATATGGATATGCAAAAAACAAATTAAACATATATATAATGTATATACTTCCTACAAGTTACAAAAAATAAAGTGAACAAAAGATAGGAAGTTATGTGTCAAAAGTTGTCTCTTTGCTCCTCCAAGCACGACCGTAAGGCTATTTTCACGATTTTGGACTCTTTGTAGAAGTTGATCTCTAAGTGCTCTTTTAACCTGCAAGTTCAAATACTCACAAAAACACCCAAAAATACATTATAAGATTAGTAATGACCTGTGAAGTGGGTCCTACTGGGCATGCCAAAATGTATAGCATGAAAATGTAACTAAGAAACAAGTATTAAGAAAACTAAAACCTACTCTAACATTATAACATATACCTCAAATATGAAAAATATGGAGAAAGTGTGCATACAAATGAATAGAATAAGGATGAGAAACAAAGCTACTCTACTCAAAATAACACATGAAAAAATCCCAAAATGAATAAGTGTTTGAGAAATTTGTTGATATATGGAATGTGGTTTCTCACATTCTTGCAACATAACAATGTGTTGAATATGGTTGTTGAAGTGAGGAGGAAAGCTCTTAGTTTATAGGATTTTGAGGGCAATGGACGGTTGAGATTCAAAGTTGGATGAAGGACTAGGATGTTTTTGGATCAATGACGTGGCCATGAGGTGGAGGCCAAGTGGATTAGGGTTTGACCATTCAAATGGGAGATTTTCTCACACATGTGTGAGAAATCCATTAATAGTGATGGGTCAGTGACAAGGTGTAAGAATATTAGAAGACCAAGGTTGCTCACACATGTGTGAGAAACTTTGGAAAGTGATGGCTCAATGACATGGGTCAAAAGGTGTAAGAGGGTGAGATGACCAAGGTTGAGTTCACATGTGAAGGGGGACAAAGATGTAAAATGTGTGTAAGGCTTTGTAAGAGAGTGCAAGGCTTTGTAAGAGATGTGTAAGAGTCACTATGACTTGGGTTTGCTAACCCATTGATTAGGATTGTGTAAATTATTAGGGAGTGATTAGGTGGGAGATTAGGATTAATTAGTTGAAAAAGGGTTGGTTTGGTTAGAAGGATGGGTTAGGTTAGGGAAGCGAGATTAGGTGAAGGTTAAAGTTAGGAGCCATGTGCTCAAATATAATTAAATGTAATATTTAATTCCAAGTGGGAGAAAAGGGATTAATTAAGTAAACAAAGTCATTTACTTAATTAAATGGAGGGTTAAGATGCAAGTGGGAATAAGATAGGATAATATTAAATAAATATAAATTTATTTAATCAAGGATAAGGGATAAAGAGGATTCTAGTTAAATAAATGTAAATTTATTGAAGTAAAGGTAGGACAAAGGATTATTAAATAAATAATAAGTATCTATTTAATTTGGCTAGGATAAGGGTAATGGACATATGTTGGTGTCTACAGCCTCTTATTTTGTAGATAAAAGAACTACAATGCCAATTTGTTATCATTTGGGTTAAACTCTTATCCATAACAAAACTTGTCCATTCCTTCATCACTAATTTTGCAATCACTATCCTGATATCTCCTTATAGTATAAAATGAAATAAATGTGGATATATCCACACCTGGAAACAATAAGAAACCAAAACCACTCAAGATTTTCCTAACCTTTTCTGGGTTCAATGTCTACATCTCTATTCTAACCTCTTGCTAGAAAACCTCTATGGATTCAACCCTTTTATCCTTATCTATTATGTCAATCCTCCTCATTAACTCTTTTGATTTCATATTATTAAAAAAACATCTTGAATTAAGAAGTTTTAATAAATTCATGATCACCAATAAACTCCTTAGCAGCCCTCCTTCTTACATATTCATTAAGATACTCGATGATTTCCATAATATCATCATTATCCCTCGTCATTGGTTAGTAGGGCTTAAGTTGAATATTTTGAGCTATTTATTCCACATCTTCTTATTGATGTGTAGTACTACAAACATCTTAAGAAATATCCTTGGAATCTGATGGTGCTGGAGATTGTTGATCAAGGGGAACAGTCTGAATTGGTGCACCAATGACACTTACTGAAGCAATAGGACTGGGTGGGGTAGCCAAGTAAAACTCATGTAGAATAATGCTCTCACTTTGAATCATCAATTCCATCCTCCTAACCCTATTACATTCATTTGGAAATGCCCCTATATAACTAGGTTTTTCTTTCACTCTTCTCATTTCTACTTCTTCTACCTTGTTATATATCAGTACTCTTCTCCTCCCCTCCTCATAAGAAGAACAATTTCTCCACAAGTCCTCCTTTAGAAAAAAATTATTCTGATAAGATCCCATGCCTGCATATTCCTTGGCAAACTCAAAATATTCCTCAGGATCAAATGTTCTTATTTCTAATTCCACTGCTAATCTATAAGTTTGCAAAAAAATTATTGGAACCTGATAACCCTCCCAATAGTCGATCTCAAAATATCCAAAGCATAGATAAGTAGGGATAAACAAACCCTTATGGTTTCTCCTAAAAATTTATGTGGCTTAAAACATTTTCCAAATAATCTCCAAAATATCTAATCTATCTGGCACAAACAATGGTAAAACATGAGGTTTTCCTTCAAATTCATAGACTCTAATGTATCTGTACTTTTATGCAAGATACCAATCAGTCCAATTGTGATCAATTGTGACCTTAATCTCCTTCTCCAATCCTTTTGATCTCAAAAATATTGTAATCATGGGAGATAATCTTGATGGATTATGACCTATAATTTCATAAAATATTTTGACAAAGAATTCTTTGAAGTGTTAATATTGAGTGTTCTTATATTCCCTATCCCAAATATTGATCCATACTTGTTTTGGCTTGGGATTTCCAAATTTTTTTGTTGGTTGAATATGGAGTTCAGGACTCCATACAATGTTCTTATTCTTTTTCCACAACAACATATGCAATAATAGTGAATACCATTTGAAACTCCCTACAGACTTATTCACTTTAATCTCCCACAAGGCCTTGTGTATATTATCTACAAAAAATTGGGCATAATCAAAGAGTTGGTTGTTGTTGGCATCTTGCATGTCACAAACAAGGACAACCATTTCTTGTGGCATCATTATAGCCTATCACTTGACTTACTCGATAATAAGTCATCTAAAAATACTTAAAGAGTAAATTAACATTGTATGGGGGAAACTCAGAGCGTAAATTTTGTTTGAAAATTCCCATCAACCTTAGCCCTATGCATAGGAAACCATCTTCTTCTATGCATCCCTTCCACATTATGGTATTCTTCCTTTAACATCTACAGGTTGATTTTCATGTCAAAATCGACACAATCCTTCATGTCAAACACTTCACAAATCGTTGCTTTATTTATCAGTAGCAAAACTACTTCTTTTGTCCCAATGCACCTATTGAAATCATCATAATAACAGGATAAAACCTTAATCAAATCTACATTGAAAAAAATATTAGGGACAATCAATCTTTCCATTCCTAATTTCTATGGATTTGACTCAAGCCAGGGGTTCTCTGATTTGGCCAAAAAATACTTGAAAATATTATGACCCCTAACCTTCATGTGGGTTTCACTAGCATCTTTTCTTTTGTTAACAATATTAGGGAAATTTTTTGCAGTCTTTCCTCTCCCTGTAGAATTAGGGAGTAGTGCAATTATGTTATTACACAAAATGCCACCTTGTTTGTCTCTTATGAGTAGGTTCATCCTCTATAGGCTTTTGTCTCTTTGATGACCTAACCATTGCTACAAACAAATAGAAAACCTAATTTTCCAATTATCAAATCTAACCTCCCTTATCAATCCTTTAAAATTGATGTTTGTTTGAGAAATTAAACTTCAGGAGATATTTTCTTTAGCTTACTAATTGCAGTATAGCTCAGTTGATTAATTAGGAATTCTTTGTAACTGGTTGCAAGTTCTCTTAAAATCCATCGCTTTGCTTCTGCAATTCAATTTAATTCTTCAAAATGGAAATCAATTAATCCATAGTCGTTGATGTGAAAATATCAATGATGCACATAGAGATTCAAAATCGACTTTATTCCCTAATTTTTTTTATATGTAGTGTACTTTCATTGAGGCTTAAGGACTCGGGAGGTACATCGTATGACCTCCCCGACTTTTAAAATAATTTAACTATCATATCACTCAAGATCATAAATTGCTTATTTATGATCTAGAGGCAAGATTGTATGATTCATATCGCTCAAGGAAACTTCTAAGTTGTAATTGAGGTGTCCACTGGCACCATAAAATAATAAATTGATAATATGCCTATAAATTGGACATTGAGGTGGATCTAGTCTAATTGTAGACTTAAAAACTACAAGACTGTTGGAAACATTGAGTAGGACTAGATTAATGAGTTCTCACTTCTCAGTTGTGACAAATGGACATGCCTATCAAGTTCGATGTGATGAAACAACAAGGATCATTTAGGGGTGAAGTAACCAATAGGTGGTTAAGTTTTGTATTACAGAATGACCACATGTACATTATGCATGCAGTGAATGTGGTACTAAGTATGGAGTTTTTATTGACCCATCATAGGCACAAGGTCAACTCAAACATCTTGTCTTTTGTTTTGGCCATGCTCTTATATGTGGGTATTTCCAAGGAAAGGGTAAAGAAGCTCACCCATATGGTGTTAAAGCATCGATATCAGAAGGACATTGATGTCATTCTTGATAATGTGGATGGGGTACCTAGGGCACTCGTCATTCCCCAACTAGACAGGGACTACATTCACGTACATGCGGTGTGAAAATACCTAATTGTGAAAATAGAAGAATATGAGTTGTTGCAGGGTCGACGAAATGACATAAGAATGCACATTGTTTTTTTGCTCTGTTTAGCCAATATCAAGGAACACGAAGAGGATGATTGGAATTGGGAGTATCTAACTAATGAAGGGTTTCAGGATGAATTTGAAACTGATGAAGAGGATGCTACCGAGATTGTTGGGCAACTAGAGTTGGGGAGTAGATTTTTGAAGACCCATGGGATGTAAGGGACATCGCCAGAGGGGAAGCCCATGCCAACTACGGAGAGGACTACCTGGCCATCCTCTATGATAAATGCAATTAGCGTCAGGGTGGCCCAAGCAAAATGAGAGGTTTTGAATGCTGCAAGCCCAAGGTATCGTCGGGCCCAAACCACTTGGATAATGGAGCACTCTGCCACTCTACTTATGGTCTACATTTTGTATTTTTGTGTTACTGATCGACTAGTAGTCTACTAGATGAGTCCTTTGTTATGGACTATAGTTCTACCTTACGGGTTGTTTTATAACAGAGGTTTTTGAAATAGTCCTCTATATAGTATTTGGAAAGAATGCATGAAATGAATGTTGTAAGGTTCACATAATACATTAATAAAAAATAATAGATTTTATGTAATATGTATTCACTGATTATGTTATCATATTACACTTAAAATTTCAGTTGTGTATTCACATTTTTCTGGTTATGTTTTCAGTTATAAATAGTTCCCACTTCCCACTTTGATTTATAATTTCAAATTACTTTGTTCATCCATTTAAGAATTAATTGTTGTCTATAAAATGAACCCAGATTAGAATTAGTTAATGAAACCAAATGGTGTGAGATGAACCTTTAAAATGATAAATTGAAAGTGTTGTTCATTGAGACAGTGTTGCAATTCATTTCATTACATATGCAAAACCATTTGAAAATGAAACATGAATACATGTCGCTTGCAATTGTTCTACAACCCTAAGGTAAACAATGAGACATAACTTATTACATGCCTTAGAATAAAAAATTTCAAAATATTTTCAAATGCCTTTGGTATTCCTTTTATAGTCACAAGGAATGCAACGAGCTATAAGCCTATAAACTGTTACAGATATTTCATTTTTGAATGCCACTAGGTGACTAGGCACTTACAAAGATAAGGCCATGGTATTCTAGTTTTATTCCAATGTCCCAGAGAGTTGCATTTATCATCATTAACGTATCCATGCAGGAAGATCCATGTCGAACATGCCACGTAACACTTGTCGATGCCACCCTATCATGATAAGATCATAATTGAGTGTTATGAATTCACTCGCTAGCGCACTGGAACAAAAAATTCATTCCAATGCGCCAGTGAGCTGATGGTATATAATGTATCATCACATCACACAAGTGAAAAACAGCAACACGCCAGCACGCTGAGACAAAAATTTCATCCCAATGCGCTAGCGAGCTCACAGACAACGCACTTAAAAGCAACTTTGCGCATATTACAAAATTCAAGGGTTAAGTTACATGCGCAGGGGACATCACTAGCGGCTAGGAGCCTAAGGGTATAAAACATCAGTATAAGAATATTAACGTATTAGGAAATAAAAAAATAACACTAACACGTGTCTCAATTCTAGTGAATTTGAGAAGGAAATTAAATCCTGCTGACATTTTCCCTGGAACATAAAATTCGAAATCAATGCGAGGCTAATAATTATGAAATTGTAAAAAAGAAACAAGTGTCCGCATAATAAAACAAATAATATCTCCTCACAACTCTAATATTGCAAAATTGTGAACTGAGAACATGTGTCCAGACTCCACATCAGTCAAATCAAATAACCTTTTGTCACAACTGTAATATTGCAAAACCGCAAACTAGGAACATGTGCCCACATAGAAATGAGTATTAAGTAAAGCAATCATATCAAATAACATCGTCGTCACATCAACAAATTTGATTGATATTTGATCTATGTAACATCATTGGCTTAAAGTATAAACAATTCAAATTTAATACCATTTACTCAGATGTCAGACTTTAATAAATAGAAAATATTTGGCTCTAGATTACTTGCATGTGATCTTGATGGTTTTTGGCTATAAAGCCTTTTGGATTTCAATTTCCAAAACAAGTAAAAATTGATGGTTACAGTGGTGATTGTTGTTGTAATAAAAATGTTGGCCAACTTCTCCCTTCACACTACAAAAGAAATGGAACCTTTTTGGGGGGAGGTCAGTCCTGACAGACAGAGAAATGTTTTATGCTTTAAGGACGATGACTTCATCAACAATGTTTCAATCATCCTAGGTCATGACTATATTGTGGAAAAGGGTCATTACAGGTCAAATGTAGAAATTTCATCACTCTTCTTAGCATGGTGTCTAGAATTAGGCACGATGACAAAGGCAAGGTGGATTGTCACTTCTTGTGTTCATGAAAAATGGAGAGGTGGCCTAGACGATATCCTGGTAAGGGAACAGATGGGGATGAGTTTGCTAGCTCATGATGAGGATGAGTTCCAAATTGGTGAAGGAGGCCCTATATTCATCCTTTTCTTGTTTGGAATGTATATGAAAATCCTAAAGTGCGTAGGGTGGCTGCAAGTAAAGGCATCAGTGTCATCGAGGATTACCTCTGCAAAAAAAAGGCTAAACATGGGCAGGGTCATCCAAAGGGAAGCACAACTTGGTGAAGGTGAAAAGGATCAACTCTGGTATGGCAGAGTCATCGAACCAAGAACAATAATGGTATCTCCACAGGATTCTCATCTATGTTTTGATGTGTGGGTTGGGTGTGGACTCAAACTGGGGAAATTGGTTACTGTAGAAGAACTCTATTTTTGGTGATGTTATGTAAACTTTATCGACCAACAAAATTGTTACACTTTTTTTATTAATATAATTCGCCAGTATATTTATGTAATTCATCAATATAATGATTTTATAAGTTTTAATATAAAAGTGTAATTCGCCAAGAAAATTTTTATTGTTGTGTATACTAAGAAATTTTTTATTGCAATTCACCAGCAAAATGATTTCAGTGGTTTTGTATGGTTGTGTAAATCACCAATAAAAAATACCATTCACATTAAAATGTATCTGAATCGCCAAATTATTTATTACATTTATTTGAATACAATGTAAAATCACCAACACTATTATGTTTCTCTAGCACATGGAAAAAATGATTCGCCTACAATTTTCCACTAATTTTGGGCAATTGCAATTGATTTGCCAACAACAATAATTTTATGTTTGCATGCAAAATGAATTTTTTTTCCATATAATTACATTTGATTTCTACAAGTACCGAAAAATTTACCAATAATTTTCTATTGTTCCCGAGGGGGGGCCTTAAATTTATCACTGAGTGACGTTCAATAAGGGACATGACCCAAGAGTTGAGCACCCTAACTTTGCACTTCTCAAAATCCCGCGTGAGAATTTTGAACCACTCCTATTTTTCTAGCAACTTACTTTGCAAGTCCCCTACTTATAACTAGGATCTTAGGGCCACAACATAAAATATGATGCTGATGATCATAATTTGTCATTAGTATACAAGGAAACAGTTTTTGAACCGTCGGTAACATGATCACCGAGTGACAACAAACAGGGTCACCAAAATAGACAAGCACAGAGGTCACCAAAATAGACAAGTAAAGTGATTACTAAAATCAGTGAACACCGATAGCACTATCACCGACAGACAGTTCACAAAATAACCTGACAGACAGTTTATAGAGTAAACTAAGAACACAGTCTATAGAGCAACCCGAGAGCAGTATGTCTACAGAGACATCACCGAGCACCAGTCTACCGAGAGATAGTTTTTATCCCAAGAAAAGCGGATCTGAGATACACGTTAGATAAAACACTTCAGTTTTATAATTAGCTTTATGCTTAGCTATAAAACCATTTCTTGAGGATCAAGTAAAGCATATGTAATTGTTTTAATTAGTTTAACTTATTGTAAACATGCAAACTAGGAGATCAAGGTCAAGTTGTAAACCTTTGATCATAGAGTTTTTATTGTAAAGCGTGAAACCTAAATAGGTCAAAATATTTGTATATATAGATGTATAATCAATCGAAACATGATGATTGTAGCTGCAACAGACATCTATGGATCAGACAGAGAGTTTCTTGCACAAGGATAGAAAAATATGAATTTAGTTATGAAGAACAAGATTCAAGGCTACCGAGCAGGACAGAGGTATTAATCAATCACTATAAGTGATACATATATCCTGTGAACTTAAAGGATATGTATTCAACAATTCGAGATTTTAAGTTATCAGGTCAACAAGTATTTTTTACTACTCTCTAACAATTGTAGAAAATAGAAGAAATCCTTCAAGAAGGTGGACTTAACACTCTTATTGTAAATCTCTTAACCGAGTGCACACTTAACAGTGTTGTTAAAATCTCTTAACCGAGTAGACCTAACAAGTCTAAAATGTTACTCCTAACATGGTAAGATCATCAGAAGTGATCACACTTGTAGCCTTAACTGACACCTTACATTCTGTAGATAGTGAAGCTTTGTGGGTTTCATCCCCACCGCAATTTTTACCTTCTAACGGGGGCTTTCTACATTACCAATTCTTGTGTCATGTGTAACTAAGTTTCATGAATGTTTCTATGAATGATTACATGCAATTACATTTATGTTTTGATATTACATGCATAAGGTAGAAAATCAATATGGTCGGTAATGCAAGTAAGGATTACTAAGGATAAATTGATAAAAGTTTTAAGGGTACTGATTCACCCCTCCCCTCTCAGTACACACCATTCCATTATTCCAATAGATGCCTCATTAGCATGATTTTTGTCAAGGTGTCCAAGAAGGCTCCCAAAATAGTAAGACCCCATACTTGTGCACTAAGTCATGTTATGTTGGTGCATTGATGTAGCATCACATGATTGGCTGCTCTTTAGATCTAAGGAATACATCTCATTCAATCATGGGTAGCTATCATCAACACTAACAACTTTAAAGTCACAACTAGTGATGCACTATTGTCAAAAATATTGGGCACTAAACCAATAAATGCTATAACAATTATTGGAGTGTGGTCAACTACCGGATCTTTTCCCCCTATTTATAGAAAACCACCAAAAACTACAACTGATCTAATACAAATTTCTAAATAAACATGTTTACCAAAATCTATGAATAAATGTTCTAATGATAGTACTCTATAATTACTAATAAAATTACACAACTCTTTCGATGAAATATTAAAATTTTAATTACTAAATATAAAAAATAAATGACTATTAATACATGTAAAATATTTTAGTAAACTTACAATAATAATGAAAAGATTAAGTGAACAAGAACATACCTATGATATTGCTATTAGGATTCAACTGTGCAGTTTTTGAGTCAAACTTATTGACACATTTTTCATGAGTAGTGGTTCACAAGAACCCATCTCTCATTAGAATGAATAGAAAAATTATCACTCATTGCATTTAGGTGATGCTTATAGAGGTGAAGCACCAGGACTTCCCAGGAGGTCGCTCATCCTGGTAATACTCCATCTTAGGTGAGCTTAGCCATGAAGTTTCCTCCAAGAATAAGCCCGCTTTGCTTGCAATCACATTTGTAAAACCTTCATCAAGTGTCGTGAATTATGAACCATTCATTATAAAGCCCCTTAAGCTCATCAATTGATAAGTAGGATATATTTTCCACAAGTCAAATTGTGATATTACTATCAAAATTTGATATGTAGTCTTAAAATCAAACTCATTGACACATATTTCATAAATAGTAGTTCACAAGAACCCATCTCTCATTAACTATTACTAGCAATCACACCTTAGTGTGCAATGGGTACGTTGAAAAGGTATGGAACATTAACTAAGTATTTTCCCCTTTGTTCGTCTCTCCTTGTCATCTTCTCTATATCTCTTTATCTCTCTACCAATCTATCTCACCATCTATATCTCTATCTATATCTTCCTCTTTATCTCTCCCTCTATATCCCCCTAGATCTCTTTCTATCTTTACCTCTCGATCTATCTCCATCTCTATCTATTTTTCTCCCATCCTCTCACTCCATATTCATGTCTATCTTTATCTTTTTTTACCCTCTCCATATATAGACACATCTTCCTATCTCCATACATCCATCTTTCTCCCTCACCCCCTTCCTATACCTTTAAATCTCTACATCTCCATATTTATTCACCTCTCTCTCTCTCTCTCTCTCTCTCTCTCTCTCTCTCTCTCTCTCTCNCCCCTCTCTCTCTCTCTCTCTCTCTCTCTCTCTCTCTCTCTCTCTCTCTCACACACACACACACACACACACACACACACACACACACAATCTCTTCATATTTCTCTATCTCTATAGCCCTCCCTCTGTCTATCTCTCTTTATATAGCACTTTCTATCTCTATTTTTATCTTTGTATCTCTCCCTCTCTCATTCTTTCCTTATGTCTCATCTCTATATATTTATCTCTAACATCTATATCTATACCTTTCTCCTCTCTCTTTATCTATCCATTTTCTTCTCTACATATTCCTCCCCTCCATATCCATATCCATCTCCATCTCTATCTCTATATTCCTCTCTGTTGCTATCTCCTTACCTCTTTCTCTCTCTCTTTCCCCTTCTATATCAACCTTTCTATTGCTATATCTCCCTCTAGATCTCCCCCTCTCTCCATATCATCAATTGTAGGTTTGTGGTATTGTGCGAGAAGTAGGTCTATCGTAGAGACAACACAAGTTTGGAATTTATTGGGATAGGCCCATACTAATAAATAGTCACTAAAAGTGAATAAAAATAGGTTGTTTTAACCACTAGAGTCATTGTTGCTCGTTGAAGCATACCACTTGTTTACCATCTTACAGTACTTCAATCAATGTTAAAAAGTTCTTGAAGGTGCAATTGTCTCAAGAATTGATTTATACATAAATTATCAAACCTGCCAATAGCAAAAAATTACATTCTAAAATCAGACATGGTTATAAGACAAGATTATTTAGGTCCACCATGCTCGACAGATTATGCACCCGACAATGTTGGTTATCTCACAATAAAATTGTGCCCAGAAATGAGTTAAAAAAATAGATCAAGTCATTTTGACAGGCCAAACAATCAACTTATGAAGATATTGTCAAAATTTCTCAGTGTGCTTTGGCACATTATGAAGTTCTAGTTTTTAAATGGGTGCCTTTATTGCATCTATTGAACACTTCACATATATTACATCTAGGTGCTGATCACATAGGTGAAGCATTGGGCCTTAGGGAGTGGTCACCCATCTCATACTACTCCAACTCAAAATCACGTGCTACTCCATTTAAACCCATTTAACTTGCTACTCCATTTACAAAACCTCTAGCAAGTGCCAGCCAAAACCTCTTTCAGCTGAAACGAAGAAGTGTGATTTGTCTCGGTATTGCCCTCTCGGAGATTTCGTAAAAGATAAGAAATGGCATCTGACAAGGCAAGCAAATCCAGGGCAAGACGACCACACCAACTTATTCGGACAGCGAGGGTTTTGGATTCTTTTCCAGAGGATGGAAGATTGCGCTCTGTGTGTCATATTTTATATTTGATTGTGTATAAGCTGAAGCCTGAATTGACAAAGGGATAGCGTGGCTGATCAATTCCAATCCTCGTCCCTCTGTAATGGTTTTGGGTTAAGTCTTTATAGGCGTTCGTTCAAAAGAGTTGTGTGGGAATGAGTCAGATTAAAAGTCATGTTTTTGATGCCAAATAACATTGCATACTCGCACGTTTTTCCTTTCCCTGCCATTTCTTCCCCTAGAGTGTCTATCCTCACACATTTTTTATCATATTCATTCATTAATTAAAAACAGAGTAAATCATATTTTCTTATTTTTGTATAATTAATAAATACTATTAAATATGCATCTCAAGTCTGAACAGCCTACTACAATGGTTAAAGAAAGATTATACGTAAATATGAGGTGGCAGTGGCTTAAAACATTTCAATTTCACCTCTAATTAATATGAATGGCGATGATTGAAAGCTGGTTACCTGATTTCCCAAAATAATTTGATTTGGGTAAAGTTTAGAGGTCATCCGGTTGAGCTTGCAATGCCGGAGGCTGTCGAATTTGTAGTTGAACAAATAGTAAATTTTACAGATATAAATGTTAGGTTCGTTGGGTCATAAACGATCTCCCAGCTGGACGATCATTTTTTCTGACATTCAACCTTTACTGATATAAAAACCGGTTCTTTTGTCTGCTCAAAATCTAAAAAGTATAGTTTTCTGTGGGATTTGATATAAAAACTGCTCAAAATCGAGAAAGTTTAGTTAGAAAATTTCCATGGCCTGTTTGTGCAGAGGTTTTAGACAGGCAATGAGATGCAGAGGATCGATTCTCCGGTTTGGGGATTTCCCTTTCGGTGTGCGGAGCTTTTCTCACAGACGCCCTCCATTTTTGGATTTAGCTGATCCCAAGCGAAGATTTGAATCGCCATCGGTCTTAGAGAGCTATCTTTTGGGAAAGAACAGCAGTGATCATATAATCCATGATCAGAAGCGCTGGGTGAATGCCAATCCTTCAATTCGAAAGGATAAATTATCCATCCAAGACATGGCTGCAGTATTGAGATTTGTGAATTTGAATGCTGTGAAAAGAAGGCTGAGAGAGATTCCAGAAGCCTGCATTTCATACCAGAAGTTGCTCAAGCTGTGCTTAGATTGCACAAAGAGCTTGTCTGAAGATGAGGGAAAAGATATGATAAAGAGGCTGGAGCAATCGGGAGAAATCTTCAGGATTGGCCAGACTGTGTATCCTCATCCTCAACAGGTACCCATTTCATTTCTCTGGAATTTACCCTCATAAACCTCTTTTTATGCTCTGTTTTTTACTCTGTTAATGGTCTCTGATTTGCCCTGTTTTTTGTTCTGTTTTTGGGGTGCTTTGGCTGAGTTTTGATCTGTGATTTGTGTGCAGATGGCAAGAGCTGTGGAAAATGTTCTGCCAGGGCTGGTGGATGAGCGGTGGATTGAGGAACTGAGGGAAATGGAGAAGGAAAAGGCGGAAATAGAAAAGAAAAGCCAGAGCATGGCGCAGAAAGAACTGTGGTGTGGATTGGGATTTTTTGCAGTGCAGACGATGGGCTTACTCAGACTGACATTTTGGGAATTATCATGGGATATAATGGAACCCATTTGCTTTTACCTCACCTCTGTGTATTTCATGTTGGGGTATACATTCTTCCTCAGGACTTGTAGGGAGCCATCATTTGAGAACTTATATGCAGCTCGGGTGGACATCAATCGAAGCAAGCTCATGAAAAGTAAGGAATTCGACTTGCAGAGATACAGAGAGCTTCACAGGATTTGCAGGCCCACGGAAATTTGAGAGCTTCAGATGAGTTTGGAGTTCATCTAAAGTTTTCAGAGATGTGAGAGCCAAAATTTTCATCAGCAGCAGCAAGAATTATGTTGGAAACTCTGTCAACATTACCACTGAGACCCCTCAAGATGTGGTCGTTTAAGGGTTCGAAGAAGTTTTGAAATATGACCCCTCCAATGGAGAATGGAAGAACCTAACACAGATTCGAGAGATGGAACAACGAGCAATATATCCTCAAAATAAAAGGGGCAAAAGAGCAAATGTTGGGGTCGTTAAGCTCCAAACAAAATGCATCGAAGGACAGCGAAAAAAAAAAAACTATTTTTTTTCAGATTTTTTTTTAATTTACAATACAGAGTAATCAGATCATGAATATGATATGATGAAATTTTCAGGAAAATTCATTTTTAAATGTATGTTTTGTATGGGGGATAGTCAAATTCAAAAATGTCTATTGAGACATCAAAAGACAAGGCAGATTTTTTTATTTAATAATTAAATAAAAACTTAGAATACATTTGTATTTTAATTTATAATTTAATTATTAAATACATT
Organism: Thuja plicata; assembly: GCA_018584345.1. Lineage (NCBI taxonomy): Eukaryota > Viridiplantae > Streptophyta > Pinopsida > Cupressales > Cupressaceae > Thuja > Thuja plicata. The sequence goes on from MU224369.1 coordinate 1,358,982, forward strand.
AGATAGGCATATTTGTGATGCGTGTATAGACAAGAATACATTTGTGAGGAAAGGCGAAGACTTTTTTGACCAAGTTATCATGGGTGAAAATCTTATTTGGAGTCATAAGCACAAAGGAAATATCGATTTTGGGGGTGAGCTCTTGCCACCATATGTTTGTTTGTTTCTAAGGGGAGACTTATTGTTTCACATTCATTGTAATTCATAACCAAGCATCTATCATTGGAGTAGGAGACTACATATTGAAGGAGGGCTCCATGTTCTCATTTCTTGTACTCTATTTGGGAAGGACTATCTCTCCCTCTAGTGAGGTTTTACCTTCTTAATTCTTTGAGGGAAACATTTTGTAAATGAATAACTAACATACCACGTATTTAGGTAAAAGTACAAATATGTTTCACACTTTTATAAAGACAAATGACCAACATAAAGATAAATTTTAAACTTTGAATGCATAAAAATACAACTCTTATGTTTTGAAGTTTATGTTTGAATTTTTTTTAAAGAATTATTTTAATATGTATTTTTAAAAAATTAAGAGAACTTTGTTTAAAAGTGAGTTTTATAGGACATCACAAAAAGAGAGTAAACATTTCTCCCTGTTTTCTAGAGAACGTTCTTGCCATGGATATATTCTCGAAAGAAGAGAAAGAGTAATGACATTTTATTATTGATTAATGTATGTATGGAAAGGAGTTACTTTCTATGTTTATGAACATTGGATTCAAGGGATTGGATATGAGGTTGATGATCACTTGGTTAATGGCACATGCGGATGGCATTGATTAGTGATGTTGCTAAATGACACAACTGTGTTTGTGGTTTGTGGTCCTTCTTGAATAGCCTTTGGAGAAAATCCTTTTAAGATTTATTTTGTTGATATGTGCTTAGATGGGGTTGTGTGGGATTGTGAAGGTTTTAAGGATAAAGGATTGGCATAGAAGGTAGAATCTATGAGGCACTTGCAAAAGATGGAGATTTGTAATATGGATTATTGATGAAAGGATTTGGCTAAATATGGGTTTCCCTTATCAAAGGTTCTATAAGGGTGACCAATGTATATCTTGCACTAGCTAATTCTTGATCTATGTATTCTAGTTGGGAAATAATTAACTAGGGATTTTTTTCATCTTGCTTAAGGACATATCATCAAAGGTTTCAAGAGTGAATTCACAGTGGTCAATAAAAATGTCACCCTCATCACTATGTTCAAAGGGAACATATTATGCTTGATCGTCATCAACATTAACTAATGCACTTTGATTTGATGAGAAGAAGATCATCAAAATAAAATAGATTCGTGACGATAAAGTTGGGTGGCATTTAAATAGTCTTGATGTTTATTTTGTAAAGGTATTTTTTTTTGTGTAGAAAGATAAGGGGAGATGTACTAGATGATTTTTATTTGAGGGTTGTTTGCTTAGTTTTATTTCAAGACTTAAGTATGATGGTTTACATACAAAGTTACTCAAGGATGCGTTCTTGGGTATATTTGACCTCATGGATAACTTTAAGAAACCCCCTCCTGGGAAAAAGTGTAAAATCTTAGCGAATCATACATTATTTTGAGGAGAAAAAATGAATATTGTTGGCGAAATTTTTTAATTTGAAAGGGAAAAATATTAGTTTGTACTGGTGACAATTATTGTTATATGGATCCTAGTTAATTATTAGAATCAAAGGTTAAATTTTCCCCTTTTACCAATTTGATTTCCCCCCAAATTATTCGATGGGGTTTAGGGGGCAGCGCCCCTTGCGAGGTCTAGGGGCAGCGCCTCCGAAAGCTCAAATGACTTTTATTATTTTATTAAGGCATCCTGAATTAATTTTCTATCATCTAACATATACTAACCCTATTTTTTGTAACTGTTGGATGATCCTAGATCAATTGCAGATATTATATTTCGGGCCAAACTTTTAAAGGATACAAAGTTCCACAAAAAGTCAACGGAATAGAGACACGTGTCCATTGTCAAATCTATTTCGGGCCAAAGTTTTAAATGACAAAAAGTTCCATAGAAAGTCTCTGGAATAGAGACACATGTCAAATCTATATACTTAACCTGTGCGCTAACCTTAAATGTTGACCACATATTGACGAATATGGCTCTCAATTAAGATGCACTTCCAAAATTGCGAGTGAAAATATTTAATAAATCATTTGGAAAACATAGATTCTATTGGCGAAATCCTTAAAATAGATGAAAATAATTAATAAAAATGATGGCGAATTGAATTGTTTGACAAAAAATTTATAAATTCAAGGTGATTCGGCCACCCATCTCGGTGCATATTATTCGTCAATTTCTAATGCGTCGAGGTGACATATTCGCCACTAAAGTTTTCCCTATTTGACCTGTCATGAAAATGAGGACATTTAGGAGACAATGGGACACCTTGAGGACATCCACAAGCTATCTCATAGTACTAATGTTTGAGTTTTGATAAAAATTTTGACTGACTCTCATGTGAACTCTCGATTTAAGTTACTTAAAATAAATGTATGTTAAGGTTATATAATGTGTATGTGTGTGTAGGTGTATATGCACACTTTATCTATGTTTTGTTGGCATGTGGTGACTAATCATGCAAGTATTTTACACTCGTTGGGCAGAGGAGTTGTCCCGAAGGGCATTTGTAATGTTGACGCATAGCGTCACCCAAAATTGGGGAGCGTAGCTCCCCCCAAATTATCGTACGAGTATGATTACGAGGTGTATAGTCAGAAAATGGAAGCACTTCTATTTTAGACTTGTTTAGCCTTCCAAGTGAGTGGTTTGGGGTCATGAAAAGTGCCTTGAATGGGTTCCTAATCTTGACATGGCTTCCCTCTTGTTCTGTCCTTCTTTCCACTCCTGTTTAGCCTGATTTCTACATTCTGAAGAGCAGACTGGTGATTCTGGGCTTTAGGATCAAGGTCGACCTTTTAGGTCTATGTCGACCTCGACCCTGATCTAGGTCAAGGTCGACCTCAACCCTGACCTAGGTCAAGGTTGACCTTGACCTTGACCCAGGGTTTAGATCCCGAGGTCTCACAGTTTTGGATGTCGGTCTTTGCAAAAAGTCTTTTCCCGCTTCCGGGTCGGTTGTTTTGGTTTCCGAAGCGTCGATTCCTAAATTATATTTGATATAGGTCCTCTCCAAGGGGTAAAGGCTTTAATGGAAATTTAATTCTCCTATGTCAGCCTCCTTAGAAGATTGTGCCCTAGTTTCATACAAAAGGGATCCTTCTCCTCTCATTTTCTCTAACCATCATCAAGCGAACTAAGTCTTATAATCATGATCAAGCATTCTCAAACTATCTTCAAGGGTGATTAAAGCAAGCTAAGGAGAAAGATTTCAAGCAAGCATTCATCCATTCAAGCATCCATTTTCATGAAGGAGATCCATTGGAGGCCATTGAAGGATTCAAGCTACATAGTGCCCTTTTGGTGATCTCTCCAT
>MU224369.1:1389870-1421244 GCA_018584345.1 Thuja plicata
AGGAATGGTTTATTCAATCTAAGGACTACTTCTCCTGTTATGAGGTGCATTTAACTTGTCAACCCAGGGACGTATACTTGAAATGGTCGGCACGATATGTGCACTAGGTTCCTTAAGGAGTCATTCTTCTTATGCTGCAGAAAGGTAAAAATGCATAAAATAAACCTACAATAGTGCTGCAGGAAAAGAATACATTTATCTCCTTACTGAAATGAATGCTAGAAATTGCAAACTCTACTTAAACCTATACTTTCAACCTAGAACATCTATTATAACTATTCTTGCAGATGCTACAGGAACATTCACAAGGTACAATGCTGCAGGAAGAAATTGTAACTTCTATTTGAAATACTGGAAATGTTGGAAGGAAATCTATTCTATTCTAACCTATTCCACCTCCCAAGTGGGCCCCCTTGGTTGGTTTTTTCTAATCTACTAACACAGAACGTAAACCAAGAATTACTTCATTGTATTTCAAAAACTCATTACATAAAAACAATACATGAAACTTGAAATAGATTACTGTAAGATACAACAGTTTTCTTCCAAAAACTTCTTTCTCTAATTAGAAATAAGGTTAAAGCACAATAATGTTAAAGCACAATAAGGTTATATGTTTTACTCCATCAGAAATAAGGTTAAAGCACAATAATGTATATGCTAATACTTAAAGTTATACACAATACATAAGGTGACCTAGACATTTTGAATATACCTTTCCTCTTGAGTTCTCATAAAATAAAAAATATACAAAAAAATAATTTATTGTTGTCTATGCTATAAACACTATTGTGTTCTTGGAAAAATTAAAATAAAATTTGGGTCCTCAAGATGAGAAAAGATTATGAAGTTCTAATACATTGGTTGTAAGAATTGAGAAGTGATTCGTATGAAATACACAGTTGAAGTTGAAGAGATATCTAACCTTAACAAAATGGAATATTTTCAGAGGAAATAATTTTCTTTTCCTTCAAAGATTGCAACACATTTGGAACACAAATTGCCACCGACTTAATGCAGAGAGAAGTGAAATAAGAAAACCAAATGCAACATTGTTATGTGAATTGAGATACCTTGTATGCCCATATGAATAAGATGTTGTATAGAATTTGAATTGTATAGTATAGTCTATATGTCCAATGATGATAAAAAAGGAGGTATGATGTTTTACAGGCTATTTTTAATTCTGGCTATTTTTTATTCCTAGCTTGTTGTCTAAGACGAGGTAGTAAAATCCTTCCCCTCCCATGAATTTTTCCAACAAGCTTTCTATTCATATTTGGTACTCTTATACTTGGCCAATCCGCATATTAGAAAGTGACATTGCCTACTCTTTGTGCTCTCTTTTTGAAGTCCATGTGTACACCATGTCAGTGGTTATTGATAATGATTTGGTGTTGTTTTTGATACATATGCAATTCATGAAGAAGTCCAAGAGATTCTTAGTAGGTTTAGGAAGAAAACTGGCTCACCTATAGCAAAGAAGGTTGTTGAGAGTGGTGTAATCACCAAAAAATGGTCTATAAAACCCTAAGCCCCTAATCTTGACTGTTCATCATGAAAATCCCAATCTTGATTAAATCCCCTAAGTCCTAATCTAAGGCAATTCAACTTATCAATTAGATTTGACCTAAACTCTAGGTCCCATTCAATCATCACACTTGATCCTATTTAATTAATTAATTCCTAAATCCTAATGTTGTTGACAATTAAATCAACCTTATACTATTTATTTAATTAATGTCTTAGGATTTTTATTAAATAAATAGGAATTGTCAATTAATCACAAAAAGGGATTAAATTAATTATGTCAGCACAATTTGGAGGAAAATGCATTAAACTATTTAAATAATCAAGTGCATTCTTAAGTCATCAATTATATAACTGATTGATCAAATTAGTTTAGTTCTGTCAACTGATTATCATTATGGAAACAAATCAAATCAGTTCAGTTAACTAAACATTATCTCCTCATCATTTTGGAAGAAAATTAGTTAACTATTCATTCAGTTATGTTAACTCATCATTCGATTTAGCAACTTTCAAATCAACTTTGATGATTTCCAAAATGATTGATTAATCATTGGAGTTAATCGATTCTTCAACTTTGAGTCTTGACCAATCAAATCAATTGCACATGGATTGTGCTAATCTAGGATCAATCTCAATCATCAATCATTAATTGATCTCGTATGTCCATTTTCGAGATGATTTCTATATAATCAGGTCTTCATTCTTCTAAAGAGAGAGTTGAGAAGTAGACGAACGTTGTCGAGTTGGTGATAGATTATTGTTAATTTCTTATGATATTCATAGTTCATTTAGTTTACTTGCATTTGCATAATTAAATCATAAGAATATTACTTTTATTTTCTCAATAATGGATTAATCTTGGGTTAATTTGGATGAACTTGCATTTCATTTAGCTTGGCTTTTAAAATCCTTCATTTAGATAGAGTCTATAGTCACTAGATTTTGCAATGATCTAAGAGAAAAATCCATACTTCTATTTACTAGATGGAAATGAGTTTCTTTGATTTTTTCTTTATTAGTTTAATTTGTTTAATCAATCACACAATGATTCATTGAAGTGTTTGTGTTGTCTAGATAAGTCCAATTTTCACACACACAAGTGGTCTTTTGGAGGTTACAAGTTTTCCTAAAGCAATTCATTGTCGGGAACTAATTTCTGCTTGCATATATCATTATCATCCTAAGTCCCGTGAAATTCAATATTTTGATGACACGAGGGTTATCAAGATTAATGTTGAAATTGTTGACTCACACCCAAAGGTTACAAAGAAGACTGGTGTTTAAACAAAATCATCACGGCTTGGTTCAAAGTGAAACGCAAGGAGCAATATCAAATCCCCTCATTTCTCAAGAAGGATATTTTTTTTGAGGAAATTAAATATGTTATTGTTTTTTCGCATGGCCTGGTTGGTAGCCAACTGACTGAAGAATTTTTGGGCTGGATATACAAGTTCCTCTCAATTATTTGTGGTGATAAATAGTACATTGACTGGGGAGAAATAATCAGTCAATAATTTCATGATAAATTGACCCATTTAAAAAGAACCAATTCTTTCCATATGTGTTCTATACTGACTTATATAATGGGGACCACTCAGACTACTTGGCCAAGTCTTTGAACTTCAGACCTTCCAACCCAAAACTTTTCAATTTTCGAAGCCTTCCCTCAATTGTAGAAGCAAGTCAGAATGGGAAAATTTAATGATGTCAATGATTCTTTCATATGGATAATGATTAAGAAGATTGAGAGTTTTCCAGAGAAGAGAATTTCTCCTACAACTACCAAGCTTATTAATTCATACATGAACTTTTTCATTCAATTTGAAAACTTTTCCTATCTCAGGATTGAGGGTTTGAGAAAATCCCATATAAATTTCCTAGGTATGTCTCTGAATATTTCATACTCTTGGAAATTTGTAGATAGGTGAAGGGGTTCAATGCTAAATATGTCACTAAATTGAAGAAAAAGTGGTATTATTTCCCAGTGTCTCAAGAGTTTTGATTCCGCTGCTACCACATAAATACTCCTTTCCAAACATAAATTTTGATTTGTGCCTCCAAGAACCCTTTTTGATAGTAAAGCTTATGTTCATAATACTTTCCATATGGTTAAATCTTACCTACATCAACCTCATATCGAAGATTATTGGGTAGACTGTGTTGATATCAGAGAAGTGTAGAGAAGGTATTTTATGAGAATGACCTTAGACCAGATCAAAAGTTTGAACTACCTATTTTTTTGCCAAAAGGACTTATTGATTATAATTCAACTTTAATTGATGATGCATATCAGAACGTGTATCTATTCTCTATGCAATTACTGACCTAGCATGATAGAGAAGATATAGATGTAGAAATTAAAGAGGAGCGCTCATGTAATAGAAAGAACTAAAAGATGGATTGAGAATAAAGCTAGAGAATGTGTTGGGTCTTCTATCCCTAAAGGTTCTACAAACACTAAAATATGAGCATCACAAAGTCCGGACCCCACTGCTACTCCTTTCATTCCTATGTCTATACCATCATAAGGGACATCTCAATCAAGAATGTGATGGTGAGGAACCGGGGAAACAATCAAAATTAAAATATAGATGTGAAGTGAGCACCCCACCTTCCATGGAGATAGGTACAAATGAAAAATCCCCTATTTTATCTTCCCCTTCTATTTTTGATTTTTCTGATAGAAGTGCTCATGGAAGTTATACCTTCATCTTCCACCAAATTGGTGGAGATGATATTACTAATTCTATTTTTGATAATATAATATTTGATGTCCATAGAGGCTCTTGCCTCACTTAGTTTAATACTCCCACACCTAGCAATGTCATTATCAATCCCCCTGACTCCATAGCATCGACCTCTTCCCCTTGGGTCAAGGAGGTTGTTGAAAAGAAGAGAAGGTATATTTCTATGAAAGAGGTAGAGGTGGAACCTGTAACTAAGTTATTGGAGGGAATTTGTAAACCAAAGAAATCCCAGAGGATGTATAGGGTTGTGATTGATCTAATAAATGATCATAGGTTCTTAGAAATTGCAGACCCCATTGGTAAAAACAACGAGCATGAACCTACATATAAGGATTTCACATTGAGCATAATTGATATGGGTCCTCCCACCTTAGAAGGGGATATTTATCATGACACTACCTTTGTTGAAGCCTTATCTCAAAGGGTAAAAACAAAAGAATAGAAGAACCTAGAATTAGAAAGGAAGGTAAATGCTCTAATTACTTTTATCTGATCTATACTGCACACAAGAGATGCAAATTTTGAATGGAGAATACCAACTCATATAGATGGACTAGATTTTAGAAAATTAAAGCAAATAAAAGGATCTCAAAATATTGTTGAAGTACTAGATATGTGGGTGGAGAAACTTTTAAAGGATGCTATATTCTTTATTCAAGAAGGTGTAAGAATGTATGCCCTGATAACAGTGAAATTGGAAAAATGGAGAAATGATCTACAAACCCTGAAAAGGGAAAAGGGGAATCTGCCAATGGTTTTGTTTGAACTCCAAGAAATTGCAAACATGTCCCCTGCAATTTCCATAGGAGAAGGATATTAAGTAAACCCATTGATTCTAAATTAATAGCATGGATAGAAGCATTGGAATGGAAAGATACTACTCATGAAGAGGAAGAACAATGCATATGGTAGGCTCTAGCTCAATTCAAAGGTGATTCGAAAAATTTGGTATCTCACTTTATGCATTTGGAAGTTGAGATATTTGAAGAAGGTAATGAAAAATTAAAAAATAATGCCATAGTGGTCTGTGAGTTTAGAAATAAAGGACAAGAAATCCTTTCAGAAGAAAAGGTAAATGAAGAAGTAATGGATAATTTATGGCATTTGGTAGATGATGTCCCCAATATTAAAGATGAAGCACAAGAAATTCACCCTAAAATCATTTAGGCAGAGTGAAAGATAGAAAAACATAATATAAGGATAAGCATGAAAAGTAAACCCCAAGCTAGAGGATTGTCAAAAGGTGTCACTCAATACAGGCTCTACTGAACAAGGTGTAGGAACGAGAAAATCAAGCTTAGGTAGAAGATGCGGGAGGACAAGTGGCACAAGTGAACCAAGAAGTCGAGGCCCAAATAATCGAATAAAATGAGCCGGTGGTAGTTGATTATGCTCTCTTGGTTTTATTGCTTTAATTTTTAAGTGATTATCTCAAAAACTATAGGTTCTAGAGGGCCATCTTTATTTATGCATTATGTTGAACTTTAACTAATCTTTGAAGTGGTTATCTTCAAGAAAGCATCGGTTACCAAAGTCAGTTTCGATACTTTTGCTTATATATAGTTAAATTTGTGTTGTGCTAGGGGTTAGACAAGAAAAAATTTAATAAAAAGATTTAATGAAATAGTATCTGAAGGTAGTTTTCGGTGAATTGTGCATTGCAATTTGTGGAGTGTCTTTCTTCTTATGTGGAAAATTTCTATGAGCATGATTAGTAGATTATTTTTTCTATATTCAACTTTGTGTGGAGTTAAACAACAAGTATTGGTGATTCAAAAATCTTTATGGTTTTGAAGAAACTTTGTGTTCTTTACTGCTATTTCAACATTATTTAGACATTTTCCATTTAAAATTTTCTATTTAAAAGTTCCCTTCCTTATTTTTTTTAGGGTTAAAAGCATACCAATTTTATTTTTAAGTTGTTTCAAATCATATGAAGGTAGTTTCACCTTCCAAAGACAGCAGAGAGTCGGTGTAGGAAATCATCACACCTAACTCAACTATTAGTCCATGTTGCCACTTGTTGGGCACATTATATTGGAGATTTAAGTGGTAAAAATCTAAAACTAACAATGATTAAGACATATGTTGCATGAGTATATAGGAATGATATCTTGTCAATAATTCACATAGTGCAATATATTCCATCAAACATATTAACATATATTTTTATATTTTATGTGATGGGTTGGGTTGTTGTAAAACAATATTATAGTGAAGCTTAATGTGTCATGATGGAGTGGATATGGATTTGATGCTCTCTCTCTCTCTCTAATTTAGGTTTATGAAATGTTTATAGAAGATATTTGTAATGCAAGTACAATTGTATTTCTGTATCTTGTGACCTAGTGATTGAAAATGAAGACGACTCTTATTTTTATACTTATCATTTACAATAATATATCTTTTCTCCCTCTCTTTTTCTTCCATTACATATTTTGAGTATTGTATCATGATGCATCTATAATTGTTATGTAAAATGTTTGAGTTCTAGAGTGTACTAACATTAATGTTTTTTTATTGATGTGAACATACTAATTGTTTTTTAGACAATGTTTTTAGTATGTTCAGTGAAGAGGATTTCAAATGTTCAGGTGCCATGTTGACGATACTAAGTTGTGATCATGAGGTATTGTTCAAAGGTTTCTGTAGGTGATCTATAGAGGTTCGCAAAAGTTTGGATGACAGTTTGAGTGAGGCATGATTGAGTTGTTGGTTTTTGTTGTTACAATGTTCTTGTGTACATTGGATTGTGTGATGATCATATTGTTGATTGAGGTGATCATATTTATTGTTTTCATAGTGTGTTGGTGTTTCTTCATTTAGGTCCTAGTCGACTTGATGGAGTAATGTGTTGTGAATCTTGATGCTACTTTGGTGACACACAATTGTGTCTGTGGTTGAATATTTGGGTCCTATCTAAGTCTTAACTAACTTTATTTGGACCAGTTTGGAGATTGAGCATAATGTTTGTTAGCATACAATTTTTCCCTTTTCTCTAAATTAATCTCAGACTCTTTTAAAGAACGAGAATAAGAGAAAAAAATTCTTAACACTAACAAATGAGTTGCTAAAAGCAAACTCTCTGTAAATTACAAGGTGCAGCTACCTTCGAAAAAGATTTTCAATATGATCGTATTGAACATAGAGAAGTAACATCATGTGTGCTTTTCACCAGAAAACACTTAAGGAAAACATTTAGTCCATCAACATGAAAAGAATGTGCAGATTTTAGAGAAAAATATCTACTTCTATCCCAATCTAAAACTTTGAATTTTTTGAGTCTAAACTTCAATAACAATTCTCTTTGTCACTTCTAAGCATAGAATCCATCCATATCACAGTTAAGCTTTATTCAACACAACTTATCTCCACAAGAAAATAAATTAGATAAGATAAACAATAGTATTTATAGATTTAAAAGCTTAAACATATACGTAACACCATAGGATATTTCATATATTCTGTAATATCAGTCTTCAGAAAACTTGAAGTTAAGTTTTTAGAAAATAGTTTCTCAAACTCAGAGAACCAAACCCTTAAATAGTTAAAAGTTTTTTAATAAATATCCACGCAGGGCTTTAACAACTAACTTAGTAAAAATTGTCTTTCTTGAAAGTAAATATTTCTAGATCCAATAACTATCCTAAGCATTAAGCAAAAAAATTGGACTAGGAGCAAAAAATGCCTTCAAGAAGTTGCCAAGTGTTCTAGACGGTTAAGGAGTTGAGGTCGCTACAAGTCGCACTGCATTCCAATCTTCAAATGCGGCTGTAAACATGGATATTACCGGTTGGTGTGGTAAACCAATAAAATCGATCCTCTATTTCTAGACTTCTTTCTCCCTTTTAATCTCAGCTACCTTTTCTTTGTGCATAACCAAATGACCTTGCTGAAGGATCATCATTGATTCTATCAGTGCAAATTTTTTGAAATGCTCGTCTGTAGGTGTCTTCATCCTTTTTGAGCTCGTCAAACCAGGTGTTTACATCCTTAATTACCTGTTCAACCGGTTTATCTGACCCCTCTTGAGCTTCCTGGCACTGCTCATCAATCCATTTTATATCATTAGAGATGATTTCTTTAATCATTCTTAGCCCCTTCATGAGATCCTTTACCTCAATAATTTCGGTGGCCATAGCTTCATTTCTCCATTCTATACATTCCTTTATAAAATAAAGAACTTTGTCATCCATTCCTGGCACTGACCTCTCTATGAGGAACTTCTACAAACCGTACTCTTCAACTTCTTCAATCCAATGGAGCTCTCTGGTCCAGGTAGTCTTATCTAGCTCCCATTCTTCAATGTTGGCTTATGTTTTCTTTACTAGGTGATCTCCTTCATTTTGGGTTTGATCTAGATGACTTAGCTGCTTGACAACCTTTGATTTTACGCGCTCTACCCAATCATCAAATGCTTTTCTCACCGCCTTGCTTCTTGTCAAGAAATCGTTGATTATTAGGGGATTTCACATCAATGGAGGTTGACATTTTACTCAGAGGAAAGGGTTCAGGATGTTGGATATTTATGTATTGGGCCATACTCTTCATAGCCTCTTTCATTTCTTGTTTGTCCTTGGCATCTTTCCAGACTCTATTGGCAATTTTCTTATTTGACACCTCAAAAAATCTCATATCGGCGGCTTTGGTGTCTCTCCCTAAATCTACCTTGGATATTTGGAAATCTTGGACTAAAGCCTCTCCTTCAGCTTTGTCCTCTTTAGGCTTTGCAATCTCTGCCATCCAGTGACCACTACTTTTATCAAAATCAATTCTGGATTCCATCTTCATTTTCTTAACCTTAGAAGATTTTTCCAAACACCTAGTTACTACATCATCAATGGGTACTAATAAAGGAACCACATTTCTTTTCTTGGCTACCGGGGTCTCCATCCATGGTGGGGAAACAAAGGATTTATTTTGAGTATCATAGTTACTCAAAAGAGCTAGCGAGTCTTTCAGAGTATCCTCTATTTCCTCCAGTATCTGCTGATCATCTGCCATCTTAGGTACACTATGGTCTTCAATTAGAACTGATTTTGGATCAAGGTCTGATGAGTATAAATCCATGAAGACACTGGGAGTATCTTTCAACCTCTGATCCCTTTCTTTTACCCTTAGACTTGATCTGGTCAATCAAGCTTCGGGTTCAGCTTGGTCTTGAACTTGAACTTGAACTTGAACTTGTGAAAAAATTGGTTCAAGTTCAGGTTCGACTTCACGTTTAGCTTTTCCTGCACAATATTGATCAACACTTAAGTTAGTTAAAATAGAAGTTTTCTTCTTCATTGAACTCCTCTTTTTGGTTTTTACTTGTTTCGTGGCTGACTGCAAAGGAGTAATAGAAAATCTTTTCTTCAACAACCATGCTTTTGTTCTTTCAATCACCCTTTTCATTCTTTTATGCAAATCATCTTCTTCTGGCACCGTCCAATCTAACTCAAGAATAGGGAGGGCCTTGACCTTCTCTGAGTATTGAGAGTCTAAGACATCAATCTCACTGTCTTCCCCTACCCCATCTATATCCAAATCCAGCCTGAAGGTGATGATTTGTTTCAAAGTGAACCGGGACCACAGTTTTTTCCTTACCTCTAGTTCATCAGAACAGTTGGCCCAAAAATCCTCTGACTCAGTGATGTGCATGAATATCTCTGGGACATTGAGAATTTCTCCTGCAAAGCCTCTATAGTCAAAATTGACCCTGGGAGTATAAGTCTGTAAACAAAGGGCATCCAACTCTTCTTTTATAGTCATAGCATCTTGGAAAATTTTGCACCTGTAGTACCCTAATTCAACAGGGAAAAGAACACCTGAAGTCTTCTTTGGGGTCCCAGCCTTTTGTTCAACCAGAACGAGCTGCCTGCATAGCTCCATTAAGACTACATAATCTAAAAACAATCTAGGAAGCCGCAGGGGTTCCTCATCAAACGCTCCAACCCTAAGATAGGTAAACCTTGGAAACTGTATGAAATGACAGCCATAAACATTGATCACCTGTTTAGCTTCTTTAGAAAGCCTGCAATTTTCTTTCCCTCGCAACTCAAAAACTAACTTTCCTGAAAATCTATCATTTACTATTTTGAACACACTGGACAACTTCTCCTTCTATAAGCATGTGAAGTAATCATATATCCTCAAATCATTTGTCCACAATTCATGAGGTAATCCCTCCCAAGCTCGGCAACATGCTAAGACATAAACAAGGTAGGAAGACATATAAAATGCCATCAAATTGGTCACATTTAAGAGATCTCTGTGGAGGTCTTCTGCTATTAGGTCATCCCATTCAATAAACTTATCTCCTTCTATAATCTTCTGGATGAAACAGTACATCCAGTTTTCCCAATGAAATTCATGAGGATTCCCTTTCACCCTATTTAGAAGAAGAACCATATCGGCTATGTCCTTTCGGAGGTGCTCAATTGTCAAAGGCTTTGGCAACCTGGATCCTCCTTTCTCTGGTTTCGCAAGCCATGCCTGGGCTATTGAGGAGCTATATTTTTTCTTATCTGCCTCGTACACATGATCTGCTTCTGCATAAGTCCATGGTTCATACGGCTCCTTATCTGGAATTCACAGGGCCGCCAATAATGTCTCTCGACTGATTTTGACCAAGATTTCTCCTGACGCATCCTTAATACAACTATTCTTAGAATCATATTTTTTAGCGCACTCCAACACCAGTTTAGGGAAAATTAGAGCCTGAGGAAATGCAACAGCTTCTAAAAGTCTGCTCCTTGCTAGCTTCCTAGAAAAAGAACCCTCGGAAGCATTTTGGACTCTATCAGAAAGCTCCCCTAGGTTTACATTCATGGACGTTACAAGACTCAGAAGTGGTAATGGGTTGAACTTGAACTTGAACCAACTTAACAAAGTTCAAGTTCAACTTCGACTTAAAGACTTTCACTGACCAAGACTAAAACCGGGAGCTGAGAAAATACAAAGGTAACAAATGGCTCTGACTGGGGACCAAGACTGCTCAGGACTGAGGAATGAATCTAGAAACTCAATTGATAAGACAATTTAAACCTAATTAAACCGGGCCAACTTATCACAACAAAAACTTCTACTCCTACAGACACAAGCCAAAACTTTATATACAAGCAAGGAAAAGAAAATACTTACAACTGGTAAGGATTGATATCCTGCCCATTATAGGACAAGGGTAGTTCATCTCTGTCAATATATTTCAGCTTGAACGCATTCGAACCTAGAGCTTGAGAGATCTCAAATGGTCCCTTCCAGAGAGACTCGAACTTGCCATGTCCTCCTCTTGGCTCTCAGCGCTTATCCCAGAGAAGGATCTTATCGCCCACCATAAATTTTCTTGGCCTAGTACGGTGGTCAAAAAGCTCCTTCACCTTCAACTAATGGCTGGTGATGTGATCTACTAACTCTTCCCTCTCTTCTTCTATTTTTGACAGATATAAAATCCTCTTCTCCAATGAATTTTGGAAGACTTCATTCTCAACGCACCTTTGTAACTTGGCAGAGGCTAGTTCTAATGGAAGGGACAGTTGTGCTTCAAATCCAAAGAATAATTCAAATGGAATCATACCAATAGCCCTATTTGGAGAGGTTCCATCCACCCATAATGCCTCCTATAATCTCTTGTGCCATTCTTTTCCCTTTTCATCTACCAGTTTCTTCATGATGTTAATCAGGTTCTTGTTTGTAGATTCTGCCTGGCCATTTCCTTGCAGAAAATAATCTGAAGAGTGAGATAAATTTATACCATGATCATAGCAGAAGAGTTGAATCTCTTGAGAGGAGAAATTCTGAGAATTATCAGCCACTATCTTCAGGGGAACTCCAAATCTAGTGACAATGTTTTCTTTTAAGAATCTATAGACTATCTCAGAAGTGGTTACTTTGGCTGGTATCGCCTCCACCCACTTGGTAAAGTAATCAGTCATTGTCAAGATATGTGTGTGTCTACCACTAGAATTTGGGTTGATTGGACCAATAAAATCTAACCCCCAGTGTTGGAAGGGCTCTTCGATAATCACAGGTCTTAGCGGTAAAGCAGCCAACTGAGGTTTTCCTGAGAAAAGTTTACACTTCTCACAATTCGCCACCCACCTGTATGCATCTTTAAATATTCCAAGCCAATAGTAGCAATTTCTTAGGATCTTAAAGGCTGTCATAGAGGAAGAATAGTGCCCCCCACATGCTTCATTGTAAAATGATTGCAATAACTTCTGTTGTTGTTCCTTGTCAACACATCGCAAAAACATCCCATCCAATCCCCTTTTATACAAAACATTATCTAATATGACATAATTTGCTACCTTCAACCTCAGATTTCTTCTCTCTTTAGCTGATAGGTGTTTTGGAGGCTTTTCGTAGGTCAGAAAGAAAGCTATGTCTGAAAACCATGAGTCATTTGTCGCTATGATCAGGCGATTGGGTAAACTTTGTTCTTCTTGATTCTCAGCCATCAGTTTACACAAGCCCTGCCCTCTCACCAAATTTGTGGGCTTAATCTCCAAATCAAACTCTTGCACCTTTGTAACCCAGCTAGCCCTATTATTCACTGCAACTTCTTGCTGAGTGAGGATGGTCTTGACAGTAGAATTCGGAAAGAAGACCACAGAATGTGAATGAAGTATGTAGTATTGGAATTGTTTAACTGCCTTCACTACTGCGAACACCTATTTTTATATTTTTGAATAACGTAACTCATGTTTCTTGAGTGGCACACTCATGAAGGAGATAGGCACTTCTTCACCATTGTCATTTTTTTGTAATAGCACCCCAAACATTGTGTGTTCTGATGCATAACAATAGATGATAAAATCTTTTTTGAAATCTGGGTGTATCAATGTCAGAGCATTGGCTATAGCTTCCTTAATCTTACCAAATTATTTGACAGATGGTTCATCCCACTTGAAATTCGGCTTCTCACTTAACAGGTCTACCATCGGTTTTGATGTCTCAGCGAAATCAGGTACAAACTTCCTCAAGAAGTTAACTTGACCCAAAAAAGATTTAATCCCTTTCCGATTAATAGGTAGACACAACTGTTGGATAGCTTTGACTCTTTCTAGATCAATTTTAATGCCCTCCTTTGAAACTAAATGACCCAGTAACTTACCCTTCGTCACACAGAAAATTGAATTCTTCAGATTTAGGGAAACACCGTGATCCCTACACCTTTGCAAAACTTCTTTCAAGTCCTTTAAGTTCTTCTTACACCTCCTTGAGAAAACTATCACGTCATCCAAGTAAATGGTGATGGTCTTGTTTAACAAATGGCCGAAAGTGGAATTCATGGCCCTCTGAAATGTGGCTCTAGCATTAATTAATCCAAAAGGCATTCTCCTATAGGTGAATGTGCCCCATGGTGTGGTAAAGGCCATTTTGTGTTGATCTTCCTCTGCAACACTGATTTGGTTATAGCCTGAAAAACCATCAAGCAATGACAACATCTCCGAGCCAGCTACTATTTGAAGAATCTGGTCTATCATAGGTAAGGCAAAATTATCTTTAAGGCTTGACTGATTGAGGTTCCTAAAATCCATGCATATTCTAATTTCTCCATTCCGTTTCTGCACAAGAACAACGTTGGCCACCCATATGGAATGATGTATTGGAAAGATAATTCTTTCTTGAAGCATTTTGTCAATTTCTTTAAAAATGGCATCCGACACCTTTGGATTGTATGTTCTCAATTTCTGACGGAACGGTGACGCATCGGGCTTCAAGGGAATATTGTGTGTAAACTGTCCCTACCTGAAGTTACTTAAATCATCATAGGTCCAATCAAATACGTCACCATATTCTTTCAACAACTTAGTGAAACGAACTCTTTCATCTTCATCACAACACACCCCCAAGTTAACCATTCTGGGATTGAATTCATCACCAATATTAATTTTTTCATGATCACCTGAAGGAGTGGTGTCTGGTATGCCAGGTGGATTTAAATAACAATCTCTCCTATCAAACAGCCTTTCTAACTCCACCAATCCTTTGGGTATGGAATTTCCTTTGAGTTGAATCACTTCCTTTGAAGCACTAGATTTCTTCCCTGGACAAAATTCATGGCACTCGGACTCTGACCGTTCATAATAATTAGTTGAAAACTTATCCAAACCCTACATAAATTCATTTATTTGAGCATCGTCTCTGAACACTTGCCAGGAACGGGCATTATCAGGAACACTAGGCCTATGAATGACTTCAATGGTGTAACAATCTTTTGTAAAGTCTAAGTGTCGTATGAGCAAAGATGCTGACCCTACAAGAGCATCAGCTCTTGAGCTATATTCCCTAGGAATTTCTTCAATTGAGAAGGCTTCGAACCACTCAAGTTCATCCCACACTCTGTTTCTGTAGTGCTTCAGTCTCTCATTCTTCACTGAAAACATGTTCTTGACCTGTTTGACAATAAGTTCCGCATCACCACATGCTTTTAAAATTTTAATCCCCTTCTTCTTGGCCTCTTCTAAACCTAACAGTAGAGCTTCATACTCCACCGTATTGTTAGTTTTCTCAAACACGAGTTTGAATGAAAAAGGGAATTTGAGTCCAGCAGGGGAAATGAAGACTACTCCAGCCCTCGAGCCTGTAGAAGAGCAACTGCCATCAAATTCAAGAGTCCAAGGATCTTCTTCATCTGCAACCACTGAATTTGGGACACTATCCTCTGATAAGATAACATAATTAGCAAACTCAGATTCTTGGTACAAGATCTGGGATTTAGGGTCTTCTGAGGGAAACACCGTGTGTTTGGATTTGGGTTCTGGAAGAAGAGTAACTTTCTTATTTCCTATAGGGACTATGGCCTGAGACCAATCCAACTTTATTTCACCACCGAGATCCCTACAAAAGGTTCTACTAAGAAGCATACCGTAGCTGGCTGGAATATCAGCTACTAGGATGGTTAATTTCAATCTTTAATCTAGAAAAGTTGCCAAAGCAACCTGTGCATCTTTGATTTGACCTAGGAGTGGGACTTGTTTTCCATCCATAAAATAACAGCGCCCAAAGGTATCAGTCATGGGGAGATCCAATGCTTTGGCCACAGATGAAGGCATAATATAATCTGATGCCCCTAAATCAATGATACAGTTGTTTAGTTTGAAGCCATGAATAGGGACACATAAAAAGGTTCAGGTTTCAAGCCAATAGGAATAGTAGGAACGGGTTTCTCAACAGGATTTTGCTCAACTATCTCTTCCTTCTTTAGAGACTTTTCTTTAAAACATGCATTGTTTGTCTGTTGGACCCTAGGTTCGGCAGGAGAACCTTTGACGTAAGTAACCAATTTATCTAACTCCCGGGGATTCATTTTTAGATATTCTGCAGTAGAAATTTGCACTTTTGAAGTTTTAAAAAAATCAACTATACTAAAAGGGGAATCATAGTCAGACCTTTTCATGACTTGTTCCTCCAAACTGCTTGCTTTCAGGATCTTTGGATGATCGTTGGCTTTCCCTTCACTACCTTTAACTGTTGCATTTGCCCAATTACTCACTTTTCCTCCATGCTGGTTTCTAGTCAAAATTGAGCAAGAGGTATCCTCTAAAGTTACCAATAGGTCTCCCCCCTTTTTGGAGTCTAATTCATATTCAAGGTAAAAGTTTCTAGAGTCGCTAGACACTCAAAGGATATGTCTTCAACATTCACCTTTGATGCTGCTTCCTTCTCAACTTCAAGATGTGCATGTCTTATATTTTCAGGGCATGAAACTCCCTCATGCTCATCAGTAAGATGGAAAACACACATGTTGCTTTTATTCGGTGGAGGTTCAATTTACAGTCTCTGTTGAGTAGGAGGCAAATTGAATTTCTTTCCAGAGTTTGAGGATCCCTGAATTGGATATTTTCATGGGATATCTTGATAGGGGCTGGTAGTTTTAGGCAATTGTTGCTTGATGGTTATCAAGTCATTCATCAGTCTTTGAATCACAGGGTCTGATGATGAGGAAGTCGAAGGTTGAGAGTTGGATTCTTGAACATCTTTCCTCCATTTGCCTCTTGTTATGAGATCATCCTCCAGTTCAATGGCAAGAGTCTAGGCAGCTACTAAGGTGGCTGGCCTAGCTCTTTTTAAAGGAAATGCAACATCAGGAGGCATAGCATTTAAGAAAAAACCTTTATGATTTTCATCATTGGGTCTACTTGCAGATGGAATCACTTGAATTCCCTTGTTGAATCTTGCCACAAACTCCCTCATAGGTACTTGAATCTCCTTCTTCATTTGAATTAATTGAATCAGAAGAGTATTTGCATCATCAGCTGATTTAAACCTTGTCTCAAATGTTGTTTTCATAGAATCCCAGTTTGTAATGGAGGCATGTGGTAGACTGTGAAACCACTCAGCTGTAGCCTCAGTTAAGGTCAAGACAAAAAGCCTGACAGCCACATCTGGAGTGCCCACTGCTAAAACTTTGCATGTTGTGTTAAAATCATTCAAATGATCCTCAGGGGTTTTCTTTCCATCACCACTAAATTTGGGTAGGATGTCACGACCTTTAGGTAGGTTTCCTAGATTTTCTCCTAAGCTTAAAGGTCCTACGGCCGCACCCCAGGGTTGATTGTGTGCCATGGGAGGTAAGATAAAATTCAAGGGCTGTAAATTTATAGAAGTGGGAGCTATGGTTCCTGGTGAGACCAAGGAACTAAAAGTGGTTAGAGGAGGAGACTTAGTGGGAGAAGAAGGTCTACTAGTAGTCTTATCATGTCTTTGCCTAGAAGGAGTCTGGGGTTTAAAATCAAGCTTCGCTAAATCTTCAAAATTAGAATCTACAAGACCTTTTTCTCTATCTCTCCTTGTAAATCTTTTATCAACCAGCTTATTGAGTTAAACTGGAACAAATAAAAAAACAATTATTCTCAGGGCCTTTGAACTGCCCTGTCAACTACAGCAACCTCCTGGGCTATAGGCAAACCTCTAAGCCACTCTCCAATTTCTTCCTCTTCCTTGAGGACTAACCTTACTTAACGGTATTGCTGATTGTTCGTTCTCAGTTTCCAAGCTGCTACATTAAGGTTAGCGATTATGTCCTCTTGAGTATCAGAAAAATCAAGGCCTGGTTGCAAAACCAGAGGAAGTTCTTGTCGACCAAGGATAACTTCAGTGGGTAACACCATAGTTGATCATTGAATGAAAAAATACTAATCCTGGTCCATTCTTAGACTCTCCCTAGTAGAGTCACCAAAAACTATTAGCATACAGTTTTTCCCTTTTCTCTAAATTAATCTCAGACTCTTTTAAAGAACGAGAAGAAGAGAAAAAAAATCTTAAAACTAACAAATGAGTTGCTAAAAGAAAAATCTCTGCAAATTACAAGGTGCAGCTACCTTCGAAAAAGATTTTCAATATGATCTTATTGAACATATAAAAGTAACATCATGTGTGCTTTTCACCAAAAAACACTTAAGAAAAACATTCAGTCCATCAACATGAAAAGAATGTGCATATTTTAGAGAAAAATATCTACTTCTATCCCAATCTCAAACTTTGAATTTCTTGAGTCTAAACTTCAATAACAATTCTCTCTGTCACTTCTAAGCATAGAATGCATCCATATCACAGTTAAGCTTTATTCAACACAACTTATCTCCACAAGAAAATAAATCAGATAAGATAAACAATAGTATTTATCATTTTAAAAGCTTAAACATATACGTAACACCATAGGATATTTCATATATTCTATAATATCAGTCTTCAGAAAACTTGAAGTTAAGTTTTTAGAAAATAGTTTCTCTCAAACTCAGAGAGCCGAACCCTTAAACAGTTAAAAGTTTTTTAAAAAATAGCCACGCAGGGCTTCAACAACTAACTTAGTAAAAATTGTCTTTCTTGAAAGTAAATATTTCTAGATCCAATAATATCCCAAGCATTAAGCAAAAAATGGACTGGGAGTAAAAAATGCCTTCAAGAAGTTGCCAAGTGTTCCAGACGGTTAAGGAGTCGAGGTCGCTACAAGTCTCCCTACATTCCAATCTTCAAATGCGGCTATAAACGTGGATATTACAAGTTGGTGTGGCAAACCAATAAAATCAATCCTCTATTACCAGACTTCTTTCTCCCTTTTTATCTCAGCTACCTTTTCTTTGTGCATAACCAAATGACCTTGCTGAATGATCATCATTGATTCTATCCGCGCAACTTTTGTGAAATGCTCGTCTGTAGGTGCCTTCATCCTTTTGAGCTCATCAAACCAGGTTTTTACATCCTTGATTACCTGTTCAACCGGTTTATCTGACCCCTCTTGAGCTTCCTGGCACCGCTCATCAATCCATTTTATATCATTAGAGATGATTTCTTTAATCGTTCTTAGCCCCTTCATGAGATCCTTTACCTCAGAAATTCCCATGGCCACAGCTTCATTTCTCCATTCTATACATTCCTTTATAACATAAAGAACTTTGTCATCCAGTCCTGGCACTGAACTCTCCATGAGGAACTTCTGCAAATCATACTCTTCAACTTCTTCAATCCAATGGAGCTCTCTGGTCTAGGTAGTCTCATCTAGCTCCCATTCTTCAATGTTGGCTTCTATTTTCTTTACCAGGTGATCTCCTTCATTATGGGTTTGATCTAGATGACTTAGCTGCTTGACAACCTCTGATTTTACGTGCTCTACCCAATCATCAAATTCTTTGCTCACCGCCTTGCTTCTTTGAATTTGGTCAAGAAATCATTGATTATCAGGGGATTTCACATCAATGCAGGCTGACATTTCACTCAGAGGAAAGGGTTCAGGATGTTGGATGACATTGATGTATTGGGCCATACTCTTCATAGCCTCTTTCATTTCCTATTTGTCCTTGGCATCTTTCCAGACTCTATTGGCAATTTTCTTATTTGACACCTCAAAAAATGTTATATCCGCAGCTCTGGTGTCTCTCCCTAAATCTACCTTGGATATTTGATAATCTTGGACTAAAGCCTCTCCTTCAGCTTTGTCCTCTTTAGGATTTTCAATCCCTGCCATCTAGTGACCATTTCTTTCACCAAAATCAATTCTGGATTCCATCTTCATTTTCTTAACCGTAGAAGATTTTCCCAAACACCTGCTTACTACATCATCAATGGGTACTGATAAAGGAACCACATTTCTTTTCTTGGCTACCGGGGTCTCCAGCCATGGTGGGGCAGTAGAAGATTTCTTTTGAGTATTATAGTTACTCAAAAGAGCTAGCGAGTCTTTCAGAGTATCCTTTGTTTCCTCTAGTATCTGCTGATCATCCGCCATCTCAGGTACACTATGGTCTTCAATTGGAACTTCTTTTTGGATCAGGGCAACCAACTCTTCTTTTATAGTCATAGCATCTTGGAAAATTTTGCACCTGTAGTACCCTAATTCAATAGGGAAAAGAACACCTAAAGTATTCTTTGGGGTCCCAGCCTTTTGTTCAACTAGAACGAGTTGCCTGCATAGCTCCATTAAGACTACATCATCTAAACAAAATCTAGGAAGCCGCAGGGGTTCGTCATCAAATGCTCCAACCCTAAGATAGGTAAACCTTGGAAATTGTATGAAATAACAGCCATAAACATTGATCACCTGTTTAGCTTCTTTAGAAAGCCTGCAATTTTCTTTCCCTCGCAACTCAAAAACTAACTTTCCTGAAAATCTGTCATTTACTGTTTTGAACACACTGGACAACTTCTCCTTCTGTAAGCATGCGAAGTAATAATATATCCTCATATCACTTGTCCACAATTCATGAGGTAATCCCTCCCAAGCTCGGCAACATGCTAAGACATAAACAAGGTAGGAAGACATATAAAATGCCGTCAAATTAGTCTCGTTTAAGAGATCTCTATGGAGCTCTTCTGCTATTAGGTCAGCCCAGTCAATAAACTTATCTCCTATAATATTTTGGATAAAACAGTACATCCATTTTTCCTAATGAAATGCATGAGGATTCCCTTTCACCCTATTTAGAAGAAGAACCATATCGGCTATGTCCTTTCGGAGGTGCTCAATTGTCAAAGGCTTTGGCAACCTGGAACCTCCTTTCTCTGGTTTTGCAAGCCATGCCTGGGCTGTCGAGGAGTTGTATATTTTCTTATTTGCCTCATACACATGATCTGCTTTTGCATAAGTCCAAGGTTCATACAACTCCTTATCTATAATTTGCAGGGCCGCCATTAATGTCTCTTGACTGATTTTTACCAATATTTCTCATGACGCATCCTTAATACATCTATTCTTAGCGTCATATTTTTTAGCGCACTCCAACACTAGTTCAGGGAAAATTAGAGCCTGAGGAAATGCAACAGCTTCTAAAAGTCTGCTCCCTGCTAGCCTCCTAGAAAAAGAACCCTCGGAAGCATTTTGGACTCTATCAGAAAGCTCCCCTAGGTTTACATTCAACAATAAGGTATCCCCTATGTCTGGAAGAGAAATTAACAAGTGGGTTCTACTCTCCTCTTTCGAAAGTTTTGGACAGAACAACGACATCTTACCAATATGAAGAGAAAAGACTTACAACACAGAAAGAGCCTCTAAAAACTGAAAACTGCAAAGGGGAAAGATAACTCACCAATTTCCTGCGCACTAGTTTTCTGTAAATTTCTCACCACCAATTTTGTCGCTCCTTCTCTTTCTCCAGACAAAATAACTAACCGAAAAGCCTTAATAATTCCTCATTTATTCACAAATGTCTTGTAGTATCCTTAATAAATCTTCGAAGCATGTCTATAATAAATGTTTTAATGGAAGAATGATTGATTTAACATGCCTAGCCACTCTTAATTAATCCACCAGGTATTTTGGCACGAATATCTCAATTCCCAAGGAAAATCTCTGACAGCCATATCTGTATATTAATGACTCCCTCTATGTCACGCCACCAACTGTCATTTCCAATTCTCACATGCATGAGTCATCTAGTTGAATGGGACAATCTCTGTATAGCAGCTTCCAAAACTTAATAAATACTCAGAGCGTTACAAAATAGAAACCTTCTTTTGGAAGAGAAGACAATCATGTCAAATTCTTCGTGTATAAGCTATCATATTAGAAACGTGAGATTGAACTTGAACTAACTTAAGGTTCAAGACTAGGTTCAAGTTCGGGTTCATCTTTGAGACTGACAAACCTTTTGAGGGATAGACAAAGATTGGCGTTACAAGACTTAGAAGCGGTAATGGGTTGAACTTGAACTTGAACCAACTTAACAAAGTTCAAGTTCAACTTCAACTTAAAGACTTTTACTAACCAAGACTAAAACCGGGAGATAAGAAAAAATGAAGGTAACAATGTTTATATATTTTTTGTAATAGGTCTTAGTCGACCTAGTGGATGATTATTCTTTATAATCGGTATAAATGAGAGATTATTTTTTAATTTTTTTTTTTTTTTTTTTTGTGTGTGTGTGTGTGTGTGTGTGTGTGAGAGAGAGAGAGAGAGAGAGAGAGAGAGAGAGAGAGAGAGAGAGTTGTTGATATTTGTATTCTGCATTTAAGGCAGATTTTTTACTTTATTGGAATTGTATTGGCATTGGAGATGTTATTTATCAGTTCAATTGTAATGTACTGTATGTCCACCCTGATGTAATTGAAGATAGATCGGTGAATGTGACTGAGGGCCAGATCTATGATTGTATTATGAGAAGTGAGGCTGCAGAATGGGTTGTAAGCCTGTGGTTGCTAGTTCATCCTTTGTTCTCTATTTTTCTCTTAACCAAGAAGTACTTTTAGCAGAGTGCATTCATCTTGTGGGTTTTATTCCCACTAGGTTTTTCCCTTAACCGGGTTTCCTCAAGAAAAAATGTTGGTGTTTTATGTTATTTGTTGTGGATCTTGCATTACTGTTTATCTTTCAGATCTAAGTGGCTAAAGTGAAATTAAATTATTATTAGTTGTGTACAAGTGATTCACCCCCCTCCTCTCAATTGTGCTTGCCTCCTTTTGGGACGAACAAGTCAATCTCATGTAAATTTGTACTTAACCTTTTCATATTGTTAAGTTTGTAAGTCCACTGACCTACCCGATTATGCTATAAGAATCTTTCATCTTGTTTCTGATTCACTCATTGTCAGTATTCTCAAAGCTTCTTCGAAATCCCTTACCTCGTCACTTTGAAAGAAGTTCATAAAGTCCCCGACATTAGCGACCAAATTTATTTTGAGTAAAGTCTTCCTTAGAGGTTTTTATAGTTGGTGATTCGGGAAGAATTCATAACTGTCAAACTTGTTGAAAACTTTGGGCTACTCACTAACTCCCTGACTATGAATGAAGTGCAATTTTCAATAAGTTATACCTGCAAAAAATTTGCAGACATGAAGCATCAAATTCCCCTTGAGTTGTAAAATATTCCCCTTAAACCCACATGAATTTAAATGTACTACCGCTACAAAATTGAACCAGAATTAAATGCATCATTTAAAAGGTGGTGTGGTTGGAGTTGGCTTTCATTATGAAAATCTCAGAGAATAAAGTTCACAGTGTTTGTGTGTTGGAGAAAGTAAAAGCGTGCATGTAAAGAGTCCAGGTTTGAAATAAGAAATTTTTCTTTCCACTGTAATAATTCAGTTGCAATTCTAGCTTTTCCTAGCTTTCTATCTAAGACGAGGAAGTAAAATCCGTCCCCTCCCAAGAATTTGTCCAACAACATTTCTATTCAAATTTTGCACTCTTATACCTGGTTAATCCGTATATTAGAAATCTACATTTCCTGCTCTTTGTGCTCGCTTTTTGGAAACCTTGTGTCCATCATGTCAACAATTATTGGTAATGGTTTGGGTGGTATTTTTATACAAATGTGAGTCATGAAGAAGTCCAAGAGATTCTTAATAGGTTTAGGTGTTAGGAATAACAGTCCACAAGACAACTAAGAGGGGGTGAATTAGTTGTGATATATATTATTAAAATTTAAACTTTGTAAACCAAATTTGCAATATAAATGATAACACAATAAATGCCAACACAATAACATAAAACTTGTTGTCAAGGAAACCATGTTAAAGGTTAAAACCCGGTGGGAATTAGCACCCACAAATAATGTATTGAGAGTATAGTATCCCTATTAAAATATTTAGCCCTGTTAGGAGCTTATTACAACATTACAGTACACAGTCCCTATTAGGAGACAAACCCTATTAGGAGTCAAGAAAAGTAGTAGGTTCACTACCTAGGCACACTTCCCAAAGAAGGTTAAATCCACCCTAAAGGATTCACAACCTGAACAAGTGTATTTAGATAATATACAATATAGTGAATTGTGTGATAGAAACTATATTTGCTTGGTCAGTTCCAGTGAAGTATAAAAATCATCAACTCTGCTCTACATCCAATAGCCAACAAGCCTCGCAGCTTCCACTCTTCTCTACTTTTTCAATCTCTACCACATCTTTCCAAAAGAAAAGATCTGTCATATATACCCCTTTACAATAATTCATCGGGTCGGCCAATTATGCTTTCCCAATATATAATCAATTAAATTAGGTAGTCCAATTAAGGCTTTCCAATACACAAATAATTATATAACCCCTTGCTAAGATACACACGGTACCTATAACAAGAAAACATCAATTACAATCCATCACATATACTCCCAGATCTGCAATCCACGCTCACAATTTATTTTACACTCTACATGTCTAAAGTCGGCCACCAAAGAGGTCTTCTTTAGAATACACGTCGCAATTGATGTCACTAGTAGTCACATGACAATCAAACTCAACCCGTTATTCCAACATATGTCAGCTCTCCACCTGTAAGCTCTCTTTATCTGAAATATCTTCACCAGTAATATATACATGAAACACAGAGACCTACTATGTCAAGCATCACAGTTACAGTCCAGAAACTAGTCTTCACCAAATCAACTGTAACATCCACAATATGCAACATAAATCCAAGTGACCTTAGGAATAAGGTCAACACAGATCCTTCTTCATATATCCAACTTCGATAATTCTGAATCATCCGTACATTGTTTGTACACTTTTACCATCCAAGTAACCAGTATGTTTTTTCCATAGAAACATATGTTGACATTAGTGACGAAACATGAATATCAACAGCATGATCAGTACCAAAAACTAATATCATCCAACAATATCTCCCTTTGGCATTGATGACAACATATGGGAAAATCCATCAACCCAATAATTACTCTCTCAATACAATATTCTCAATATCCTCAGTACAAATCTCCCCAAAACAGTAGGGATTTTCACATAGACTCTTTCCCCCTTTGGCAGCAATGGCAAAGGGTGCCATAACTCATCAGCAATTTTCTGTAAGGTGTAGCTTTTTCAAATCTTCATGTCTAATCAAACAGGTGAAAAATCACCCAAATGTGCTCTAATGTTCCTTCGATCACTCCCCCTGAGGAGTAGATCCATACATCAAGTCCAGAAAATGATATAGCTATGAAAGCCACTAGACTGATGTATATCTGCATCAATTAATTACCACAAGGAGGGGCCATAACCCCAAGCATGCTTCTAAGGTATTCAAAAACATCTTTTGGCAAAGGTTTTGTAAATATATCTGCTATATGTTCCTTTGTGCTAATGTATTCTAGTTTGATCTCTTTCTCTGCTACCTGCTCCCTCAAGAAATGATACTTAATAGAAATTTTCTTAGTCTTTGAATGCACTACATGATTCTTTGACATATTCACTGTGTTAGTGTTATCACAATGGATAACCACTGGCTCTTCAAAAATTATTCCAATGTCCTTCAGCATTTTTTTCATCCAAACAACTTGTGTATAATTTATTGCAACAACAACATACTTTGATTCAGAAGTAGATTGAGCAATACAGTTCTGCTTCTTGCTCAACCAAGAAACCAACCTTTTCCCAAGGAAAAATGCACCACCACTTGTACTCTTTCTATCATCCACATTACTTGCCCAATCAACATCAATATAATCCTGCAAAGTAAAATCATCTGATTTTTCATACCACAATCCATATTCTATTGTTCCTTTCAAATATCTGAAAATTCCTTTCACAGCAACAAAGTGTGTCTCTTTAGGATTTGCTTGATATCTAACCACTATCCCAACTGCATTGGTAATATCTGGTCTAGTGTGAGTTAGATATTGTAGACCACCAATCATAGATCTATATTTTGTCTGAACAACACTTTGAGTCTCATCATTACTAGTAATTTTGTGTCCAGTCACCATATGTGTTCCAATGAGTTTACAATCTTCCATTCCAAACTTTTTCAACATTTCCTTAAGATACTTGGTCTAAGATATAAAAATTTCATTCTTACTCTAACTAATTTGCAAACCAAGAAAAAATTTCATTTCACCAATCATTGATATCTCAAATTCATTTTCCATTTCTTTAAAGAACTTCTTACTCATCTTATCATTGCCTCCAAAAATGATATCATCAATAAAAACTTCTATAATCAAGATTCCATCTTCATCAGTTCTTAAGTATAAATTACTATCTGCATTACCTTTCTTGAAACTAAGATGAAGTAAGTACTTGTCCAGCCTTGCATACCATGCCCTCGGTGCTTGTTTCATTCCATACAATGCTTTCTTCAACTTACAAACCATGTCTTCATCATCTGTCAAAGGAAAACCATCAGGTTGCTCAATGTAAACTTCATCCTCTAGATCACCATTCAAAAATGCTGACTTCACATCTATCTGATAAACTTTAAAGTCTTTATGTGCAACATATGCAAAAAATAACCTCAAAACTTCCAATCTAGCAACAAGAGAAAATGTTTCTTCATAGTCTATGCCTTCTTGTTGCGAGTAGCCTTTACACACTAGTCTAGCCTTGTTTCTTACCACTGTTCCTTCCTCATCCATTTTGTTTCTTAAAACCCATTTAGTACCAATCACATTTTTGTTATTAGGTCTTGGAACCAACTCCCAAGTATTATTTTTCTTTATCTATTCAAGTTCTTATTTCATAGATTTAGTCTAAGATTCATCTCTACATGCTTCATCAGTAGTTTTTGGTTCAACTTAAGAAATCAAACACATTTCATCTCTAACTTTAGATCTAGTCATCATAACTTTACTTACATAACTAATTATTTGATCTTCAGGATGGTTCTTCTTCACATACCTCAGAGTCTTTGGAGTCTCAGTAACCTCAATCAGTTCATTTTCAGTTACATCTTCAATTATCAAAGGTTCTTTAGGTTCAAAAGTAACCTCTTTCATCTTTGTAATCTCGACACATTCATACATTCTTTCCTGAATCTAAAACTTTTCATCTATCCTCACATTGGCGCTTTCAATCAACTTCCTCAATCTCATATTGTACCATTTATATACTTTACTCTTAGTAGAATAACCAAGAAAAATTCCTTCATCACTTCTAGCATCAAAATTGGCTATCTCATCATCTCTCTTGATATAACATTGACTTCCAAATATTATGAAATGTTTCACAGTAGGTGTATGATCAAACCATAATTCATAAGGAGTTTTACTTGTACCTTCTCTGATTTGAATTCTGTTCAAGGTGTACACAACAGTACCAAGAACTTCTCTCCAATGAACATGTGATATGTTTCCTTCTAGTAGCATAGTCCTTGTAGCATCCAATATAGTTATGTTTCTCCACTCTGCAATCCCATTCTGTTGTGGTGTCCTAGGTGCAGATGTATGTCTGAATATTCCATGCTCTTCACAGTATGAATTCAATAACTCTGATGTAAACTCACCACCTCTATTTGATCTCAAAGATTTTATCTTCAAACCATATTCATTCTCAACTTTTTCTTTAAATAACTTGAACTTGTCAAATGCTTCATATTTCTCTCTCAAATATGTAACCCACATCATCCTAGAAAATTCATAAACAAAAAGTACAAAGTACCTTTCACCATAGTATGATCTGGCTCTTGTAGGACCACACAGATCTCTATGCACTAGATCCAACTTCCCTTTTGCTGAATAAGCTTTGATTTTAAAAGTGCTTCTAGTCTGCTTCACCATAACACACTCTCTACACATAGTGTTGTATGGCTTCACAATCTTAGGTAGATCTCTTACTGCATTTTTCATACTCGCCTTCACAATGTTATCAAAGTTAACATTACATAATCTTTTGTGCCATAGCCAACTGTCATCAACATTCACAGTAAAACAAGAAGCTTTAGATGTGTTCAATTTGAATACATTACCTCTAGACTTAGTACCAGATGTGATCAAATCTCCTGATTTAGTTCTGATAGAGAATTTCCCATTAATCAATTTCAATTGATAACCCTTGTCCACTAATTGTCCAACACTCAACAAATTATGCTTAAGTACATCAACAAGTAATACATTGTCACTATTTGTCTTACCATTTAGAGAAATAGGTCCTACTCCAATGATAAGTTTAGGAGTATTGTCACCAAATCTGACAACACCACCATCATGTCTTTTCAAACTCACAAACTTATTTTTATCTCTAGTCATATGATGTGAACAACCACTATCTATAACCCATTCAGATTTCTTTTCAATACAAGATACTAAGGGTTTTTCCTCATGTATAGGTTCATCATCCTTTATATCAATAAATCTAATTTCATCATAGTCACCATCATCATCAGAAATACCCTCACTAGCATAATAACATTCCTTGTCTTTAGGATACTTTGATTTGTAAAACTTAGGTTTGTGCTTAGGAACCCTTGTAGGACATCTAGATGCAAAATGACCAATCTTGTTATATGAAAAACATTTCAAAGGTAATTTGCCTTCAATTTTTCCCTTACCTCTCTTTTCTCTTCTAGCAATCAGTGACACCACTTCATCTAGCTTTCTTTCTTCCTCCTGTATCTATTCCCATTCACCAGCATATTCTCCAAGCTCTTCTCTCAGGTCACCATT
This sequence comes from Thuja plicata, assembly GCA_018584345.1. Classification (NCBI taxonomy): domain Eukaryota; kingdom Viridiplantae; phylum Streptophyta; class Pinopsida; order Cupressales; family Cupressaceae; genus Thuja; species Thuja plicata. Next base: position 1,417,939 of record MU224369.1, read on the forward strand.
GTCGGTGATCGCATTTCCAGATAAGGTTATTTTGTTCTTATGCATGGTCGCCTTGAATGCTGACTCAACCTTAGGTAAAGAATCTCCCAATTTTGCGGCCTCAAAAGTAGTTAGCTTTCCAATCAACATCTGTATAGTAAAGTTTGGTGTCAAAGGTATACTCCTCTATAGCTTGTACTTTGGTTTTGTAGATAGGTGTCAAAGATTTGAGTATCTTTGCAATCACTTCTTCCTCACTATAAGTGCCTCCAAAGATTCTAATGCCAGTAACCACTTCTGTAATTCTCTGTGCATATGCCCTAATGTTTTCATCTTCTCTCATCTTCATTGATTCCATTTTTGTCTTCCAGTTCTGTAGCTTTTCCTATTTAGTAAACTTATCTCCAGTATATAAGTCTTCCAGTCTTGTCCATATTTCATGTGCAGAGTCCAACTCTTTTACTTCTATGAATTCACCTTCAAAAAGTGTGTTGATCAAAGATTCCCTTGTAACCATATTACATGAAAATAGCTTCTTTTCATCTTTAGTTGCCTTTTCCAATTTATCCTCAGTTGCTATCTTTTCGCTCTTCTTTGTGATCATCCAGTAGTCAATTCCCAAACATAGAAAATGTGTTCTCATCTTGTTCTTCCAACTGTCAAAGTTTTTAGGATCAAATTTCAGACTATCCTTCCTATAGTAAGTCATCTTCAGGATCACCTCAAGCTATTAAGATTTCTCTCTAAGGACCAGTAGCTCTGATACCAATTGTTAGGAATAACAGTCCACAAGACAACTGAGAGGGGGGAGTGAATAAGTTGTGATATAGATTATTAAAATTTAAACTTTGTAAACCAAATCTGCAATATAAATGATAACACAGTAAATTCTAATACAATAACACAATACTTATTATTGAGGAAACCCTGTTAAAGGTAAAACCCCAGTGGGAATTAGCACCCACAAATAATGTACTGAGAGTATAGTATCCCTGTTAAAAGTGTTAGGATTAACAAGGCAGAAATAACAATTACATGCAAAAATATAATCTATAACAGAGAATAATAGACCAAATTAGAAGAGAACACAAGACATACAGATTTAACATACTTCACCCAATCCCTGGGCTACGTCCACCAAATAGCAAAGTCTAATATTATTCTTATCTAGTGATTACAATCAGATCGCAATGCACAGATCCCTCATAGCTCAATACCGCCGTAAAACATACAACATAACAATGAAACCCTAACCCTAAGCCAATTTATACAAATTTATGCCACTTTAGGGTTAGAACATGTCGGTCAAGAAATTGGCCAAAAATAAGACTCAAAAAATTTAAATCACTTAAAAGGTAAATCACCTTCCTGATCAGTCACCATAATATAAAAATATCCCACTTGGGGACTGATCAAACTCCACATAAACCAACAATTCTCCCACTTGGAGACTGATCTTGTAGATAAACCACTACCCTGTGAAGCTCCCACTGGATCCAACCTTCCTGGACTCTGTTGTTCTCTTAGTCTATTCAATCTAGAAGACCAACTGAAACTGAACAAGAATTCAGCTTCTCCCTCGTTACAACCTTTGTAAACATATCTGCTGGATTATCATCTGTATGAATCTTTTCCAGCTTTAACTACCCATCATCCAAAACTGACCGAATGAAATGATACCACAACTATATGTGCTTTGTCTTTGAATGCATATCAGAATTATTCACAAGATGAATGGCACTCTGGTTGTCTGAATATAGATAGTTATCCGCTTGTGGATGTCCCAATTATTCCATGAAGAATTGAAGCCATATCATCTCCTTCGCTGCCTCAGTAGCAACAACATACTCTGCCTTTGTAGTCGATAAAGGATTCACCTTTTGTAACTGAGAAATCCAACTCATTGTTGTCCCACCAACAGTAAATACATAACCTGTAGTACTCCGCCTGGTATCTATATCTCTTGCCAAATCTAAGTCAACATAACCATGAATAGTAGTAGTAGAGCCCCCAAAATGTAAACACTTATTATATGTACCTCTTAAATATCTGAGAATCCATTTGATTGCATTCCAATGCTCAATCCCAGGGTGACTCATATACCTACTAACGACTCCCACTGCATGTGCAATGTCTGGCCTAGTACAGACCATAGCATACATTAAGCTCCCTACAGCTGAAGTATAAGGTATCTTGGCCATTTTAGCCTCTTCTTCTTGTGTCTTTGGACACATGTCCTTAGTCAATTTCAAATGACCAAGAAAAGGTGTAGTGACAACTTTGGCATCCTTCATGAAGAATCTTTGCAACACCTTTTCAATATAATCAGCCTGAGATAGAGTTAATTTTCTGTTCTTCCTATCTCTGCAAATTTTCATGCCAAGGATTTGTTTTGCTGCCCCCAAATCCTTCATAGCAAAAGATTTTTCTAACTGTTGTTTCAACCCCTTAATATGATCCATGTTAGACCCAGCTACAAGCATATCATCAACATATAAACATAAAATAATGTAGCTGTCCTCATTTAACCTCTTGAAATAAACACAATGGTCAGAATTACATCGAGTGTATCCATTCTCATTCATAAAAGTATCAAACTTAAAATACCATTGCTGAGGTGCTTGCTTCAAGCCATATAAACTTTTCTGCAATTTGCACACTAAACTCTCCTTACCCTTGACCTCAAATCCCCGTGGTTGTACCATATATAATTCTTCATTCAAATCACCATGAAGAAAAGTTGTTTTAACATCAAGTTGCTCTAAATGCAAATCTTCAGTAGCCACATTACTTAAAATAGTATGAATAGAAGTCATTTTAACAATTGGAGAAAATATCTCATCAAAATCAATACCATGTTTCTGTGCAAATCCTTTTATGACTAATCTGGCTTTAAATCTTTTCTTACCTCCATCTTCTTCTTTCAACCTATAAACCCATTTATTCTGCAAAGCCCTTTTACCTGCAGGTAACTTACATAAATCCCAAGTCTAATTTTTCAACAAGGAGTCCATTTCATCTGTCATTGCAGACTCCCACTAAAGCTTTGTATCAACCTGCATAGCTTCATTATAACAATCAAGTTCACCAACATCAGTTAATAAAATAGAATACAAAGAAGGTGAAAATCTATCTGGAGGTCTACTTAGCCTTGTTGACTGTCTAACATTCACTAGGGTGTGTGGTATTTTTCGTTTCTATTGTTGCAGAGCATAAGGAATTACTGGAACATTATCTTTTGGAGTATCATCCAACTCTACATAATCAGTGTCTTTCTTCTCATGTTGTCACAACAGATCTTTGTACAACACTTTCTCATTGAATATG